>LR880970.1:557302663-557330789 GCA_904067115.1 Aegilops sharonensis
AAGGGTTACCCCTGGAAATGCAGTATATGTTGCAAAATAGTCAAGATCATTATAAACAAATACATAACAGATGCGTTGTTAAGTTGTTTAAATTTTTGGAACAGAATCATGTGGGCCAAACATATCTTGTATTGCCATTTACGGAATAAAGGAAATCAAAAAAATTAACAATAATTTATCTTCCATCCTAACAAAAACGGGGTCGCCGGCCTTGATGCTCTTTCTAGGTGGAAAGTGCCATCATGGAGAAACTTCTAAAGAAAAACAATAGAGAACGAATGACCCTCAAAAGAGTTCAGATAGTTTTCTAAAAAAATAGAGCATAATAAATAATAAACAACCATATGTTCACTTGTTCAGGATGTTTTTGGTCATACAGACCGCATTTCTGGTCCCTTTCCCACTATATCTTAACAAGTTCTCTGCTCACAGCTACACGACCATGTGTCATAAAAATACCATTTTTGTTGAGAACTTGTCGCCAAATGGTGTATCCTTATCAAGAAAATTTGGATGAAGGGCTACCAATTCAGCACATGTGTTTAATCTTACCCAAGTGTTTGAACCCCCAAAGCATCTCATACTAATTCCTTGTCTTCAAATATCATTATGGATGGAAAAGAAAAAACAATGCATTTACCAAATACGTGATGCACTCTACTGAAAATTACAACGAGTACACATCAATTAAGCTAAAGAATTTGCAAAGAATGCCTACCACAAGGGACAGAATCTTCAATGAACTAAAATTGCTCTTTACAATGGTGTTTCAATGAATACCACTATTTTCTACGTACTATAAGTTCTTAATTATTTTATTTTACAACAGAGAGGATTTTTTGGTCTATTGGTGCATATGCTTTATGTCTTTCAGATCCCATCAAGATTATGATAGGACTTGGAGTTACAGGTAAGCTGTAGTCTGTAATAGGTACTATAGTCTGTAAGAGGCACAATGATTTTTAGAGGCACAACGATGAAACATTATTTTTCGAGGGTAGTTGCTTAATGTAAGGAAGAAAATATTTGAACCTAGCTACACATCAATATCAATCTCTATAGGCGGGAATTGGGATGAAGATTGAGAGAGTTGAGGAGACAGAGAAACAAACCTAGTACAAATTCCATTGCAGCCTTCTTTCATTTCCCTTGTCACCGATAAGCACGTTGCTGACATTAGGTGCCAAGTTGCCTCTTGAATATCCACGAGGAATNAACATATCTTGTATTGCCATTTACGGAATAAAGGAAATCAAAAAAATTAACAATAATTTATCTTCCATCCTAACAAAAACGGGGTCGCCGGCCTTGATGCTCTTTCTAGGTGGAAAGTGCCATCATGGAGAAACTTCTAAAGAAAAACAATAGAGAACGAATGACCCTCAAAAGAGTTCAGATAGTTTTCTAAAAAAATAGAGCATAATAAATAATAAACAACCATATGTTCACTTGTTCAGGATGTTTTTGGTCATACAGACCGCATTTCTGGTCCCTTTCCCACTATATCTTAACAAGTTCTCTGATCACAGCTACACGACCATGTGTCATAAAAATACCATTTTTGTTGAGAACTTGTCGCCAAATGGTGTATCCTTATCAAGAAAATTTGGATGAAGGGCTACCAATTCAGCACATGTGTTTAATCTTACCCAAGTGTTTGAACCCCCAAAGCATCTCATACTAATTCCTTGTCTTCAAATATCATTATGGATGGAAAAGAAAAAACAATGCATTTACCAAATACGTGATGCACTCTACTGAAAATTACAACGAGTACACATCAATTAAGCTAAAGAATTTGCAAAGAATGCCTACCACAAGGGACAGAATCTTCAATGAACTAAAATTGCTCTTTACAATGGTGTTTCAATGAATACCACTATTTTCTACGTACTATAAGTTCTTAATTATTTTATTTTACAACAGAGAGGATTTTTTGGTCTATTGGTGCATATGCTTTATGTCTTTTAGATCCCATCAAGATTATGATAGGACTTGGAGTTACAGGTAAGCTGTAGTCTGTAATAGGTACTATAGTCTGTAAGAGGCACAATGATTTTTAGAGGCACAACGATGAAACATTATTTTTCGAGGGTAGTTGCTTAATGTAAGGAAGAAAATATTTGAACCTAGCTACACATCAATATCAATCTCTATAGGCGGGAATTGGGATGAAGATTGAGAGAGTTGAGGAGACAGAGAAACAAACCTAGTACAAATTCCATTGCAGCCTTCTTTCATTTCCCTTGTCACCGATAAGCACGTTGCTGACATTAGGTGCCAAGTTGCCTCTTGAATATCCACGAGGAATGGCGGCAACAAGAAAACCCTGAAATTGTATTTAAATGGCTCAGCTAACTAACCAGGTGTAGCAAAAATAAAATGGCCATATCTAGGCAAGAAGTTTCGGCCAAAAACTAATGCAACATTGCAGCATGGTACCCGAAAATGCAAGAAAATAGCAGAAGGTACTGAAAGGACATGAGACACACATAGACTATGGGGACAAACCGAAGTTGCTAATGGTGATACTTATTACCTGAACAGACATTCACATTCGTTAGTGCGGCACTTAGTCGTAACTAAAATGCATAGATATAACAAAATATTGGTGATCCACAGTAATAGACACTTGAAGCCCCATGTTGCAATTGTAACTGAGCATAGATATAACAAAATATTACAGATTAGATATTTATTTAGGAATCAATAAAGAACAAGTAGGTTCACCTCTTCCCCTTCCTCCTCTAGAAGAAAACTGGGGATGCATTGCTCCCTGTAGGGTTCAACAAGGAAGTCTACAACTAATCCCAGCATGATAGATCCATCCCGTACAATGCCTGAAACCAGCAAACACCAGGATGGTGATTAGAACTCTAAATTACACACAGATTAAGGAGAAACACACACAAAGCTTCGATACAAAGTTCAGTTAGGGTCCTCTCCGAGGAAAAGGTAGCCCCTCCTCACCGTCATCCTTCTAGAAAGTGCATAAACTAGGACTTATAATTAAGAAATTGTGACACATCAGTAAGCACGCACACATCACACACGCTGCAAGTAAGGCAGAACCGCAAGAGTAGAGACGATATGTCAAGGTGGTGACCTGCACACCTCATGTGGAGTATGGAGAGGACGAAGAGGCCTACCTGGTTGGTGTCGCTCTTCCAGGGCACCGACCAACGAAATAAGACGGAAGCGCAAAATCCTGGGGTCGCGCACCAGAGGTGGGGCTCGACTGGCTAGCCATGGACGTTCTCATCCCATCTCCATGGCATGTCTCCTCTCCTTCCTTCTCTCCTGCAGGGACGGATCCATGGGGTCGCTCTCTGCCTGGAGGTTCCCGCCGCCGGCGGAGAACCTGCGATTGACGCGGGAGGAGGGGTGCGATTGACGCGGGAGGATGGAGGAAGCGAGCCTGGAGGCGGCTTGGGGACCGGAGCACTGCAGCTTCGACCCTGATGCCCCTTGCCCCTATTGTCGGCCTCTCCCCAACCCCATGGGGCATGCGCCGACTGGATCTCTGGCCTTGCTGCTCCCCCACATCTAGAGGAGCTCGTCGTCACCTCGCATCGATTGATCCACCGTTGGGGCGCCCGGATCTCCTCTTCCTCATCCAGATCCTGGTCTACTGCTTCGCACCATGGAGGGGAGTGCCTCCTAAAGAGGCCATGGCGGCAGCGGGGACGCGGTATGGCAGTTGGAGAGGAGGCAGCCGACGCATTTGGGGAGGAAGGGAAGGAGAGGGGAGGTGCCTGCATTGATTTGGGAGCGCTGGAAAGGGTAGGGTTTGTGCGGGGCGGTGACCAATGGGTGTGGCTCTCGCACGATCTCCCACTAACGGCGTGATGTGCACGCAGCATGCAGGGACAAGGTGCGCACACACCATGAAACGGTTGACCTAGCTAACTAGCACATCGCACGAGCCCACATGTCATTGGCCAATGCAAAGTTACCACGCGGTGAAAAGGAGCAGCGGAACCATCCGACATTCCAGATCACGTAGAATACTATTTTGACCACCATCTAACAGCCAGCAAAGGCTGAAATCGAGGGAGCTTCCTGGAGGTGAGTTGGCTAGCCTCTTTATTGGTTTAAATTTGGTTTTTGCTGTATTTTTCTTTTTGGAGTGGTTATGTGGCCTTGCCACCTGGGAAATCATCCTCATTCCCCCTCCCAAGTGGCTAATCATTCTCAAAACCTTGCCAAGATCGTGTCACCACACTCCTTGACAAAACCCTAAAATTCTTTTCTAGGGAAAATTCCTTTTTCATTAAAGGAATAATCCTATCTGCCCTAGGTTGTGAAGCAACCTATATTTTTGTCCTTCCAAAAATTCCCAAGTAATTCTTATAATTCAGTTAGCTCATATATAGCTCAAATATGCCCAAACATTTCCTTGGCCAGTTCAAAAAATTCCCCAATAATTAATCTTCATTTTTGTCCAGTGTGGTTTTTTGTGATGGAAGTGCCACCTATCTTTTCATGATTGCTCCCTAACTCCTTGGGCTTGCTTATATGTCCAAATAATTGCCTCATGCACAAGTTCAACTTTATTTGCCTAGTCAATCTTCGTCAGCAATTTTTCAAAGTTTCTGTCAAACAGAAGCCGTTGTGAAGGAAGTACTTTCTAGGAATATCCAAATGAGTTGTACTTTTGCACACTTCTTAATGTGCTCATTTTAACTCTTTCCACCCATTTGCATCCCCATCCAATGATCTATGTGAGCACAGGAGCAAATCTTTGATTCTGGCAATATTTTCAGGTTGTGAAGCAAGTGTATTTTATATTGCTTCAAAAATCCTGATAAATTACCAGACCATTCTTATACGATAGAATATCTCTCCACCAAATTTGGCATCAATTCATTGAGCCATTTTATCACCAAAATTATTCCAAGTTTTTGGACAGAATTGATGTTTGTGAAGCAAGTGACATTTTGGCTTGTCAATTTGGCAGGAACTTTTTACAGCATCTTTATATGTCCATATAATGAGGATTTGCCAAGTTGCATCCCATTCCATAACTCCAGGTGAGTGCATCATCCAAATCTTGATTCTGAACCAATTTTGGGGTTACACAACAACTATATTATTTTGTGGCCCATTGTGCTCCAAAACCTCCAGTATCATAGTCCTTCCTAGCCTAAACACCCCAGACATAACACTTGACACATAGCATCTCTCTGTTGATCACATTGAGCTGATCAAGTTTACTGCAGTAAACTTCAGAGCTCATTTACCATTTAACTAGAGCAGTTTTAAGCAAACTACCACCATAGTTGAGACCTCCCCTGGATGAACTTACCCGTAGACAACAAGTTCCAGCCCATCTCCCTCGCTAACAGCAAGTGCACGTGGTGACCGCGTTAATGGCATCACTTCGGCACCTCCTCCTCTCATCGCCTTCGCGCGCGTGAGCATGTCCAGCAGCTGGCCCACGTCATCGTCGTTCCCCTGGACCCCTCTGCCCCTCCGTCCGTTTCCTCACCGACGCTCACCGACGCTCGCCGCCGAACGCCCACGGGGGCACATGTGGCACCCCGATCCGCATGGAGCAGGGGGCCTTCGCACGTCAGACCAAGATAACACGTGACGCATGACATGTCCATGATACAGCAATCCAGGTACAAGAATATTCATCAAATACATGTGTATATGATTACATCACTGATGAATATAATCTTCTGGCATGGCCCTAAGTCTATTTACATGGCAGCGGAAGTCTATTAAAATGGCGGCGGAAGTCTTGGCAGCATATCACTCTGGCTGGGCTCCACAACTCACAGTACTGGCAAGATTACAGCCTAGCACGACGGAACAAGTGAACGACCTAAAAAACTGGCATGACACGCTAGGTCAGTACATTGAATGTACTTGCAAGACAACCAAATACATAGCATCCAAACAAACAGAAGACAAAGCAAGAACCAAGCGTGTGCAACAATCTAGCTCATATCAGAAACTAAGCATGGCATAATATCAACCGAAGACATAAATCAAACTAACATCATGGCATCCACTAGCATGGCAACAATATGGCATAGCAAATTTATTTCTAACATGGCAACAACAAAACATAGCATATCATCTTAATCATATCAATCAAAGCATGGCATGGCATCATGAAACTATGCTGAAAATAAACTGCCAATCATATCAAATGCAGACATAGCATGTTAACTGTTTGCAACCATATCATGTTCTACCATGGTTCTTTAAATGCAAACATATTACTCATGCAGTGCCACCAAACTTGTGCACTGAGTCCCTCAGACTCTCTTACCANCAATCAAAGCATGGCATGGCATCATGAAACTATGCTGAAAATAAACTGCCAATCATATCAAATGCAGACATAGCATGTTAACTGTTTGCAACCATATCATGTTCTACCATGGTTCTTTAAATGCAAACATATTACTCATGCAGTGCCACCAAACTTGTGCACTGAGTCCCTCAGACTCTCTTACCAATGGTGATCACCTCATTTCCTGATCACCAACAGAGACAAACTCGTGATCCTTACGGCAATCACAACCCAACCAATAACTGGCCCGTCATCCTTACTGTGACACCCCAAAATTTTAACCTTGTTTTATTAATTAAAATTTTGCCAGGAAACTTAAACTTTTATTTTCTGGATTTCCTTTTGATTTCAGAACCATTCTTTTCTTTGTTCTTATGGAGTTTTGACCCCAAGTGAAAACTTTTCAATCAGTGTTGGACTTATTTTTTTTCCTCTAAAATAAAACAATTCTTTTATTAGTGGGATTATCTATAAAATTATTTTTCCCTGAGCTTTGTTTCTCTAAAATAGTTTTCATGAGTTTTAAGGTCCCATTTGCACGACAACCATTTGATAAATTTATTTAAAACCCCCACCAAAATTTGGAGATGTCATGTGATGTTTCTAAATCACTTTTATGCAAAAATATATTTCATTCATTGGATATTTTGGGTTCTACACCAAGTTTTCAAATCTGGTCTAGTGGGCAATTTTACACTACAACCTATTTAAATATTTCTTTAAAACTTCTACCAAAATTAGGGGAGATCAATAGGAGCATGTTATTCATCTTTATGCAAAAACCTATTGAGGTTCTTTGAAAATTATGAGTGAATCAACCTCATCTTCATTCTGGTCCAACCTGAGGATTTGTACTGCAACCATATTTTTACTTGCTCTTCTACCCATGNTTTAAAACCCCCACCAAAATTTGGAGATGTCATGTGATGTTTCTAAATCACTTTTATGCAAAAATATATTTCATTCATTGGATATTTTGGGTTCTACACCAAGTTTTCAAATCTGGTCTAGTGGGCAATTTTACACTACAACCTATTTAAATATTTCTTTAAAACTTCTACCAAAATTAGGGGAGGTCAATAGGAGCATGTTATTCATCTTTATGCAAAAACCTATTGAGGTTCTTTGAAAATTTTGAGTGAATCAACCTCATCTTCATTCTGGTCCAACTTGAGGATTTGTAGTGCAACCATATTTTTGCTTGCTCTTCTACCCATGGTTATTTTTCCTACTTGTAGTCCTTCCTACAAAACCCTTAAGTCTAGGAGGTTCGAGTCATTGGAGGAATTTTAGTGCTTGCAATCATGCCCTTTTCTTTCTGTCCAAAACTGAAGTTTTGCAAAACTTACACTAACAAGCTTCTCCTTTTAACAAACTAACTTTACCACCCTCTGTTTCATCCAAAAAGACACTAGCCTGGAGAATTTGGCCACTCCAAGAAATGCCTAGATACCATTGGCATTCTGTCAAACACTTTGAGTGCATGGACAATTTTGACATGATTTTTGTTTTGCACTGAGACCTTACACCTCTGGACAATCTAGCATGTCCAATGAGCACCTAGACAATCCTAACCTAGGTCTGCTAAGTGCCAGCCTCACCCAAGCTCTGTGGCATGCACTGGCATTTCGCCGAGCACCTGGTGGGCGTGCTCTGGGCGCGCCCAGAGCGCGCATTTTGCACGTGTTGCACGCGCGTGCACCGAGCCGCCGCGTCTCGCCCCACACCCGTTCTGTCCCTTGGCCAACCGCAGCCAGCACGCCACGTCTCCTTCTGCACCCCAAAGCCACCCTGACCATCCCTGGCACCCCACAACGCCACCGTCAGGTCGGCCGTGGCGGCTAGCTGACGGCCGCATGCAGGCCCCGGCTGTGTCGGCGCCGCCCGAGCCACCTCAGCGCGCCAGCTGCCTTCAGGAACCATACGAGCTTATCCACAAGTCGTCCTCTAGCTCACGTCGCCGCCACGTCGCCCTGCAACACAGAACGGCGGTCGCCGACGATCTTATCCACGGCCGCCGCAAACCGACCCCGTTGCACTATAAAATGAGGCCCCCAGGCTCGTCCGGCGACTCAGGCAGCCTTAGGCCACTCTCAAGGCACCCCCACAGTCAGCAATCGTCGGGGGGAAACCGTCTTCCCCGACTCCAGCCGGTTCGGCCGCCGCCACGTCCCAGCTTCGTTCACCGCAACCAGAGCCCCTCCAGTCCAACCAGCGCCACCAACCTTCTCCCCTCACCCTTGCGGAGCCGCCCAGCACGTCAAACGTGATCGAAAGCCTCCGTAGTCCAAACCCCCAAAACTCCCGAAGCCACCGGCCGCCGCGAAGCTCGCCGCCGGCGACTCACTCCATCCCCGCCGACAAGGCGACTACCGGGAGGACTGCCCTGATCTTGCGGACCTACCTTGCACTTGGATCCCCGTGGGGAGCCGCCGTTCGACGGCGGTGGTCGCCGGAGCCCTGCCCCGGTCGGGCAGAGGAGGGAGAAGACGCGAACGACTGGTCAAACCTGACCAGTGGGCCAGACGGGCCCACCGTCAGTGACCCAGCGCCGGTCCACGCTGGATAAGTGGAAGCGTATTTCCAGAGTACGTCTTCGACGTGTATTTTTCCGAAGCGTTTTTCTTTTTCTGTTTTATTTTTTAAAAAAGCATAAATTTAGTCTAGTTTATGTTAAGATTTATTTGAAAACAATTCAGACAACATCTTTGCACTGTTTTTGAAGTATGTGTTATTTGAATATTTTCAAAATAGGATTTTTGGAGAAGAAGAAAAACTTTCAAAAGATTTTAGGATGCACCCTGCCTCTACACAACTGGAAGGCAAGCATTCTGAACCCTGGCATAATATTTTTGTGTGTTAGTTGGCACGATTATAACACCGCCCTAATACGGAGAACTCGATATTTTATGTGGTGATGCGATCATGTGCTTGAATTACATATTAGTGATTTCCTTGCTGTTGGAAATGTGCATGTTTGTGATGGTAAACATCCTCATGTACCTTACATGCATGCCGGAAAAGAATCCGGGAAAGCCTCTGCCTTGGGTAGGCGTGAGCTTGTCGCCGGTCTCCATCGGGACGGTTATGTCCGATATGGCATAGTGAGGTATAATGAGTGGCGATTCTGTTGGTTGAAATATTTTTGTTACACATATCATGCAGGGAATTTTTGAACCTCCTAAGTCGACCGTAGTTCGAGTCTTGTTCCAGTAACCCCCATACTTGTTTCGTACTACCACTTGCCCTGCCGCAGGTAGGGTACGGTTCAGTAAGTTGCCAACCCCTTTCTTGGCACACACCGTACAGAGAGGCCACGGTGGAAGATACCGACTGCAGCCGGTAGGCAGGCCACCTGGTCCGGGGGCATGGGTGTTTCCGGTTGGGACCGAGAGTTGGGAACCCCTTAGAGCACGCGTCATAAATTTGATCCCATGCTACGCGAGGTTGTAGCCTCCCCACTTAGAGTTTTACTTGACAGGTGTCGTGGGTGATTCCAGACACCGGTAAGTTAAGCTGGTGTGTGCAAGTCAGGTGTGTTTTCAATTAAAAGACCGTAGATGGAATTAGCCCCGATGGACTAAAGGAATCCGTTGCTCGTGGGTACAGATTACATCCTCTGCAGAGTTAATATCTATTCGAATAGTCGTGTCCATGGTTAAGGACTACAGTCTGGGTCGGGTCAAGTGTCGGTCTTAGTGTCGGTCTTCGGAGGAGAACTACTAAACTAGAACTTGGAATCATGATGTGTGACTTATGATAATGATGATATTTATTAATATGGACTAACCCCTTTATATTATTTGAAGTATTGAGTATCCCTGGGACGGTTCTACCTCCTGGATATTCATTGTTATTATTTTCTTATAAGACCTGTATGTGGTGTCGCACAGACGCCCGACTGTGGCATGCTCGTTATTTATTTACCTTATAAGCCCTTTATGTGGTGTCGCTGAGACGCCCGACCGTGGCATGCTTATTGTTATTTACTTTATAAGCCCTTTATGTGGTGTCGCCTAGACGCCCGACTGTGGCATCCTTGTTATTTTCTTTGCAAGCCCTTTATGTGGTGTCGCTCAGACGCCCGACTGAGGCATGCTTCATATCATGATCCTTTCGAGGCGTCGCTTCAGACACCCGATCGGTGCATGATATTTCTATTCCATTATTGTATATTCAAGTTTTATATAAATAACCTGCTTGCATGCATCGTGGATTTTATTTTATGACTGGTGTAATGAGCATAGGTTAATTCAGAGCATGATTATCGTTTGTTATATTATAACCGGTGTTCATAATGTTTGCGAGTACATTCAAAGTACTCACTGGCTTGTCCCTGGCTATTGTCTTGGCCAGATTTCTTACTTGGAGAGGAGCGTTACGATGACAGCCCCGGAACCTAAGCAACGGTGATAGCAGCCTCGCGAAGATAGGAGTTAACCTGGTCAGCTGTTCCTGTTGGGAAATGGAGTCCCATAGACACCAATGACCCACAGACCGCTACCACGATCAACCACTAGAAATCACTGGTTGTACTCATAGGCCAGAATGGTCTTGTACTACACATTTTGTATTTTGCTTGGAATTTCTGTATCAAGATGGTGCCTCCTCAGCTAACAGTAATCCTGGGGCCAGTGAGCACAATGGCCATTTTCTGGAAATTAAAACCCGGAAAACCGGTCGTGACAAACTTGGTATCAGAGCCAGGCTGACCATTGGCTAATGCTATCTCAGCGAGGTCAATAAACCTAGGTTAACCAAACCAACAGACCATAACCTAACCCCAGCCAAGCTTCTCGTGAAAGATAGCCACGCAGCGACCCCGACACTTTTGGTAGTCGGTGCCCAACCTATCAGCCTAGCCCGTCGATCATGCGCCAGTGACCGACCCCTAAATTGTTCCATTCGCAAGCATGCGAAGGAAGACTCCGTCCCCTATTTCTATAAAAGGGGCACGCTAGCCTCAACTCAGCACAGCACAAACTCTTTTCCCAGACCGAGCTATAATGCCTGGCCCCATCGTGCACAATGAGACCACAGCAACCAACCTTGGAGGTTTTGTGACCGTGCTCGCGAACCTCACCCGCCGTGCCTTTGCATTAGAAGAGCCCCCAGAATATGTTGTGTACCAAGGACCCATGGGCGGTGAAAGCCGTCAATTCTGGGCCACCGTGCACGTCTATGGTAGGGGTCTATCTCCGGAATGCCCCTACAGGTTCACCGGAAGAACAACTTCCTTTGAGCCACAAGCTATCCAACTAGCTGCTCGAGAGGCTGTAGTTCAACTCCGGCACTTATCGCCCAGAGTTAACTGCCGCTCGTTCTACTATTACCCCAGCCGTGACACGTATGGTAGGCCACCCTAGGTCGCCAACGGATATCACAAGACGGATCCTGCTTTGCTGCATCTAGTGCGCTATGTAAGTGCACTAGAGGATCTGTTCGATCAAATCACTCTTGATCTGATCGCAGCTCGTGGAGAACTGATCCGCCGAGCCCCGGCAAGAGGAGGAGATGAGCCCAACACCGACAATCCAGTCGTGCTGTTCGGACAACCGATCGAGTCTTTGAGGTCTGCCCTAGTCCTTGACCAAAATACCTTGATGACCCCAGAAGTGCTCCGTCGCCTTTTGGGAACACGCTCCAGCGAGATTGTGGCCAACAATCCCCGAGATGGTCATCATCGCTACCCCGACCCTGCAGTCCCTCAACCCCCTCCAGCTAATCACGACGGTGAAAACCGTGGAGAAACCTCGATGTCCATGAGGCAAGCCCAATTAGATATTAACGAGGTAGACTAGAGTCGCTCGAGTAGTACCGAGTCTTAGTATGTCCACGCCCAGTAATTGTGTGATCTTGTATCGCCATGTTGTTTGCTTGTGCGCCCCTGTTTTTAAATAATAGCCATGCATGAGTATGTTGATGTGCGATTGCATTTTTTTAACCCGAGCGTAGCTGCCAAAAGACCAACCTCGACGACGCGAGTTTGTGCTATAAATAAACCTTTTGGATACAGCTAACAGGAAAAATATTTTTCGAAAAAACTCTTAACAAATCTCGAGGACGAGATTTTTCTTTAAGGGGGGTAGTGTTGTGACACCCCAAAATTTTGACCTTGTTTTATTAATTAAAATTTTCCCAGGAAACTTAAACATTTATTTTCTGGATTTCCTTTTGATTTCAGAGCCATTCTTTTCTTTATTATTATGGAGTTTTGACCCCAAGTGAAAACTTTTCAATCAGTGTTGGACTTATTTTTTTCCCTCTCAAATAAAACAATTCTTTTATTAGTGGGATTATCTATAAAATTATTTTTCCCTGAGCTTTGTTTCTCTAAAATAGTTTTCATGAGTTTTAAGGTCCCATTTGCACTACAACCATTTGATAAATTTATTTAAAACCCCCACCAAAATTTGGAGATGTCATGTGATGTTTCTAAATCACTTTTATGCAAAAATATATTTCATTCATTGGATATTTTGGGTTCTACACCAAGTTTTCAAATCTGGTCCAATGGGCAATTTTACACTACAACCTATTTAAATATTTCTTTAAAACTTCTACCAAAATTAGGGGAGATCAATAGGAGCATGTTATTCATCTTTATGCAAAAACCTATTGAGGTTCTTTGAAAATTATGAGTGAATCAACCTCATCTTCATTCTGGTCCAACCTGAGGATTTGTACTGCAACCATATTTTTACTTGCTCTTCTACCCATGGTTATTTTTCCTACTTGTAGTCCTTCCTACAAAACCCTTAAGGCTAGGAGGTTGGACTCATTGGAGAAATTTTAGTGCTTGCAATCATGCCCTTTTCTTTCTGTCCAAAACTGAAGTTTTGCAAAACTTACAATAACAAGTTTCTCATTTTATCAAACTAACTTTACCACCCTCTCTTTCATCCAAAGAGACACTAGCCTGGAGAATTTGGCCACTCCAAGAAATGCCTAGATGCCATTGGTATTCTGTCAAACACTTTGAGTGCATGGACAGTTTTGGCATGATTTTTGTTTTGCACTGAGACCTTACACCTCTGGACAATCTAGCATGTCCAATGAGCACCTAGACGATCCTAACCTAGGTCTGCTAAGTGCCAGCCTCACCCAAGCTCTGTGGCATGCACTGGCATTTCGCCGAGCACCTGGTGGGCGTGCTCTGGGCGCGCCCAGAGCGCGCGTTTTGCACGTGTTGCATGCGCGTGCACCGAGCAGCCGCGTCTCGCCCCGCATCCGTTCTGTCCCTTGGCCAACCGCAGCCAGCACGCCACGTCTCCTTCTGCACCCCAAAGCCACCCTGACCACCCCTGGCACCCCACAGCGCCAACGTCAAGTCAGCCGTGGCGGCTAGCTGACGGCCGAATGCAGGCCCCGGCCGTGTCGGCGCCGCCTGAGCCACCTCAGCGCGCCAGCTGCCCTCAAGAACCACACGAGCTTATCCGCAAGTCGTCCTCTAGCTCACGTCGCCGCCACGTCGCCCTGCAACATAGAACGGCGGTCGCCGACGATCTTATCCACGGCCACCGCAAACCGACCCCGTTGCACTATAAAAGGAGGCCCCCAGGCTTGTCCGTCGACTCTGGCAGCCTTAGGCCACTCTCAAGGCACCCCCACAGTCAGCAATCGTCGGGGGGAAACCGTCTTCCCCGACTCCAGCCGGTTCGGCTGCCGCCACGTCCCAGCTTCGTTCACCGCAACCAGAGCCCCTCCAGTCTAACCAGCGCCACCAACCTTCTCCCCTCACCCTTGCGGAGCCGCCCAGCACCTCAAACGTGATCGAAAGCCTCCGTAGTCCAAACCCCCAAAACTCCCGAAGCCACCGGCCACCGCGAAGCTCGCCCCCGGCGACTCACCCCGTCCCCGCCGACAAGGCGACTACCGGGAGGAGGACCTGATCTTGCGGATCTAACCTTGCACTTGGATCCCCGTGGGGAGCTGCCGTTCGACGGCGGTGGTCGCCGGAGCCCCGCCCCGCTCGGGCAGAGGAGGGAGAAGACGCGGGCGACTGGTCAAACCTGACCAGTGGAGTGACCCAGCGTCGGTCCACACTGGATAAGTGGAAGCGTATTTCCAGAGTACGTCTTCGACGTGTATTTTTCCGAAGCATTTTTCTTTTTCTGTTTTATTTTTTAAAAAACCAGAAATTTGACTCAACTTTGACTGGCTATATCTTTTTAAATAAAACTCCAAATGAGTTGATTCTTTTTCCTACCTCTCTCAAATTTAGTCTAGTTTATTTGAAAAAAATTCAGACAACTTCTTTGCACTCTTTTTGAAGTATGTGTTATCTGAATATGTTCAAAATAGGATTTTTGGAGAAGAAGAAAAACTTTCAAAAGATTTTAGGATGCACCCTGCCTCTACACAACTTGAAGGCAAGCATTCTGAACCCTGGCATAATATTTTTATGTGTTAGTTGGCACGATTATAACACCGCCCTAATACGGAGAACTCGATATTTTATGTGGTGATGCGATCATGTGCTTGAATTACATATTAGTGATTTCCTTGCTGTTGGAAATGAACATGTTTGTGATGGTAAACATCCTCATGTACCTTGCATGCATGCTGGAAAAGAATCCGAGAAAGCCTCTGCCTTGGGTAGGCGTGAGCTTGTCGCCGGTCTCCATCGGGACGGTTATGTCCGATATGGCATAGTGAGGTATAATGAGTGGTGATTCTGTTGGTTGAAATATTTTTGTTACACATATCATGCAGTGAATTTTTGAACCTCCTGAGTCGACCGTAGTTCGAGTCTTGTTCCAGTAACCCCCATACTTGTTTCGTACTACCACTTGCCCTGCCGCAGGTAGGGTACGATTCAGTAAGTTGTCAACCCCTTTCTTGGCACACACCGTACAGAGAGGCCATGGTGGAAGATACCGACTACAGCCGGTAGGCAGGCCACCTGGTCCGGGGGCATGGGTGTTTCCGGTTGGGACCGAGAGGGGGGCACCCCTTAGAGCGCGCGTCATAAATTCGAGCCCATGCTACGCGAGGTTGTAGCCTCCCCACTTAGAGTTTTACTTGACAAGTGTCGTGGGTGATTCCAGACACCGGTAAGTTAAGCTGGTGTGTGCAAGTCAGGTGTGTTTTCAATTAAAAGACCATAGATGGAATTAGCCCCGATGGACTAAAGAATCCGTTGCTCGTGGGTAAAGAGTACATCCTCGGCAGAGTTAATATCTATTCGAATAGCCGTGTCCATGGTTAAGGACTACAGTATGGGTCGGGTCAAGTGTCGGTCTTAGTGTCGGTCTTCGGAGGAGAACTACTAAACCAGAACTTGGAATCATGACGTGTGACTTATGATAATGATGATTATTATTAATATGGACTAACCCCTTTATATTATTTGAAGTATTGAGTATCCCTGGGACGGTTCTACCTCCTGGATATTCATTGTGATTATTTTCTTATAAGCCCTGTATGTGGTGTCGCACAGACGCCCGACAGTGGCATGCTTATTGTTATTTACTTTATAAGCCCTTTATGCGGTGTCACTCAGACGCCCGCCTGTGGCATGCTTGTTATTTTCTTTGCAAGCCCTTTATGTGGTGTCGCTCAGACGCCCGACTGAGGCATGCTTCATATCATGATCCTTTTGAGGCGTCGCTTCAGGCACCCGATCGGTGCATGATATTTCTATTCCATTATTGTATATTCAAGTTGTATATAAATAACCTGCTTGCATGCATTGTGGATTTTATTTTATGACTGACGTAATGAGCATAGGTTAATACAGAGCATGATTATCGTTTGTTATATTATAACCGGTGTTCATAATGTTTGCGACTACATTCAAAGTACTCACTGGCTTGTCCCTGGCTATTGTCTTGGCCAGATTTCTTACTTGGAGAGGAGCGTTGCGATGACAGCCCTGGAACCTAAGCAACGGTGATAGCAGCCTCGCGAAGATAGGAGTTAACCAGGTCAGCTGTTCCTGTTGGGAAATGGAGTCCCATAGACACCGATGACCCACAGACCGCTGCCACCATCAACCACTAGAAATCACTGGTTGTACTCATAGGCAAGAATGGTCTTGTACTACACATTTTGTATTTTGCTTGGAATTTCTGTATCAAGATGGTGCCTCCTCAGCTAACAGTAATCCTGGGGCTGCTGAGCACAACGGCTATTTTCTGGAAATTAATACCCGGAAAACCGGTCGTGACACTTACGGTGATTACAACCCGACCAATAAATGGCCCATGATCCTTACGGCGATCACAACCACATTAATCAGCTTAATTATTTCCGGTTTATCCTCCATTTCGACCAAGACCCGATAGTGTACCCTACTACGAACTTATGCCCATGACCGAGGACACAGCTATCGATATTTTAAATACACTATGCAGAGGTAGCGCACTGTACCCACACCGCAGAACCCATGGCCTCGTCATCCCGTTCGGGTGGACCAACGACGTTCCGAAAAAAACCAATCTACTGCCATGACACTCTCCCGACCACTCCGACTCACTCTCCTCTGGGCTAAGTCATGGGTGGCCCCGTGTCTACCTCAAGACACCTCAAACCATCGTCGTGGCAAAAACATAAACGATCCCACACGGGGACAAAAGCACGCAAAATCCAACTACGGGGACACAAGGCTTATGTCCACCTACCTGATCAGGGTAGTGTGTGCCCATAACCTTCCCTCGTTGGAGGCACCGGCGAGAGGCACGACAATAGACCGCATTAGGGCCGTCCCATGCCGACAAAAGTGGTTGCACTGGAAAAGTTCGATTTGGCGGCACTATGACTCGATCCCATCGATGACGGAGGGGTTTTGTTATTAGGTCATATTATTATCTTCTCCATCATCAGTCATCGTGCAAGCATTTTAACAGGAATGCAACAATGAGCATACATCATACAAATGCTTTAATAACATATCGAACTTCTCAAGTGAACAACTACAGCATAAAGAACATAACAATACCAAGTACTAACTTATCCACGGTGTATCACCATCATCATAGCATTTTATAACGATGATATGAAAATAATTTAGAGTAGTGACATGGAATCATCAATAACAACATTCTAACTAGCATGGCAAAAGATATCATGAAATACACAAGCATGCATGATAAGAATAATGAAATAATTACAGACGAAAACGATAAGAAACAACTGCAACTACCCACACACAAGGTGCAAGCAAAGTCAACATGCAAGTTCAGGGCTCATGATAAGAGGTTGGCTTGCCTGGGGTTCGACAAATACTCCGGGAAGAAGTGAGAAACGACCGCGAAATTTTTTGTCGGAAACAGTTCACTCTCGGTGGGGGCTGTTTATGACAAGGGCAAAATGGTTATTTTAACTGTGTCAACCCATAGTGAAAATGATGGGAATGGAACGAGCTCGACGAGACAAAGACGTGGGCGTTGGATTTACCTCAAACGGAGTTACAGGTAAAAAGATACGGACGTATAAAACTCAGGGACTAATCTGTAAAAATACTTCTACAAACAGGTCCCTGGCAGTTTTAAACAGACGCGTCTTTTCTGAAATACGCCTTCGGTCAGATAAAACGGCTCGCGGCGGGGCGCCTCCACTTAAATGACGTGGCGATGACCGGTCAAAAGGGGCAGAGGCGGGGCCGGGCACCAGGGCCGCTGACAGGTGGTGCAGCGGGGCCCGCGTGGCCAACCTGGCTAGGTCAACGCGCCAGTCGGGCTGCTTCCTTCTTCTCCCGCTCGACGTGCGCCGTGCTGAGGGGAGACGCCCGCCCCGACGGCGCTCGCCGGCGCGTCCGGCCACGGCAGGCGACAGGCGACCTACCCACGGGCTCAGGAGGAGGAGGCGCACCCCGGGGCAGTCTTTGTTGCCGGCGAGGAGCGCGGGAGAAGGAGTAGCAAGGCCCGCGGTGGAAAGGAGCTTCGGCCTCTAGCGGGGATGGAGCTGTGGTGGGGGAACGGAGAGGCTGAGGCCACGGGGAGACTCGCCGGAGCATGGGGGATGCGGTTGTGGAGGAGGAACGAGCAGGGGATGTCCTGGTCACCGGAACCAGAGAAGACCGAGGCGGCGGCCATGGCAATGGAGGGGATGGGGAGCTCCGAGGCGAGGAGGAGAGCTGCAAGAGGTGGGGGAGGGCTGTGGACTGCGAGGGGGGCTCGGAAGGGCTACTTATAGCCGCGGGGTGAGCTCAGAAAGGGGAGGAGGAGGTGGCATGTGGCAGGAGACGCGTCCGCGCATCGGGGACGGTGCAGCGTCGGCAGGCGCGGCCAAGGCTCATGAGGAGGGACGAGAAGGCGATGAGGAGGGTCACGACGAGTAGCAGAGGTTCACGGAGACGAGGGGTGCTCGCGGACGAGATGAAGAAGAAAACACGGGCAAGGAAGAAGACGAGCACACGGGAGCTTACTATTCGACCCTTGGCATGGCTTGTCGGGGAAGAAAACGGAGGGGGAGCGGGGTCCAGGTGAACGACGACGATGAGTGGGAGCTGTAGGACATTAATGGCGAGGTCAGGGATGGTCGGAGCAGCGCTGCCGACGAGAACAGTGGCTAGACCACCGTTTTGGCTGGCTTCCCTCGTGGTCACCACTGGCATGGCGCGCTCTGGAGGTTTTACTGAGGTTAAATCATGTCTACCACGTAGTCCTTCCAGAGTGAAGTATTACTACAGTAAGAAAACAGTCAGAGACAAAGGATGCTGAGTAAACCAAGCTCCACAAGTTTACTGCTGCAAACTAGGCAACATCCTAGAGGTAAAACCAGAGAGGTTAAAAGGTAGAATTGATGTCTAGGAGGCTTAGGGTGGCAAGGACTACGGTCCTGGGAGTTTTGAGGCCATTAGGACAAATATTTAGCATAGTTGCTTAACAACTACTAAAATATATCCAGAAATCAAATGATGATGAAGCACTCGCTAGGAGAGTTGGATTGAGCTATATCTTGGCAAATCCTAATGATTTGGTCATAAGTAGATGCTGTAAAAAGATCACACTAAATGGACTTGCCAAATTGGTACTTGCTTCACAAGCATCACTTTTGACCAGAAACTTGGGAAAATTCTAGGAAAATATTGGCTAAATAAAATTATCCAAACTCTTGGGTAGGTGAGTTATATGTATAGGAGAAGGCTGGGAAATATTTTCAGTCATAATGGAGCAAGATAAAATATACTTGCTTCACAAACTGAAAATTTGGACAAAGAACAAGAATTGCTCCTGTGCTTACATAGCTCCATGAAATGATCTGAATTTTGGTGAAGGCTAATGATTTGGGATACTTGAGAGGATGGCAAAGTTTCATCCCATTTGGAAACTCTATGAAGGTACTTCCTTCACAAAGTGACAATCTGGTCAGAAACTTTGAAAAATTGCACCTGGAGCTAGGATGGTTGGATTGAGCTAATCTTTGGTATCCATGTTAATCACTCTACAAATTTTTAGCTCAAAGGGAATTAGGGATAAAGCACTTCCGTTGCAAAATTTTAAAGAAGGCAGAAACTTGCATTGGATCATGTGCCCAATTTTTGATCTGTGGAACATGAGATAAAGATGGAACTAGTGATTATATAGCAAGGACAAGCTCCACAATTTATGTGAGAATTTTCCCTGCGATAAAAATAATAGTTCCTTTAGGAAATGGCAGAAATGCAATTTTGGTATTAAATAAGAAAAGGCAATTTTCCTTATTTAATTATGGCCAATATAATTGCCAGAGCTTGGATTAGGGATAATTATCAAATCCACCAATTCACATGAATTTAGGAGATCGCTAGATATGCCTTTCGATTTTATTCCTCGGAAAGGCAAGAAAAGGAATAAATCATAATTCAAAAATATTACATGGGACTTGGCAATATTTTTGCATATCCAAGGTTTAGAAGGATAGAAGGGTCTCTAGGAATAGATGGGATGATCAATAGATCAAGGAAAATGATGGTTCCTTTGTAATCACAAAGGGCACATTCAAATCCCAAATATTTGGAATTTAGGGTTTGAGAAGGTTTAAGATGATTCAACTGAGGGCTTGCCCACTAGAAAAAACATGAGCAAGTTTTGAAAGGTTGGAAATGACAAGAATTCTCTGGGTCATCAGCAAAACTCAGGAGAAAGATTTTGAAAAATGAGTGCCTGGAAGAAATAGCAGCACAAAAATTGATAACCCAATTTTGGGGCTGTTACAAACCTTCCCCCTTAAATGAATATCGTCCTCGAGATTCCTAAGGTTACAGCACAAAGAAAAGATAACAACTCCAGAGAAAAATCTCTGGGTTAAAATTTAACCCTTTGGTCAAATTCGAGCGAGTTAGGGCACCGATAATTGGTACACCCAGGAAGATATGGGAAAACACAGTTATATCCGTGGCTAGGTGCACTCAAGATCAAACTCTCGAAAAAATTGCTAGATGCAAGCAGTGAACAGTGGACTCACCTGCTGACACGTGGGTCCAGTGTAACGCCCCAGATTCGATGCGCCAGGTGTCTGCCAGTTATTCACCGTCCTTGCCATGTGATTTGCTTGCGTGTTGCACTTTTCCATGTCATCATGTGCATCTCATTTTGCATACGTGTTCGTTTCATGCAACCGAGCATTTCCCCGTTGTCCGTTTAGCAATCTGACCCTCCTATGCCCTCCGGCGTTCCCCTTTTGTCTCCTGTTGTGGGCAGGTGTTAAACATTTTCGGAATGGACCGTGGTTTGCCAAGCGGCCTTGGTACACCACCAGTAGACCGCCTGTCAAGTTTGGTGCCATTTGGAGTACGTTTGATACTCCAACGGTTAACAGGTTAACCGTAGAAGCCCTCTTTATGTTGCAGCCCAACACCCCTCCAAAGCGGCCCAATAACCCATCCAAACCCCCTCCATGCTTTCGGTCGTTCGATCACAATCGTGTGGGCGAAAACAGCTCCCCATTTGGACTCTCCTAGTTCCCTCTATCTATAAATTAGCCCCTCCCCCCGAAATTCACGGATGATTTCCACCCTAACCCTAGCCTCTTCCCCTCTACGCCGCCGGACATGTCCGTGCCGGACCGGACGAAACCCCGCCGCCGCTCCAAGCCAGTGGCGCGCCGCCACGTGGCCCCCGCGCCGTCCCCGCCACCGCGGCCCGTTCAGCCCGAAGCCGGCCCCCGCGGGCCCATCTCCACCGCTGCTCGCCCGCGGGCGCAGCCCCGCCGTCCTTCACCGGCGCTCGCCTCCGCTGCCGCGTCCGCGACCGCCGCCGCCCGCCTTCCCCGTCGCTGGAACGCCGGCGCCCCGCTCCGCTGCCGCCAGTCACCGCCTCGCGATCCGGCCGCCTCCCGCGTCGTGCGCCACTGCCTCGCCGCGGATTCGACGAACCACCGCCCGGATCCGGCCAGCCCGATTCGCTCTGGCCTTCCCCGACCTCCTCCGGCGCCGCTCCGCCCTCCGGCCGCCGTCGCCGGATCCGGCGGGTGGGACGAGATCCACCCGCCCGGCCATCCAAACGCGGCCCCATCCCGGATCCCCTCTGTCCCGGGTCCTCCCCATCCCAGTTTCCCGCGAGGTGAAAATTTGCCAAGTCCCTGTTGCCCTACATTCTGGTGCTAACTTTGACCTGCTGTAACTTCATGTGTGCTGCTCCGTTTCATGCGCATGATATGTTGAAATGTTCGTCATGAGATGCTCTTCATTTCATTCCATTGTTCCATGTTTGTTTGAGGTCATCGTGATGCCCTAATCATCGTTGCAAGAGTGCTATATGATGTTAACTGCTGTCTGTTAACAGAACGTGATGATTTGTCTTTTTTGTTGCTTTTTGTGTGTGCATCCTTTGAGCTTGATGTCTACATGTGTTATGAGCTATAACATGCCATATTTACTGTGGTGCCATCCATGTCTTGTAGTGAGTGCATCGAGCTCGTGAAGTAGGGTACTTGTTGTTATTGTTTTGCTAGTCTGAATCTGCTATATCATGATGCTATGTAAACCTGCTGCTAAAAGTCATCCTATGCATAATCTGGAGATGTTCACTAAGGATGTTTTGTTATACATGTCATGCCCTATCCATTCATGCCCCTGGTTGCATTTATAGACTGCTGTAGTTTGTTGTAATCTTGCTCTCAATGTTGCTATATAATGTTGCTGTCAGCCTGTTAACATTAAGTTCAGTTTTGCCATGAGCTTTGCTAGTGATCCATGCACCCTATGAACTTGTTCTTGCCATGATTAGCTTCTCAAACATGTCTTATTACTGTTGGTTGCCTTGTAATGCCATGTATTGCTCTATGGTCAGTGGTTCAAGCTCACCAACATGCCTACTTATTGTTGTTCCTGCCATGTATGAACCTGTCATATCATTTGCAATGTTTGTATGGATGATACCATCTTTTATGATGATCTTTAGAATAAGTTCAGTAAGGTAGCTTTGTCTTTAGTATTAGCATGCCATGCCTTTGTTTGCCATGTTAAGTTCCTGTAGCATGTTGTTTGATGGCTCTAAACATTGCAACCTGATGTTATTTCTGCCAAGTATGTAAACTGTTATTATTTGCAATCTTGCCATGTCCTTTTGAGCATGTTATGGTGTTTTCTGGAGATAGCTCAGTGTTCATGTTTTGTCATGCTTTACCTGTACTTCATGTCCATGCCTTTTGTTCTTATGTTGATATGCTGTAGTATGTTTCTTTGATGCTTGCTAGATGCCTAGTTGCTGTTTTGGACAGCTTGTCCTTTAAACTTGTATAGAGTGTATGTGTTGAACCGTTGCTCCGTTTTGAGTGTGCTCTATATGAAACTTGCTTAGCATTGCATGTAGTTTCATATTATCATGTTGAATCCTTGTTTTGAGATGTTTGCTTGATGTTTGGTTGCATTTAGCACCAATGCCATGTTTAACTTGTTTTGCTCATATCTTCTAGACCTTAGCTCCGAACTAAATGAACTTTATATGTAACTTGACTAGAATTTCGTGTAGATCATTTTGGTGCATCTTAACTTACTGTTTAACAACTTGAACATAAGGTTTATTCAGATCTGGTCCAATTTCAAAATTTGCATATGAGGACTTACCGGAATTGTTATATGTTGTTTCCGGCCTCGTTTGAACTTGCTTTGATGTGTTGCTCTTGTATGCTTCATCTCTTGCCATGAGTAGCTCCATGTAGCCTTGTCATGCATCATGCTTGTTGTGCATAATGTCTTGTCTATGTGTGGTGTGTTTACCATGTTGTGTGCTTCTTCTTGATAGTTACCGTTTCGTTGTGATCGTGAGGATTCGTTCGTCTACGCTCGGTTCGGCTTCATCCGTTCGTCTTATTCATGGACTCGTACTTCTTCCTAGCGGGATTTCAGGCAAGATGACCGATACCCTGGATCTCACTACTATCATTGCTATGCTAGTTGCTTCGTTCTATCACTATGCTGCGCTACCTAGCGTTTGCTCTTCAAGCCTCCCAATTTGCCATGTCAGCCCCTAACCTTTTCACCCTTCCTAGCAAACCGTTGTTTGGCTATGTTATCGCTTTGCTCAGCCCCTCTTATAGCATTGTTAATTGCAGGTGATGTTGAAGATTGCCCCCCCCCCCACCCGGATCTGAGGAACCTGTAGAATCTCCAGTCGACTACATCAACGATCTCCAGGACGTCATCCTTGAGGAGATCATCTCGCTTCTCCTCACCAAGGATTGCTGCCGCACACAAGTCCTCTCAACTTGGTGGCACCCTCTATGGTGCACCGCGCCCCTCAATCTCGACTGTCGTCAGATATCTGTCCTTCCTGAATTTGATCTCCTCAGAGCCATCGTCTCTTCTCACCAGCAGGCCCCATTCAATTCCTCTGCATCCCGACACGCTACCTATTGTCCATACCCGGCACGGTGCACGCTTGGCTGGCATCCCCTGAATTCGGAAAACTCAAGCAGTTTGAGTTGTACCATTACCATAAAAGTTTCATACCACAAACACACCAAGAATTTGTGCCCACACCACCGTTGTCCATCTCTCAGTTTTCCTCCTCTCTCCACACCGCCACCTTCGCCCGGTGCCCTGGAGCGCTTGTTGATTGTTTTGGGAATAGAAATACATCTCAGTTGTCCCCAAATAAAGCCGCCTCACCTTAAAAGCATTGGAATTTGTTTTGAAGGACATCAGCTCATCATCGAAGATGCCCCTTCACTTCAAAGGTTGCTCCTTGATAATTGTTATAGACCTTCAAAAATAATTGTCATCTCTGCGCCCAAACTGGAGACCTTGGGTGTAATTCGTGACTCGTTTAATGATCACAAGGCATTGATGTTTGGCTCCTCACTTTTTCAGGTGTCGTATATTATCATCTACACATTTGTAATCATAAGCTGCATTTTTCATTTGTGCGCATAAGTTTTATATCATCTTGGAGTACACTTGGGGTACTAATATTATGTTATATGCTCAATGAAGAGTTCGTCCATTGATAGCCTATCAATGCTGCTGGATTCTGTCAAGATCATATATATCAGAATGTTTAGTTATGATCTGAATATAATTATTGGCTTGCTGCGATGCTTTCTATCTGTGGAGAATTTATATATAGAGGTGATGATTTCATGCACTTGAAACCCCGTATATATTGTACTAGAATTAACTGTTCAGTTGTCGTTCTTTCCACATACTCTTTTTCCAGACCTTAACTGTTTTCAATCTTCATGTCTACTTAGGCAGAACCACATGGAGCAAAACATATAACCAATCGGTGGCGTAATAAGCACCAGGATTTTCTTAGTTCTCATGACATTCGTTTGAGGACAATAACGATGGAACAATATGCATCCAACCAGGCAAACAGAAGCTTTGTCACATTCTTCCTGTTGAATGTGAGGTTACTATTGTCCATGAAGCTTAATTTTTACCGCAAGAGATTTCTCATGGACGGACATGTTGAACAACAAAAAAAGAACTTTCACGTGGACAAATGGGCTTCTAAACATTCTCGGCTTCTATTTACAACAAGTTGTAGTCATCCTGAAATATATTTTTTTGCACAGGATGTTGATTTTATGGATCATACCGATCCATTTGTTTGTGACTGCAAAAAAGAGTGGTTGTGTCGTGGAATTAACATGTCAGATGTCCTAGTGAGAGGACTTAGTCGTGGAGCCATCACAATGAGATTAGCTTAAAGGGGTTAAACCGGACAAAGGACACGGGGAGTTTATACTGGTTCGGCCCCTTGCGGTGAAGGTAAAAGCCTACGATCTAGTTGTGGTGGAATTGATGGGGTCTCGATGAGCAGGGAGCGAATCCACTTTACCTATCTCTCAAGTTGTTGTTTCTTGTCCCTGAACCGCCGCCAGGTTGTCCCTTTATATACACAGGTTGACGCCCAGCAGTTTACAGAATACCGAGGCCGGCTCATACACGTGTCCGGCTCGGTTTCTACCTTTCCCTATCTTACAACACAAGTTATATATCTCATGGCGGTTTATGTCTATGGGCCCTAATCCGCCCTTGGGCTCTGGGCCTCTAAGTCTATAGTAGTAAAGCGTCATATATCTTGTCTTCATGGGCTTCAATAAGGATGAGCATAACCTGGCCCCTCCTGGGCGGTTTATACTCAGTAGTTATATCCCCAATATTAGGGCCCAAATTGATTTGAACCTGTTCATGTCAATCTTCAACACTTTAGGAAAAACTCCTTGAACATCCTCGTATGATCCTTGTAAACCACCATGACGTCTTCTTGATATGAACTTGATAAACCGCCGTGATGTCATCTTCCAAGATTATAATAAATCGCCATGACGTCATTTGTTTCATCAAAACCTATAAAAACACTTTTTTCTTATTAATAACCCTCCAAAAATCGAGACGACAACTGTGTCAGATATCCATTTTTTGGGTTCCTCGATTCCCACGCCTGTCACTTATCCCTTCCCTTTATAAATAGGGCCAAGGGTCATTCTTTCCTTTCCCCTTCGTGCCCTTTCGCCTCATCGTCTTCCTCGCATCGCCTTAGAGCTCGAGCGCAGCTGCCACCGTCGACCTTCACTTNTTGAACATCCTCGTATGATCCTTGTAAACCACCATGACGTCTTCTTGATATGAACTTGATAAACCGCCGTGATGTCATCTTCCAAGATTATAATAAATCGCCATGACGTCATTTGTTTCATCAAAACCTATAAAAACACTTTTTTCTTATTAATAACCCTCCAAAAATCGAGACGACAACTGTGTCAGATATCCATTTTTTGGGTTCCTCGATTCCCACGCCTGTCACTTATCCCTTCCCTTTATAAATAGGGCCAAGGGTCATTCTTTCCTTTCCCCTTCGTGCCCTTTCGCCTCATCGTCTTCCTCGCATCGCCTTAGAGCTCGAGCGCAGCTGCCACCGTCGACCTTCACTTTTGCACCACCATCGGTTGCTGCATCAACCTGATCTGACCAGAGAAACACGAAGCCTCTCCACCTCTCCTGCAACCTCTGTAAGCTTTCTTCCTCTTCTCCTCAGATCCAACATTAGGGTTCCATTGTTCTTCAGTGTTCTTCAGTGTTCATCCGTACTCATTACTGTCACACGGATCCTTTAATAGAAACACGACTTTTGTTTCTGCACGGCCATAACTAGATCTGGTTTTTCTTCATCATAGCATCCCCGCTATCAGTAAATAGATCCCATCTGGCCCTTAATTGTTCTGCTGATACCGCCTAGGGTTAAGAATTTTTCCTCCTTTTTAAGACTGCAGTAGATCCAAAACTATAGCCGCAACTTGCAAAACATGTTTCTGCAATACTTAGGGATTTTTCAGATCTGTAACTTCCGCACCAATATAGGCGGTTTAACTTTTTACAAGACGATAACCTGCCTGGCACCATTAGCCCTCTCTTAAACCGCCAACTCATCCTTAATATAAAACTCCGGCTTATCATGTGCATATGTTTCAATTTGCTTTTCCTGTCTTTAAGTCGGGTTATCTACATCAATCAAAACCTTAAACCGGCCTTAATCCTATTTTCCAGCTTCCTGTTCAAATGGCCAAATTGTTTTATGCTTGCAATTTGGTCCCTTCCCGGGTTACTGAAGAGCAACTGACTGGGTATGTTCTGACTGCCGCTTTAGTCAGCAAGAAAACCACCCACTGGAGAGTGCCCGGTTTAGAAAATTCTTCTAAGCCTCATAATGGAGAAGTGATTGTTTTTACTGATCATCTGAATCGAGGGTTTAGCCCTCCTGGCTCGAAGTTCCTTCGTGATGTTCTTGCCAGCTTCCAGATCCACCCTCAAGATATTGGACCGAACTCTGTGTCCAATATATGCAATTTTCAAATATTTTGCAAAGTCTATCTGCAAGAGGAACCCACTATGGAACTATTCCGGGACTTCTTTTACTTAAACCTCTATATTGAATTTACAGACGGGCCCAACACTGAACTCGGGGGTGTTTCAATCCAGAAGAGAAAGGATGTTGACTTCCCTCACGCCAAACATCTTAGCCACCCCAAGGACTGGAATCATACTTGATTTTACTGCCGCAACTACAGCTCCAGAAAATGAAAATCCTTTGCCGGGTTATCGTGCATACCGGCTTACCAAAACACATCCGGTTCCTCAGCGACTCACCGCCAAGGAAAGATCAAAATATGCCCCTCAACTAGCAAAACTCAGGGCATTTGTTGCCAATGGCTTGACAGGCATTGATTTCGTTCGCTGCTGGGTATCTTGGAGTGTTTTACCTTTAAGCCGGTGCCCCGGTTTAATGTGTGAATATACAGGAGATCTGAAAGACCCTCAGCGTCATCTTGATATCCAGCTCACAGAAGATGAAGTCACCAAAGCCGTCAAGAAAATGCTTGATGAACCGGTGGCTGCCTGTAGCAGAGTAGGGCTTAGTCCCTTCTATGAATCTAACAAAGCGC
>LR880970.1:557441225-557451534 GCA_904067115.1 Aegilops sharonensis
GCTAGCATGGCAGATTCGTTCAAGACCATTCTCGACTCAACTAATAACATCATTACAAGGAACCCAAGGGTCCAGGAGCGGTTTGATCTCCCCTATCTTCTTCACCGTGACCCTACTGACTGGTGCGGGGACGACGGAGGCCTCGCCTTGTGCAAGTTGATGCCGCTTGATAATGATACATATGATGTTAAGATGACATCGCTTGAGGGCAAGGATTGGGTAGGTGCAAATGGAGATTGGGTTGCTTATATTGGGTACAACTACGAGTGGGAACTTGTGAATGTGTACATTCGTCACCGGGTTCCACTTCGAAAAATCTCAGCAGACTGCCCAGAGGTTGAGCACAGTGGTATTCTATGCACGTTCAAATACGATCATGGTGATTGTCTTCTACGGAAGATAGCAATTTGTGGAGTTCCCAACCGCTCTTGGAATTACAAGAATTATGAAGTTGTTGCTATCTTCGACAAGCTTGTTGCCGTCCTTTGCGGTTCGACTCGATGGATATTGCTCAAAAATCAGTTTCTATACATGGATGTGTATTGTGATGCAATTCAATACGAGGGTCTTGTGTTTGCTTCCACCACTCATGGCACTGTTTTTGCATGGGATCCTCGTAGTTTCGGTACATTTGTCTTCCACTGTAATTATAATTGTTTCATCCACATGCATGCAGGTTAGCAAGTTTCCCTTTACTAATTAACCTTCTTCTTGTGTTTCCAGGGTCCTGTGAAATTTTTTATAACCAAGGGGGAGATGACGATGGTGATGATCACGAGCAAGAGGACGAGGGCCCATATACTCTGTTGCGCCTGGCAACTTATTCCGATGGATCACCCCTTCTTGTCTGTATACAGCCCACTGTCGATGTTACTACTAAGGAAGCAGGTGTTATCTCCCATGGTCACATTCTTTGGACCTATTCCAACACCCGTTGCTTGGTATTCGGGATGGATACTAATGTGCTAGCGCCAACACCTTCTCCCTGGTACAGTATTGATAGTCTTGGAGAAAACTCGCTCTTCCTTGGACAAAACTATCCAATGATGGTGAAAGGTGATCCAACTGCTGTTGACACAATGTTACTACCATTTATGAGAAGCAACTGTATCTATACCTCAGACATTTCGGTGCTTCCTTACCCTGATACTGATATAGTAGGCCGCTTCAGCCTGGATGATCGGTCATGCGTTGGTCTTGAGATTGACAATAGATGGCCCTTCCCAGAGAATCACTTGGGGTTCAAAGCAAGCGTTTCCAACGCCGAGGATTGGTTGAGTTGAAGTTCATTTCATTGCTTTTTATTTGTTGTGTAATGAAAACTTTAGTACTTATAATGTATCCTCGTTGTCGTTGTGGGTTGATGACCTGTTGTATGTAATAAAATGATATGCCTGTGATAAACTTACTAAATTTATGAATGGCTTTAGAGTCGCTTCTCTAAGTGAGTGGTGCGACGAGGCAAAAAATATATTTTTCGAATACATAATTGTACGTGCATTGCAACAGGTTATCGGATTAGGCCAATCAACAATAGTAGTACACTATTTGTACTAGCTTCACATGCTTCGCGCGTCGGGCGGGTGTTTTTACTGTAGCTGCGAATCCCATCATCTTAGGTCCTCGGATGAGTCCAGTAGAAATTGCATTCTGATGTTTGGGTTCAAACTTTCAGACCTGCTGCACTATCTCTACGTCTACGTATACGTAATACAACAAGTTTTAAACTTGAGACCAGTCACCCACCCTCACAAAGAACACTTTTTAACCTAGCATAGACTCTAGGAAATTTGGCCACAGTGTGAGGCAGGCTATATGTTAATGTGTTTGCTGTACGTAACCAGCGCCTCGAATCCTCGATACTACTAATATATAAGTAGTAGGAGTAGTAGGATGGCATGGGCCAGAACAAGCATTCACATCCAGGAGTACGGAACATGCCACCAGCACGACTTCCATCTGACACCATATTTCTTAGAGTCCGTGCTACAACAATCTCTTCAACCTCGTCGTTTCTCTAACTCAGCCATCACGCGGCGGGCGATGTGGGGGTTTGCAGATAGTCAGTTTCCTCAACTGCGGTCCCACTTGTAAGGCCAACTCCAATGCACGACCCCAAAAGGACCTCCGTTTTGCCCGAATTTCGTCCATTTGGGTAGGGCAATGGGGTCATGTCCGGGCCATTTCTCGGATGCGGTGGCCATGCGCCGAACGCGTGGACGCATCCCGGCCGCATACATTTTTCTGTGCAAACACATATCTTTTTTTCATCATTGATTTTTTGGTACATGGAAATACATCACCAAAATTTGACTAGAAAATCAAGACCAACGAAAACAAGAACGACAAGAATACATTTTAGAAGATATCCAACTTCCAAAACCTGCTCCTGTAAGTTGGATTAGTGCGTTCTCGATGCATTCATTGTTGATCTGCAGATGCTCGATCTTGCGTGCTTCTTTCTTCTTCAAGTGTAAAGAAGTAGACGTTGCTTCCTCGCATCTAGTCTCATGTCTAGCCTCTATTCTATCAAAAAGTGCACTAGTCTCATCTCTAGCCTCTATGCTAGCTAAAAGTNGCCCGAATTTCGTCCATTTGGGTAGGGCAATGGGGTCATGTCCGGGCCATTTCTCGGATGCGGTGGCCATGCGCCGAACGCGTGGACGCATCCCGGCCGCATACATTTTTCTGTGCAAACACATATCTTTTTTTCATCATTGATTTTTTGGTACATGGAAATACATCACCAAAATTTGACTAGAAAATCAAGACCAACGAAAACAAGAACGACAAGAATACATTTTAGAAGATATCCAACTTCCAAAACCTGCTCCTGTAAGTTGGATTAGTGCGTTCTCGATGCATTCATTGTTGATCTGCAGATGCTCGATCTTGCGTGCTTCTTTCTTCTTCAAGTGTAAAGAAGTAGACGTTGCTTCCTCGCATCTAGTCTCATGTCTAGCCTCTATTCTATCAACAAGTGCACTAGTCTCATCTCTAGCCTCTATGCTAGCTAAAAGTGCTAGAACATCTACTAAATTGCGCTCTATCAATATATCGATGTACTCTTCTTCCCAATACCAAAACATGCATCCATTCTACACAATAAAACTTTAAGTTAGCACAACTAGTCTAATCCAAGAGCACATCCGAAGATTTGGTCGGGTTCTTCCTCCTTTTGCCGACACGTGGGACATCCAACATCCAGGTCGTGTCATGCAAGAAAATATAGTAGTAGTTGAAGCCACGTGATGTGCATCTTGGTTTAAACTGTAAATAGAATCTAACTACTCTTGAGTTACTCCAAAAGCGGCCACCGAGGATCTTTATTGGATTTCTTTTTCATCACCAGCACATCAAGGTGAAAGATGTGCAGATTCAGTGGGTCCTCTTGCGTTTTCACTGACATGTTGGACCGCATATGAGCAAACAGACGATGGGCTCCGTGCATCTACTGGCTGGCTGAGAAGAGAGATAGAGGAGGGCTGAGCACGGACTCCAGGAAATTTGTTCTGTGTAACCAGCACCTCGATATTCGAGTGTGGTTGTTTCTAGAATAAAAAAGGAGGTACCCCTACTTATGTTACTCCCACTACGCCTAGCCTAAGGTTAGTAGGTGACCTTGCGCTGGGCTCTTCGCCTCTTCCGGAAGTCGATGGTTCTATAGTAGTACTTCTGGCAATCTGACACCAAATGAACTGCTGCACGTCCACCGCTTCTAAGCAAAAGTTTCTCCTCGTGCTACGAGCCACCGCACACGCGTTGGCGAGGGAGAAGGCGTAATCAAGCTTCTCGTCATTCTGCGAGTTGACAGGACACATCCAAGTTATTTAGTACGTACTCTCTCCAAAAAAGGGCCGACCATGTCATGGCTACCATCCCGTGCTCCGTCGTTGAGTACGTGCACTATTCACATGCCATCGAGGAGACAAAATATTGCGTAGTAGGTGCCATCAAAGTGCACGACTCACTTACGCACTGCTTATCTGACTATCTCCATTTTCTTGCATGACACGTGCACCTTGAAGCTAGATGTCTCGCGTGTTGGCAAAAGGATGAAGAAAGCTCACGTAAAAGAAAAGAGTTGAAGAACATAGATTCCCGACGACCGAGAAGGAGCAAGGAACCTCGCGGTGGAGTGTCTGCAAGGAACCTTGCACGTTTTCCCCTGTTTTTTGCAACCTGCCCACCTATAAACAAATAAAAGAACATGAACCCTTCACTAACCACTAGAAATGATACATCAGGATGCTAAGTTGAAGATGTTTTATAGTTTATATTGATAACCACGCAACAAGCCACACATGTACAAGGCACATGCAGCCACGCATGTACACACGCCAACGCACTAACTCCATCCGATCCAACTCATGCACATACACGCACAACATGGAGCACACAACACAGGTACACAACAAGTGCATGCACACACACTCGGATGCAGAATGCACATGAATAACACATGCATGCGCACACACTCGGCTGCATGGAGGCGTGCGCCATCTGCGATGACGTCCGGTTCGTCGTGCTACGACGAAGCTCGCACACAACAGCACCTATGCATCTCTTGCAGCACCTCTTTGCCGTCATTGCTCAACAACTAGTCGGAGACAAAGACGACTGATGAAGCCATGTACCTAGGGTAGGGTCATGGACCTGTCCAAGGTACCCTCCCCAAGGACATCTCTAGAAGAAACTACCTTTCAGTCGACCTGGAAGGNCTGACTATCTCCATTTTCTTGCATGACACGTGCACCTTGAAGCTAGATGTCTCGCGTGTTGGCAAAAGGATGAAGAAAGCTCACGTAAAAGAAAAGAGTTGAAGAACATAGATTCCCGACGACCGAGAAGGAGCAAGGAACCTCGCGGTGGAGTGTCTGCAAGGAACCTTGCATGTTTTCCCCTGTTTTTTGCAACCTGCCCACCTATAAACAAATAAAAGAACATGAACCCTTCACTAACCACTAGAAATGATACATCAGGATGCTAAGTTGAAGATGTTTTATAGTTTATATTGATAACCACGCAACAAGCCACGCATGTACAAGGCACATGCAGCCACGCATGTACACACGCCAACGCACTAACTCCATCCGATCCAACTCATGCACATACACGCACAACATGGAGCACACAACACAGGTACACAACAAGTGCATGCACACACACTCGGATGCAGAATGCACATGAATAACACATGCATGCGCACACACTCGGCTGCATGGAGGCGTGCGCCATCTGCGATGACGTCCGGTTCGTCGTGCTACGACGAAGCTCGCACACAACAGCACCTATGCATCTCTTGCAGCACCTCTTTGCCGTCATTGCTCAACAACTAGTCGGAGACAAAGACGACTGATGAAGCCATGTACCTAGGGTAGGGTCATGGACCTGTCCAAGGTACCCTCCCCAAGGACATCTCTAGAAGAAACTACCTTTCAGTCGACCTGGAAGGATTCCACTCGACGGACTCGAAAACACTCGACCATGAAGCCACTCACTCGACCACCAGGAGATCTAGAGTCACTCTACACACAAACGGTCTGTCATTAAGTAGTCTTTATGGTCATGATAGCACTTTATGTATGGCGCTACCAGTAACACCAGGCCTTAATGTACTTTAAACCCTGCATAACTAAGGGCCGGAGGGGTCTGGCGGACTCTATATAAGCCACCCCCCTCCTCAGTGTAAAGGGTTCACACCCCTGTAACACATACGCATATAATCCAGTCGACCACCTCCGGGCTCCGAGACGTAGGGCTGTTACTTCCTCCGAGAAGGGCCTGAACTTGTAAATCTCTTGCGTATACAACTACTCCATAGCTAGGATCTTGCCTCTCCATTCCTACCCCCCTATTCTACTATCAGGCTTAGAACCACGACAATTGGCACCCACCGTGGGGCAGATGTCTTAGAGACTTATTGGAGAAGTTGTGATTGTTCCGACATCATGGTTTCTGGCGGAGTTTTGGTTGAGAGCCGCGAGATCCGTCTCGGCGCGCTCACGTTCATCGCCGACGACTCCGCTTGGCTTCAGGAGGCACCACTCGACATCGACGCGCTCCCAGTTCGCGGGGCGACGCACTTTCACGCGTGTGTCCACAACGTCCTCCTACGGCAACCATCGGCCCCATATCGGTCGACCCCTGTGTCGTCCTCCCTCCATGTCTCCCGCCAGCACAAGCGCTTCGATCGGTCGAGGCTTCAGCGGTGGGTGAGGCACACGGTGGCCCGCCAGTCGGCCACCCCCCAAGTCACGGTGATCGAGCCTGACGAATCTCTCTACGGCCTGTTCGACCTGTCGACTGGCTCCGTAGAGACTGCATCCGAGTGCGACAACAGTGATCCAGTGGCGGAGGTCCTGATGGTCAATGGACCGCGCAGTCCTCCCGACTTCCCTCGCGCCGACGGAGGCGATGGCGGAGGCGACCCAGCGCAGGTCCACGAAGAGTATCAACCCGAGCCACTCACTTCCCTGCAAAGGGAAGATCTTCGCCGCCGGAACATGGATGCGCTGCATACTCCTATCGTTGGAGAAACCCCCGAGGTTCGTGCCTTGGAGGACGCGCGTTTGGCCAACTTGGCTGAGCGCACTCGACTGGAGAACCTCCAGCGAGCACTCGACGAGCGCGCGCGGCAACGAGTTCCAGACTCCAGTTGACTTCAACTCTTTCCACAACCGACTCAGGTATATCGAACTTCGATTCAGAATCTAGCAGCTGCAGCCCGTATAGCAGAGTTGAGTCAGCCCTCCCAGTCGGAGGCTGGCATAGGCCTGTTACAGATCAGAGATTTGCTCCGGGCAGGAGGAGATCATAATTCAGCTGTATCGCAGTCGCGAAACAGGATTCAGAGCAGATCCGTCGCGGCGAATACAGTCCAGTCGGCCCATAGCCCGAGATCGCCCCCGAGGCGTGAGGGGCGTGGAGGTCGGCGCGATCAGTATGATGACCGATTCAATCGCGATGATTGACGTCGATTGCCCACTCCTCCCCCAAGGGGTGGGTCGTACGCTCCTCGACAGCAAGATGATAGACGTCAGCACAGTGTTGGGCGAAGGGTTCCAGTCGACCCCAGAGAACCAGGCTTTGACGCGAGATCCATTATCGTGCAAGGTTTGGTCGACCGGAATAGAGCTCACCGAGAAGTCCATGACAGAGATGTGCCCACCAGCAGTAGATTTCACGTCTCAGGACCAGAGTGTTTTAGCAGAGCCATCAGGGCCGCGGTGATTCCTCCCAACTTCAGGTTGGCGATTGGAGTCAGCAAGTTCACCGGCGAGTCCAAGCCCGATACTTGGCTTGAAGACTACCGAGTGGATGTTTAGATTGGTGGCGGCAATGATGAGGTGGCCATGAAACACCTACCTCTTATGTTGGAGGGCTTGGCCAGAGCATGGCTGAATAAGTTGGCACCTAGCAGCATTTACACTTGGGAAGATCTTGCCCGAGTGTTTGTCAGAACATTTGAAGGAACTTGCAAGCGACCAGCAGGGTTGATAGAGCTGCAGGTTTGTGTGCAAAAGTCGAATGAGACTCTAAGGGATTACATCCAGAGGTGGATCACATTGCATCACACGATGGAGAATGTATCTGATCACCAGGCAGTTTGTGCCTTCAAGGAAGGCGTTAAGAACAGAGAGCTAAGTTTGAAATTCGGTCGGACCGGAGACATGACTCTGAGTCGAATGATGGAGATTGCCACCAAATATGCCAATGGTGAAGAAGAGGATCGCCTCCGGAGTGGCAAGTACAAGCCGACCACTCATGAAACCGGGGGAGGGAGCTCCAGTCGGAAGCAGAAACGGAAAGCCGAGCCAGCTGCTCCTGGAGAAGCCTTGGCCGTGACTCAAGGAAAGTTCAAAGGAAAGCCTAAAGGGTCTTGGAACCCTAAGAAGGTGAAGGACAAGGAAGGAAATGACGTGATGGATTTGCCGTGCCACATCCACATGAAGAAATATGAGGAGGGTAACTTCATTTACCCGAAACATACCACTCGGCAGTGTCGGCTCTTGATCCAGCAATTTCAGGGGAAACAGGCCAAAGATAAGGAAAAGGAGTCGGACAAATTGAGGACAAAGAGGACAGTGATGAAGGATACCCCCATGTCAATTCCACTCTGATGATTTTTGCTGATGTTGAAAGCAAAAGTCGATTGAAAGTTATCAACCGTGAAGTGAATATGGTTCCTCCGGTGACACCCAGTTATCTGAAATGGTCTCAGACTGCCATCACATTTGACCAGTCTGATCATCCGACACACATAGCCACCCCTGGGAGGCAAGCTTTAGTGGTCGACCTAGTCGTCGAAGGCACTCCACTGACTAAAGTTCTGATGGATGGTGGCAGCGTCCTGAATATACTGTATGCGGAGACGCTAAAAGGGATGGGCATTCCGATGTCCAGACTCAGTACCAGCAACATGAGTTTCCATGGAGTCATTCCTGGGAAGAAGGCTGAGTCACTCGGCCAAATTGCTCTTGATGTGGTTTTCGGCGATTCAAAGCATTTCCGCAAAGAAAAGTTGACATTTGAAGTTGTGGATTTCCAGAGTGCTTATCATGCTATTTTAGGCAGGCCAGCTTATGCATGATTCATGGCTCGACCATGTTACGTGTACCTCAAATTGAAGATGCCTAGTCCCAAGGGTGTGATCACCATTACTGGCAATCGGAAAAAGGCAGAAGAGTGCTTTCAGAAGGGCTCAAAGATCGCGGATGCTCAGATAACAGTGGTGGAGCTGCAGGAATACCAGAAAACTGCAGATCCGAGTGATTTATTGCGGGCCAAGAAGCCCGCCACAGAGTCAGCGTTCCAGTCGTCCGGTGAGACGAAGCCCGTTCACATTCACCCGACCGACCCCAGTGCTGCTCTGACTCATATCTCCACAACACTCGACTCTAAATAGGAAGAAGCGCTCATCCAGTTCCTCCGTGAGACCTGGGACGTCTTCGCATGGAAGCATGCTGACATGCCGGGTGTTCCCAGGGGGCTGGCTGAGCATCGTCTACGAGTCGACTCAAAAGTGAAACCCGTCAAAGAACATCTTCGACGGTCCGCCATCCAGAAGAGAAAGGCCATTGGCGAGGAGGTGGCTCGGCTCCTGGCAGCAGAGTTTATCCAAGAGATTTACCACTCCGAGTGGCTCGCCAATGTTGTCATGGTCCCCAAGAAGGACAAGTCACTTCGCATGTGCATTGATTTCAAACATATCAATCGGGCCTGCCCAAAAGATCATTTTCCTCTCCCCCGCATCGACCAAATAGTCAACTCGACTGCGGGATGTGAGCGCCTGTCTTTTTTAGACGCCTATTCCGGTTACCATCAGATCCATCTGTATGGACCCTACGAGAGCAAAACAGCTTTCATCACTCCATTCGGGTGCTTCTGCTATGTCACCATGCCATTCGGCCTCAAGAATGCCGGAGCCACGTTCGTGAGGATGATTCAGAAATGTTCTCACTCAAATCAGTCGGAATGTGGAAGCGTACATGGATGATATTGTGGTCAAATCACGGAAGGGTTCCGACCTGTTGACTGACCTCGCTGAAACATTTGCCAATATCAGGAGGTATGATATCAAGCTTAATCCATCAAAGTGCACATTCGGAGCTCCTGGCAGAAAGTTACTCGGTTTTCTCATTTCCGAACGAGGTATCGATGCTAACCCAGAAAAAGTTGGCACTATACTCCGAATGAAACGCCATGTGCGTGTACACGATGTCCAGAAGCTTACTGGATGCTTGGACGCTTTAAGTCGATTCATCTCTCGTCTTGGTGAAAAGGCATTGCCTCTTTACCGACTGATGAAGAAGTCAGACAAGTTCGAGTGGACTCCAGAAGCTGATGCAGCGTTTGCAGAGCTAAAAGCTCTGCTATCCGCCCAGCCGGTGCTTGCTGCCCCAATCAGCAAAGAGCCTTTGCTTCTTTACATTGCAGCCACAGGACAAGTCGTCAGTACAGTACTTACGATCGAGCGGGAAGAAGAAGGGAAAGCCTTCAAAGTTCAGCGACCAGTATATTATCTTTCCGAAGTGTTGACCCCATCGAAGCAAAGATACCCTCATTATCAGAAGCTTGTATATGGGATTTATATGACCACGAAGAAGGTTGCTCATTATTTCTCTGATCATTCCATTACAGTCGTCAACGATGCCCCATTATCAGAGATTCTGCACAACAGAGATGCAACTGGTCGAGTGGCAAAATGGGCGAGTGAACTCCTTCTCCTTGATATCAAGTTTGAGGCAAAGAAAGCCATCAAGTCCCAAGCTGTAGCAGATTTCATCGCCGAGTGGATTGAACAGCA
>LR880970.1:557454320-557470313 GCA_904067115.1 Aegilops sharonensis
GTGAAGAGTCGAGCCTTCCAAGAAGGAGATTTGGTTCTCCGAGTGGATCAACAGAAACCACACAAGCTTGCTCCTACTTGGGAAGGTCCCTTCATCGTCACCAAAGTCCTCCACAATGGAGCATACCGTCTTTACAATGTCGGTCACCAGATTGACGAGCCTCGAGCTTGGAACGTGGAGCTGCTCTGCCCCTTTTATACTTAAGTATTCACTCGGATGAGATGTAGTAAAAGTACTTCTGTAGTTTATTTATCAAAGACAAGAGTGTTATAATTTTCCCCAGTGATTGTTGTTACTTTTGTTTACATGAGAAATCCCCCAGTGGGTGGCTCAGCTGCGGATCCGTTTCACCTAAGTTTGTAAAAAAAATCCTTGCCGAGTGGAGAGTCAGCCTCCCACTCGGGGGCTTAGCTGCGAATCTGTTTCGCCTAAGTACTTTAAAATCCTACCAAGTGGTGAGCCAGCCTCCCACTCGGAGGCTTAGCTGCAGTCCAAGTACTCACCTAAGTGTTTAAAATCCTACCAAGTGGTGAGCCAGCCTCGCACTCGGAGGCTTAGCTGTAGTCCAAGTACTCGCCTAAGTGTTTGAAATCCTACCGAGTGATGAACCAGTCTCTCACTCGGAGGCTTAGCTGCAGTCCAGTACTCGCCTAAGTATTTAATACAATGTGCGCTCCGCGAGGAGGACGAGGTGCAGGTCGACTGCTACCTTCTCCTTCCGAGCTACGACACAAATACAATGTGCGCTCCGCGAGGAGGACGAGGTGCAGGTCGACTGCTACCTTCTCCTTTCGAGCTACGCCACAAAAACAATGTGCGCTCCGCAAGGAGGACGAGGTGCAGGTCGACTACTACCTTCTCTTTCCGATCTACGCCATAAATACAATGTGCGCTCCGCGAGGAGGACGAGGTGCAGGTCGATTGCTACCTTCTCCTTCCGAGCTACGCCACAAATACAATGTGCGCTCCGCAAGGAGGACGAGGTGCAGGTCGACTGCTACCTTCTCTTTCCGAGCTACACCACAAATACAACGTGCGCTCTGCAAGGACGATGAGGTGCTGGACGACTGTTTCCTTCTCCTTCGGGGCTACACCAGAAAAAATCCTACCGAGTGGAGAGCAAACCTCCCACTCGAGGGCTTAGCTGCAGCCCAGTGCTCGCCTAAGTATCTGAAAACCCTACCGAGTGGAGAGCAAACCTCTCACTCGGGGGCTTAGCTGCAACCCAGTGCTCGCCTAAGTACTTAGTCTATTCCGCTCTACAAGGATGATGAGGCGCAGGTCAATTGTAACCTTCTCCCTCTGAGCTACGTCACAAATACAATGTGCACTCCATCTGTGCCCCATCCCTACCTGCCAAAAAGCGGTGAAGTGTAGGTCGACTGGGCTTACTACCTCAGAGCTGCGTCTCAAGCATTCAAATATATTCTGAGTGAAGAAGAAAATTCGCTTGAAGGCAAATGCAAGCATATTCAACGATAAGCAAAGTTAATATAACGGATTCAGAAGTGCGCAGGCGTCAAGCCTGTAAAAGTTTATCGGTTACAAAAACCACTTGGCATACCGAGGCAAATTTAAGGTGAAGGATAGTAGTTTTTTACTCCTCAGGTGGAGGACTGGAGGGTGTGGCAAACTGTTCCAGGTCGATTCCATCAGCAATCCGAGTGGCAGCAACAATGAAGGTCTCCATGAAAGATTGGAAGTCATGCTTCTTGGTATTGGCCACTCTGATGGACGCCCGCTTGTCCTCTCGAGCATCCTTGCAGTGAACACGTACCAGGGACAGAGCAATGTCAGCACCACACCTGGCGGAGGACTTCTTCCATTCCTACACTCGACCTGGAACGTCATTCAGTCGAGTCATTAAAGACTCGAGGTCATTGTGAAGTGTCTCTCTTGGCCAGAGTGTCGTGTCGATCCGCGACACCGCAACCTTCAGTCGAGCGAGGTAGTCAACCACTCCAGCAACGCGAGACTCCAGTCGGAACACGTTCATAGAAGCCTCGTCCTTCACAGGAGAGTTAATGGGGTCCAGATTTGGCTCCAATCGACTGGTCTCCTCCTCGAAGTTTTGACAGAATTCTGTAAGCACAGTTTGAAGTTAAGCCAACAGTTCTATGACGAGTCGACGATAACAAGTCAATCGGATAGATAATATTACCTTCAATCATGAGGAATAACTTCTTGGCAACCCTCCCAGATAAGACTCTAGATTGTTCTTCTTCCCCATCAATTCGCTAGCCTTGTCACTCACGGCTATCTTGTCATTCTTCAGACGACTGACCTCCTTGTTGGCCGCGTCGAGAGCAGCTTTCAAATTGGTATTCTCCTCTTCAAGTTTGCCGACTGAAGCCAGCTTTTCTTCTGCGAGCTTCGTCTTGTCCGAAGCCGCTTTCTGCGCCTCGGTGAGGTCAAGGTCCTTCTTCTTCAGAGCCTCCTTCAGTTTATCTGCAAAGTGACAGTGAGATCAGACTCAGGAATGGACAAAAAATAAAGGCAGTCGTCAAGATTCTCACCAAACATACCTTTTGCCTCCTCCTTCGCCTTCGTGAAATTCTCCTGGACAAGCTTCAAGTCAAGTCCGAGCTGGATATGCTTGTTCTCCAACTCAGTATAACGAGCCACAAGCTCGCAAGATTTCTGTGAAAGATCAGCCGACAGACATCAAAGATAGGTCACTTCCGAGTGACTAAGAGAAAAAATCGTAGCATTTCTAAGAATACAGCCGAATCAAAATATTCAACTGTAGTCTCGGGGACTACACCTAGTGGGTGCACTCAGCGTGCCCCCACTGGTTCTGTCGACTCGTTTCGATCAGTCGACCGAAAGAGACAGAAAGTTATGATCCTAAACCATAGCTAACTGACAACAGTCAGCCACAGTAAAAAAAAGATGTTCTTCAGACCATAGTCGACTGCCAGCAGTCGACCATGGTCTCGGGGACTACACCCAGTGGGTGCACTCAGCGTGCCCCCACTGGTTCCAAGATTTCACTCGACCAGATCGAGTGGAGAACTTAGAGTGAACAAATTCAACGTATAGAGACTACAGTCGACTGCCAGCAGTCCACCATAGTCTCGGGGACTACACCNAAGATTCTCACCAAACATACCTTTTGCCTCCTCCTTCGCCTTCGTGAAATTCTCCTGGACAAGCTTCAAGTCAAGTCCGAGCTGGATATGCTTGTTCTCCAACTCAGTATAACGAGCCACAAGCTCGCAAGATTTCTGTGAAAGATCAGCCGACAGACATCAAAGATAGGTCACTTCCGAGTGACTAAGAGAAAAAATCGTAGCATTTCTAAGAATACAGCCGAATCAAAATATTCAACTGTAGTCTCGGGGACTACACCTAGTGGGTGCACTCAGCGTGCCCCCACTGGTTCTGTCGACTCGTTTCGATCAGTCGACCGAAAGAGACAGAAAGTTATGATCCTAAACCATAGCTAACTGACAACAGTCAGCCACAGTAAAAAAAAGATGTTCTTCAGACCATAGTCGACTGCCAGCAGTCGACCATGGTCTCGGGGACTACACCCAGTGGGTGCACTCAGCGTGCCCCCACTGGTTCCATGATTTCACTCGACCAGATCGAGTGGAGAACTTAGAGTGAACAAATTCAAAGTATAGAGACTACAGTCGACTGCCAGCAGTCCACCATAGTCTCGGGGACTACACCTAGTGGGTGCACTCAGCGTGCCCCCACCAATCCAAACAGTCAATCAACACACCTAGTGGGTGTACAGATACTAAGATCTTCAGAAAGAATAGTTTTCAGATACCATATCCTAACATAACAAGCGGTGATCGACTAACCTGAACATTGCTCTGAAGAGCTGAGCTTGCATCATTAGCTGCTTGGCTGGCATCTCGGATCACCTTCACCTGCTCCATCATGACCCCCGCCTGACGTATAGCCTCCTTAGCAGCACTTGCTTGGTTCTCTGGGACGTGGTGTGTGGTGAAAAGGGAAGGCGGATCAACACTCGACGACGAAGGACGAGCACTCGTCGGCGGCACGGCAAAGGACACGGTAGTCCGAGTGACGTTGCCTCTCTCCGGAACCAGCGTCTCAGGTGCTGATAGAACCTGAGCAGTCTTGCCAGCAGGCGCCTTCTTGTTCCTCCTCTGCCTCAGTGGCTCCTCATCGTCATCATCAGGGATATCAATGCCATGAGGTGGGGCTACAGGAAAGATTCAAAGTTAAAAATGAAGATCCAATCGACCAAAAGCGAAACTATAGAGATCATACCAGGGTTGGAAGTGGCAGCATCTTCCATTTCTTGGTCCTCGTTCCTGACTGAGGTTTCAGAGGTAGCAGCACTGCAGATTCTAGAAATCAGTCGGTTAGCCGACGAGTCAATCAAGAGTTTATTCATGCCAAACAAGAAAACACAAGTCCTGTTATTAGCCAGAAATAGTGGGAATCACCATCCTCATCTTCGGCAGGGCCTTCGTCGGCTTTGATGACGTCGCTCGGAGTTGCTTCGGCGCTTTCTCAGTCGGCACCGGAGAGGTCGTCCGAGGTCGTTTCGTCGACTGTCCAATAGGCACAGTAGCTTTGCCGCGCTCGACTGCAGGGTCATGGGCGAGCTTGGATCGCCTTTCAGTGTGGGGAGGGACGATTTCCTCCTCCTCTTCACCAGAGTTGTCGTCTTCTTCATCCTCCTCACCATCAGATTGCCACTCCTCCTGACTTTCACCTCCGCTCCCTTCCTCCTCCTCGATCTGTTCTTGCGCCCCGTTGGGCATCGAGTACATTTCAGTAGTGGCCTAGAAGTCAACAAACAAGACAAAAAGTCAGTCGACTGAATTCTAGCAAAACAGAATGAAGGAAGCAGGCTCATAGTCGGAGATTCATAAATGGACCTTGTCTGGCTCGTATGATTGGTCGAGTGGAGGGATCCTCCTGGCTCCACGGGGGTTGTCCTTGTTCCCTGTGATGGCAGTCATCCACCTCTCCAGTGTGGCATCCCCGACCTCCTCCGGGTGGACCCGAGTGGTGTCTTCAGTGCCAGAATACATCCACATTGGATGGTCTCGATATTGAAGTGGTTGGATGTGTCGTCGAACGAAAACCTCCAAAAGATCCATGCCAGTCACTCCGTCACGGATGAGCTGGAATACACGCTCGACCAGCACCTTGACCTGAGCCTTCTCCTCCGGGACCACCTTCAGAGAGGACGGCTTGCTCACTCGATCCATGGAGAAAAGAGGAAGTCCAGTCGACTACCCTGGCGTCGGCTGGTCTTTGCAGTAGAACCAGGTCGACTGCCACCCTCGGACCGACTCGGGAAGGACCATGGCTGGAAAAGCAATTTTACTCCTCATTTGAACCCCAAGGCCCCCACACATCTGAATCACTTGGGTTTTCTCGCCACTTGGATTGGCCTTTTTCACCGTCTGGGAGTGACAGGTGAAAATGTGTTTGAAAAGACCCCAATGCGGCCGACAACCCGAGAAATTCTCACACAAGGACACGAAAGCAGCGAGATAGACGATAGAGTTGGGTGTGAAGTGGTGGAGTTGTGCCCCAAAGAAGTTCAGAAATCCCCGAAAGAAAGGGTGGGGCTGCAAAGAAAACCTGCGGTCAACGGGAGTGGCTAAGAGGACACACTCACCCTCCTGAGGCTGCGGCTGCCACTCCTTCCCCGGGAGCCTCGCTGATCCATGAGGGATCAGTCCTTCATTGGCCAGGTCGTCAAGATCTTTCTGGCAGATGGTCGAGTGGATCCAGTCGCCCTGGATCCTGCCCTACGGCAGACCGGCCCGCGATGAGGATCCGCCCCGACTGGTCGCCCTTCCCTTCGCCTTCGCCGTAGCCTTCTTCGCCCGCTCCAAAGCCGCTGTCTTCTCCTTCACCATCGTCACCGGCGAAGCACGCACAAAGCAGCGGCGCTGGGATGGTGGCGAGCGCAGCAGATGAATCTAACGAAGAGGGAGAGGAAAATGAGGGTGCACTGTTTTAGAAAAACCCCGTCCGGCGCCTTATATGGGGTTGCTTCCGAGTGGCTGACTGGTAGGCCCGGACGATCCTATCAAATCCCGCAACAGTCGCGCGCGCGAGACGTGGCGAAAAAGGTGGCGCAAAGATCGAGGTGTTCCTGCCTTATCCCATCCGAGTACCGCGGCCTCCTCCGCCTCGCGCGCTTCCCGAAATTCAGATCCCGCAAAAATCGACAGGGAGCTGATCACCGCAACGCCCGCGCGTAATGTTCGCTCCTAATCCAAAAATCCAATCGGGACGCACCCAACCGAGCTCCTCCTCCACCCGAGCGGATCCCCAGCTCGCTCGCCTCGCCCAGTCCCCTTCCCCCCTTCCGCCTTCGCCGCCGTGCTCCTCCTTCTCTCCTCTTCCTCCAGTAGCACAGCTCCACACCCCTGCTCCTCTTTATCTCCTCGTCGTCAAGCAGACCGGCCACTTCATCCTCCACTTCAACGATGCCCCCGGGCCAGATCGCAGGTGCGCCATTCTGACATTAGGGGATCGAGCCCCCCCATCCTCAACTGCGATTAGGGCTTTGGCGGGTTGGAAATCGATTGGATCTACTGCCGAAGTAGCGCAGGTCCGGCCACCGAAATCCACGGTATTGCACTGCTTCGATCGCCCTTTGGTTTGATGATTTGTTATTTTCATGCTTCATATTAGGATGCCTTATGCTGAGATATCAATCTTTTCATGCTTCCTACTAACGGACTTTCATAAAATAATACTACTACATATGCTTCCTTGGTCTAGAAAGTTTGCTTCCATAGTTCAAACAAGTTTTGGCTGAATTTGGTATGTGGGTGACACAAACATGCACCCCGATGTTGGCAACACTCTTTTAATTAATTTTCATGTTAAAAAAAATGAGACCAACCCAGGACTAACCCTTGTTGGTTCTTTTATAGAAGAAAACTCCACGAGCACCGCGCACTAGAGCTAAGGCTCGAATGTGGGCGGGCTAGCTGCCAACTCAGGCGCCCAGCCAACTGAGCGACGCCCCATTCTCATTAATTTCCATGTTCAGTTTTCTATGCTTCAAAGTAAGATGAGTTATATTGAGATAGCACATTTTCATGCTTCATACTGATGGGGCTTCCAATTATATTTCATATGCTCCTTTGGTTTAGATAGAGTGCTTCCATACGGCATGCCCCATATTATAGTATGTATGTTTCTTTGGTGTAGCTAGTTTGCTTCTGTAGTCAGTTTCTAAATTTTTTAGTGTTTATATTGTTCCCTTTTTCAGCATCATTTCGATCAAAACACAACGCCATGTATGTTGTGACAGGTCAACTCGTCGCTTCGTGTAAGTCATGCTTCCTACATTTGTGTCACATATATTTCCTACAATATTGAATTTACTCTTTTTGTCTCAATTTTATATGCTTCCATTGCCTATCATGTATGTTTTGATCAGTCAAATTGCTGCTCCATGTAAGCTATGGTTTCTACCTCTACACCTGACATATGTTTCAATAGCAGTGCTTTTTTTCCATCTCAATTTTCTATGCTTCCACTACCTATGATGTATGTTCTGATAGATCAAGTTGCTGCTTCGTGTAAGCCATGCACTTTTTTGTGTGCATCCACTGCCTATTATTTATGTTTTGATATATTCAAACCTTCTGTTTCTTTCTCAGGTAAGCCTCTGTTGTACATATGTTTTGAGCCACATGATGCCAAACATGCATCATTGGTTTCTCAACTGCCTAGCACTGACCTTTCAACANCCATGTATGTTGTGACAGGTCAACTCGTCGCTTCGTGTAAGTCATGCTTCCTACATTTGTGTCACATATATTTCCTACAATATTGAATTTACTCTTTTTGTCTCAATTTTATATGCTTCCATTGCCTATCATGTATGTTTTGATCAGTCAAATTGCTGCTCCATGTAAGCTATGGTTTCTACCTCTACACCTGACATATGTTTCAATAGCAGTGCTTTTTTTCCATCTCAATTTTCTATGCTTCCACTACCTATGATGTATGTTCTGATAGATCAAGTTGCTGCTTCGTGTAAGCCATGCACTTTTTTGTGTGCATCCACTGCCTATTATTTATGTTTTGATATATTCAAACCTTCTGTTTCTTTCTCAGGTAAGCCTCTGTTGTACATATGTTTTGAGCCACATGATGCCAAACATGCATCATTGGTTTCTCAACTGCCTAGCACTGACCTTTCAACACGATGTCGGTGGCGTCAACCGAAGGCAGCAGAAGAAGTGGTAGAGACATGAGCGGAGATACCGACCGAGGCCCTCCCTGAAGACGTGTTTGACGACATAGTGTGTGAGCTCGAGCTTCCGCAACCATTAAACCGATCCAGATATCTCCATGTTGTGGTTAATAGCTGGAAGCAGCGTCCCTGTTGCTTGCTGCGATCACAGTGGGGGCAATTTTCATTCGGTGATACTTTGCCTATGCATTTCCTATTGTGCCGCTGCAACCGAAGACAATTCCCTAGCTTCTGAGCCATCTTAGACATGGACCTAGCATGGTTTTCAATTTCAGTTTCGGAAAAATTTCAGCACCAACCGAAATCACTGAAATTCAGTGAATTTCAGTGATTTCAGTTTCCATTTCAGCCAAATGACCGAAATATTAACTTGAATTCAATTAAAAATTTGAAAATTTTTAAAAAATATTTTGAAAAATATTGAAATTGTTGTGCTATACTGAAATTGCTGAAATATTTTGGCCGAAACGTAATATTTCAGTGTCTGCTGAAATTACTGAAATTCAGTGAATTTCACCGAAATCTCATTGAAAGTGAAAACCATGGGACCTAGTAACATTTTTTGTTGTAATATAAATATTTTTTGTTTCTGTAATTGTATTAAGATTTTGTTGCATGGAAGCAAATTCCTTTCTCTTTGATAGCAAATTTCCATTTGATAGGAAACAATGTACGGTTTGCGATTCAGCCAAAACAAATTTAAATGTAGCCGATAGAAGCAAAATTAAGTTGCGGCAGAAGCAAATTTTCTAGTCAACTTCAACAAATTCTTGCCTAGTTGGAGCAAAATAAACATTACGATGGACAACAAATTCTGTTAGATCGAATAAAAATTTATATTAGATTGAGTAAATTTGATTTTAGTTGAAGCAAATTATTGAGTCGCTGGAAGCATATATGTGATGCAGTTAACTCGACGCAAACATCTATTTCGGGAATTAAAAACAAACTTAATCATAGTCTCGTTAGGATAAACCCACAAGGATGTCTGTGTGGGCCGCAGATTCAGGAAAGTGTACTCATAGGAGGAGGAATTAGCGGGTATAATAATGAAAGAAGCAGCAATTAATAACAAACCAACGCAGGAAATCTCACGTGGGCCTAGCAGATCGGACGATCTCCATGCACCTCATCTAACGGTCTTCTACTAGTCTGATGGATGCAAAGCATCTATAGTCTGATGCCTAGTGGTGCCCATCTTGGCTGTTATATTTAAGATCATGTCATTTTTAAGATCACATATACATAAAATATTCATGCAAAGTGTTATATCGGGTGTACATGTGTGCACTCATTTTCCCTAGGTGGTAAATAGTGAATCCATGCACTTCATTGATTCTGTATGGAAAGATGAGATATTGAACCCATTTATATTACATGAAAATAAATTGTCATTTTCAGATTTTCTATTAAACTACATCAAACAGATGACATGATTTTTAATTTCTTACTACCAAAAAAATTTGGAAAAAAAAACTATTCTGGAAAAGTGGGGAATTCGGATTATTTTGCATTGGCAATACACATATGCATATTGGTACATTACATGGATAATTACGTGTGTGCATGAGATCTTTCACGGGTTGTACATGGAAGGCTTAATTTTATAATCTTGCAGGAGTATATTAGCATGGAAATTTGAGCACATGATGATTTTAGTACTATCTGACTGGTCTCCTAATTATGGCATAAGTAGACATATATGCCGTTATCATACATTGTGCCAAAGTATCAGAAAATCCTACAACAAATGAACGAACTAAATATACAAATTTGTCATCACCAGCCATGTACGTGCTTCATGCAAAAAGCAGTAAATTAAATGACGAATTTAGCCAACACAAATCTGAAGCACACGCAAGATAAAAATCAAACTTGCAGCTTGCTAGTGTACGACATAGAACAAACCTGTTTGAAACATTTCCCTTTCTCCGCATTTAGAGCAAATGGATCTAGTCAATCGCCACGTATATCTAGAGCAAAAAAAATCACGGAGCTGCCGGCTAGTATTCAACATCGGCTCCTTAGCTTACCAAGCACAACACCCTCTTCTTTGATGACCAATATGCAGATTTTCTTGTCGCTAATGTGCCTAGTTTTTTTCCGGGCATCGCTCATTAGGAGCCTAGAGTTTGGTTTTGTGTCTGCAATTGAGAATATGTTGTCGGCAACATATTTAAGAAACTGTTAGGTCATATCAATTTTCTGAATTGAATCGTTCATTACTATTTACAAAAAACATTTGACATTTTTTTATCAGGAATGCATGCAGAGTTTGTCACGTTTTTCTTTGACAATGAGCAGATCCTGGCACCATAATCTATCAGCAAGGTGTGATATTTAAGACACATGTCCTACGTTAAAATATATTTTCACTTTTTTAGACTTTTTTGTTAAAATACATCAGATATATCTCAAAATATATTTGAGGTAAAGTGGAGATTTTCTTTATCTGCAGCACATATATGGGTCTGTGTATCACATATTTCTGACGGATGACATGAGGCAACTTTTATAATCTTGAGTTAGTATATTGGTTTGAAGACTTCATCACAATTATTTTTAATATTTATTTCTCCTAATTATGAAAAAAATAATAGATACATACGTGTAGTTGTCACATCTTCCATCAAAGCATTAGAAAGTTACATGTCTGTACCCGGATCTACACATATTGGGCACCAGAAAATAGATACATATATGAACTACCAAAATCTAAAGCACACGTGAAGTAGTATCAAACCTGATTGACAAATTACCTTCGCGTGCAGGAGGCAGCCGGCCTGTGTAGATCGAAGAAGACATTGGAGATGCTGGCCCACTGCCTGCCAGTATTTTCAATCATGTCCTGGCATGAACCTGGTCAGCACTTCACCTCATCGATTGGATGCTTATGAATTGACAATCCTTTAAAAATTGTGATTTTCTGAGAACATGCGACTGCAGCTCACCTCCATCTTGTACGGGCGCCCAGTGAATCAATTAGCGGCAGGGTGTGAGGAGTAGATGTATTTTTTCCGGACTCTATTTCTACTATACTTTTTTATTTCGGAAGGAGACGCAAAGAGATTGGACGTGAGGATTAGAATAGGAGTTTTTTTTGAAGGGAGATGAGGTTTTGTTTATTATTATACATGCACGGACAGATTGAAAGGATTCCTTTTCTCACACGGGTGGAAGAGGCGGCATCATCTTTTTCTTTTTTCAGAGAGAGGCTGCATCATCTGACGGTTATTTGTGCATCATCACTTAATCCTATGGATGAAATTTTCTAACCCGTAGGATTAACGTGGAGCCTCGTATGATGCTTCTAATTAGTAAATATAAGATAAGATATAAGATAAGCAGGTTATAAGGATTTTAATATAGTATTTGTGCTTAGTTGAAGGAAAGAGAAGTGGAGCGGATTGTAATCTTGTAGCCGGTTGTAGCAGGAGCCCCAACATACTTTGTGAGACAAAAGGTGGGGCCAGTATTAATGATATAGTATTTATACTAAAGGGACTAACGGGCGCCTTAATTACTCCTTTTTTTAGACAAACCTTGGTGGGGCTATTATTGACTTGGAAGTGGGGTTTAGGGGCCAAAGGGCTACTATTATACTTGGTCTTACTCGCACGACCGGCCTGACATGCTCTACCCTAGCCGCCGCTATATCATATGGTTTCGCACCGTTCCAGATCTTAGCGCTGCCACATAATTCTTCTCCAGCCCTCCTTCTGGCGTGCACCGCGAGAAGGGACAACCGTCCTCCAAACCCCGCCTCTCGTGATCCTGTACGGGAGAGGGGCGATCAGGTTTTTGGGGAGCACACTCCTGTGACTGCTTCCAGCGACGACTTCCTCAACGATAGCCTTCTTCCCCGACCTCGGGTACCTCTTCATCAACGACATGAGTGACAACATCAACCACATCGGTTCTGCTCCCGACTCTGTCCTCCTGGTTTAGTCCGCATCATTACTGTGATGTTTGCAATTGTCGTCATGATCTATTTACTGCTGATTCGGATTAAATCTCATAGTAAATTGCTCATATATTCAACAATCCAATCCAAAAACCTGATTATAGGCAATTTACTCCGATGGTTTTGCTGCGCTTTTGAAGTCACCTACTTTTAAGGGGGTGCGATATAAAAGGTGGCGCACAAGAGCAGTATATTGGTTTCAGATCATGTACTGCTATGACGCCACTAAGGGTAAGACTAAGGGCAATCTTAATCCTACACATCAAGAAGCTTTTGAGAACATGGATACCGTCTTCAAAGCCGCCCTGCTGAGTGTTCTTGGCGATTCCATTGTGGATTCATATATGTTGTTTGACAGCGGCAAAGACATGTGGGCTGCGCTCGAGGCCACTATCGGTGTCAAAACCGGCGAATCTCGGGTAGGGGGTCCCGAACTATGTGTCTAAGGCTAATGGTAACAGGAGACTGGGGACACGATGTTTTACCCAGGTTTGGGCCCTCTCGGTGGAGGTAATACCCTACTTCCTGCTTGATTGATCTTGATGATATGAGTATTACAAGAGTTGATGTACCACGAGATCGTAGAGGCTAAANACGTGTTTGACGACATAGTGTGTGAGCTCGAGCTTCCGCAACCATTAAACCGATCCAGATATCTCCATGTTGTGGTTAATAGCTGGAAGCAGCGTCCCTGTTGCTTGCTGCGATCACAGTGGGGGCAATTTTCATTCGGTGATACTTTGCCTATGCATTTCCTATTGTGCCGCTGCAACCGAAGACAATTCCCTAGCTTCTGAGCCATCTTAGACATGGACCTAGTAACATTTTTTGTTGTAATATAAATATTTTTTGTTTCTGTAATTGTATTAAGATTTTGTTGCATGGAAGCAAATTCCTTTCTCTTTGATAGCAAATTTCCATTTGATAGGAAACAATGTACGGTTTGCGATTCAGCCAAAACAAATTTAAATGTAGCCGATAGAAGCAAAATTAAGTTGCGGCAGAAGCAAAATTTCTAGTCAACTTCAACAAATTCTTGCCTAGTTGGAGCAAAATAAACATTACGATGGACAACAAATTCTGTTAGATCGAATAAAAATTTATATTAGATTGAGTAAATTTGATTTTAGTTGAAGCAAATTATTGAGTCGCTGGAAGCATATATGTGATGCAGTTAACTCGACGCAAACATCTTTTTCGGGAATTAAAAACAAACTTAATCATAGTCTCGTTAGGATAAACCCACAAGGATGTCTGTGTGGGCCGCAGATTCAGGAAAGTGTACTCATAGGAGGAGGAATTAGCGGGTATAATAATGAAAGAAGCAGCAATTAATAACAAACCAACGCAGGAAATCTCACGTGGGCCTAGCAGATCGGACGATCTCCATGCACCTCATCTAACGGTCTTCTACTAGTCTGATGGATGCAAAGCATCTATAGTCTGATGCCTAGTGGTGCCCATCTTGGCTGTTATATTTAAGATCATGTCATTTTTAAGATCACATATACATAAAATATTCATGCAAAGTGTTATATCGGGTGTACATGTGTGCACTCATTTTCCCTAGGTGGTAAATAGTGAATCCATGCACTTCATTGATTCTGTATGGAAAGATGAGATATTGAACCCATTTATATTACATGAAAATAAATTGTCATTTTCAGATTTTCTATTAAACTACATCAAACAGATGACATGATTTTTAATTTCTTACTACCAAAAAAATTTGGAAAAAAAAACTATTCTGGAAAAGTGGGGAATTCGGATTATTTTGCATTGGCAATACACATATGCATATTGGTACATTACATGGATAATTACGTGTGTGCATGAGATCTTTCACGGGTTGTACATGGAAGGCTTAATTTTATAATCTTGCAGGAGTATATTAGCATGGAAATTTGAGCACATGATGATTTTAGTACTATCTGACTGGTCTCCTAATTATGGCATAAGTAGACATATATGCCGTTATCATACGTTGTGCCAAAGTATCAGAAAATCCTACAACAAATGAACGAACTAAATATACAAATTTGTCATCACCAGCCATGTACGTGCTTCATGCAAAAAGCAGTAAATTAAATGACGAATTTAGCCAACACAAATCTGAAGCACACGCAAGATAAAAATCAAACTTGCAGCTTGCTAGTGTACGACATAGAACAAACCTGTTTGAAACATTTCCCTTTCTCCGCATTTAGAGCAAATGGATCTAGTCAATCGCCACGTATATCTAGAGCAAAAAAAATCACGGAGCTGCCGGCTAGTATTCAACATCGGCTCCTTAGCTTACCAAGCACAACACCCTCTTCTTTGATGACCAATATGCAGATTTTCTTGTCGCTAATGTGCCTAGTTTTTTTCCGGGCATCGCTCATTAGGAGCCTAGAGTTTGGTTTTGTGTCTGCAATTGAGAATATGTTGTCGGCAACATATTTAAGAAACTGTTAGGTCATATCAATTTTCTGAATTGAATCGTTCATTACTATTTACAAAAAACATTTGACATTTTTTTATCAGGAATGCATGCAGAGTTTGTCACGTTTTTCTTTGACAATGAGCAGATCCTGGCACCATAATCTATCAGCAAGGTGTGATATTTAAGACACATGTCCTACGTTAAAATATATTTTCACTTTTTTAGACTTTTTTGTTAAAATACATCAGATATATCTCAAAATATATTTGAGGTAAAGTGGAGATTTTCTTTATCTGCAGCACATATATGGGTCTGTGTATCACATATTTCTGACGGATGACATGAGGCAACTTTTATAATCTTGAGTTAGTATATTGGTTTGAAGACTTCATCACAATTATTTTTAATATTTATTTCTCCTAATTATGAAAAAAATAATAGATACATACGTGTAGTTGTCACATCTTCCATCAAAGCATTAGAAAGTTACATGTCTGTACCCGGATCTACACATATTGGGCACCAGAAAATAGATACATATATGAACTACCAAAATCTAAAGCACACGTGAAGTAGTATCAAACCTGATTGACAAATTACCTTCGCGTGCAGGAGGCAGCCGGCCTGTGTAGATCGAAGAAGACATTGGAGATGCTGGCCCACTGCCTGCCAGTATTTTCAATCATGTCCTGGCATGAACCTGGTCAGCACTTCACCTCATCGATTGGATGCTTATGAATTGACAATCCTTTAAAAATTGTGATTTTCTGAGAACATGCGACTGCAGCTCACCTCCATCTTGTACGGGCGCCCAGTGAATCAATTAGCGGCAGGGTGTGAGGAGTAGATGTATTTTTTCCGGACTCTATTTCTACTATACTTTTTTATTTCGGAAGGAGACGCAAAGAGATTGGACGTGAGGATTAGAATAGGAGTTTTTTTTGAAGGGAGATGAGGTTTTGTTTATTATTATACATGCACGGACAGATTGAAAGGATTCCTTTTCTCACACGGGTGGAAGAGGCGGCATCATCTTTTTCTTTTTTCAGAGAGAGGCTGCATCATCTGACGGTTATTTGTGCATCATCACTTAATCCTATGGATGAAATTTTCTAACCCGTAGGATTAACGTGGAGCCTCGTATGATGCTTCTAATTAGTAAATATAAGATATAAGATATAAGATAAGCAGGTTATAAGGATTTTAATATAGTATTTGTGCTTAGTTGAAGGAAAGAGAAATGGAGCGGATTGTAATCTTGTAGCCGGTTGTAGCAGGAGCCCCAACATACTTTGTGAGACAAAAGGTGGGGCCATTATTAATGATATAGTATTTATACTAAAGGGACTAACGGGCGCCTTAATTACTCCTTTTTTT
>LR880970.1:557508466-557523216 GCA_904067115.1 Aegilops sharonensis
AGAGGGATGATGTGTGTGTGTGTGCGCGCGATCGATAAAGAGTGCCATCGAATTTGTGTGTGCCCACGTCAAAGATATAGAGTGGCTGGCCTACTGGAACGTGAGAGGGGACATGTGCAATTTGTCTCTGTGGCATGGATACCTACCTGCAGCGCTCGACTATCGGTGTGTGGTGGGAGAAGAGGGGGGGCCCGTCGGTGTCAAAACCGGCGGATCTCGGGTAGGGGGTCCCGAACTGTGCGTCTAGGCGGATGGTAACAGGAGACAAGGGACACGATTTTTTACCCAGGTTCGGGCCCTCTTGATGGAGGTAAAACCCTACTCCTGCTTGATTAATATTGATGATATGGGTAGTACAAGAGTGGATCTACCACGAGATCAAGGAGGCTAAACCCTAGAAGCTAGCCTATGGTATGATTGTTGTAATGGTTCTTCGTCCTACGGACTAAAACCCTCCGGTTTATATAGACACCGGAGAGGGCTAGGGTTACACAGAGTCGGTTACAATGGTAGGAGATCTACATATCCGTATTGCCAAGCTTGCCTTCCACGCCAAGGAAAGTCCCATCCGGACACGGGACGAAGTCTTCAATCTTGTATCTTCATAGTCTTGGAGTCCGGCCGATAATGATAGTCCGGCTATCCGGACACCCCCTAGTCCAGGACTCCCTCAGTAGCCCCCGAACCAGGCTTCAATGACGACGAGTCCAGCGCGTATATTGTCTTCGGCGTTGCAAGGCGGGTTCTCCTCCAAATTTCATGTGCTTGCCGAATAGTGTCCGGCTTCCTTACGAATGTTGTGCTCCTTGGCTTCCACGCCCAATAATGGCCCTCTTCCACGTGTCGCACGAATGCAAAAGGCCAGGGTATTTTTATATTTTACCCCCTAGCTGCGCAAATAATCTGCTTATAAGAGAGGCAAGAATCCAGACCCAAATCACACCATCTTCCTTCCGCGAGTACTCATCGGAGCGCTTCTGACCAGCCCTTTGCCAGGAGATTGGAGGAGATGTTCAGTTCCGCACAACGAGCTGGTGACGCTCCAAGCGGAGGGATACCTTCCTCCGGCCTTTATGGTCCCGGTTCGAGCCGGGCTGGCCACCTACAAAGGTGGAAAGCAAGCGGAAGCCACCCCTAGTCCCTCTAAAGGGGAGCGGGTGTGCTTCGTCCCTTATCTAATAAGGGGGCTCGGATTTCCCATACATCCGTTTCTCCGGGGGCTCCTGGAGTTCTACGGACTCCAGCTTCATCACCTCACGCCCGCCTCTATTCTGCACATCGCTGGTTTCGTAGCTCTTTGCGAGCTGTTCCTGGGCATCGAGCCCCATTTTGCGCTGTGGAAGAGACTGTTTTGCCTCGTACCCCGTTCTCACGAGGGGTCAATATATCAAGTGGGCGGAGCCGAAATATGGCGCATCGCCGGGATCGGATATCTATCCGGAACCCTAAAGAAGGCGTCCGAAGACTGGCCCTCGGAATGGTTTTATGTAGAAGATGCTCCACTACCGGACCCAGTTCGGATCGGCCTCCCGGAGTTCAGCAAGGCTCCTCTGAAGAAATGCCTAAGTTGGCGCCCGCGGAGCCCTCAACAAGAGGAAGACAGGAGCGTCCATTATTTGATGGGCCGGATTAGGTTGCTGGCCCATTCCGGATTGACCATGATCGAAGTCATGGCCATGTGCATCATGCGAGGGGTGCAGCCGCTCCAATATAGGGGCCACCCCATGTGGGATTTCAACGAGGAGAATGACGCCACCCGTCACGGCCGCAAGGGGCCGGGATCGGCCGCGGATCTGGTGAAGATCCTGTCTGGCCAGTACAAGGGGGAGAAGGTGGACTTCCTCCAAACGAGCCCATTGAACGGGTTCTCCATGAATAACCCTCGGAGCTGGGTAAGCGGACGTTTATTCATCCGACACGTGCTTTCAAAGTTAGGTTCCTTACTTTATGATTTTGACGCAGGAACTGCGTCGGGATGTGGAGGGCATACACAGTCCGGCTCCACAACCCGAGGACCCGGGAAGATCCCTTGACCCGGCCTCCAAAGAGGACCCGGACATAAAGGTGGAGCTAATTGACGGGGTGTTCTACCAACTCAGCATGGACAATGCTCTAGTCGCCATTACGGCCGACTACCCCGGCTTATCTCTGGCTTCCCAGGTAATTATGGCCGGAGCCCTGACACCATTACTTTGTCCTTGCGTATTTCTGACCTCCGTATACAACGGTGTCCTGCAGGAGGTGCCTTCAAGGCGGGAAGCCGAACCCGCGGGGGCTGGTCAACAAGTGTCAGTCCGGCCCCGCAGACGGAAGAGGGGTGTGGTGCGAATTGAAACGTCACCGCAACGGTATAGCTTGCGACCGTTATTTAGGGAAAAGATTCCTAGGAGGTGTATTAATGCTCATGACCTTTCCAGGAGAAAGAGCGCTCGCCGGACTGTGCCCGGAGAGGTTGCCAACCAAGCCTCCGCCAACCAGGCTCCAGCACCTGGTCCGGAGGGGGAGGCGAGCGCAAGGCGCGAGCCGGGTACTCCTCCAACGGAGGTTGCCGACAGGCTGTCCGCCACCAGGTCTGAGGTGGAGAGCGCCATGAATCATAGGCACCGCGGGACAGTTCTGCGTGACGCGTGTTTCTCCCCAGAGGCGTTGAATGCCTTTAACGCGGGAGACGCGCACCTCCGTGCCGCTCAAGATGGTTTAACCAGAGCCACGGAGCAGTATGTAAAAGACATACGGGTAAGGGATTTTAATAGTTGTATATGCCAGTAGCCCCCGAGACTTAAAGTAGTTAAAATAACTGACTTAAGGATCATTTGATATGCAGGATCTTACGGAGAAGAATGCCCAATTGTCTCAGGAGTTACAAGGGTGCAAGGCCCAACTTGAGGCCGCACTAGCCGCCGTAGGAGGAGACACCGAGACCCCCTCCGGTAACACATATTTCAAAAGGATGAGCAGTGTGCGGCGTGCGTATAAATCTGACGATGATATTGCAGATGTTGCCGGACTTGATCCGGACAAGCAACAGCTACTGCGCCAGCTGAAGGCCGGCGAGAGGGTGCTTATGAAGGTGCAGCAGGAGAGGAACAAACTCCAGGATGCCCACACCCAGCTTGGAGAGGAGCTAAAAGGTGTTCGGGCCGAGCTGTCTGGCTCCGTGAAGGAGAATAAGCGGCTTCGTCGTGACATACATAGTAAGTGCTTGAGCAAACTCTTTTGAAAAGAAGAGTTCGGCGAGGAAGTCAATTGACAGAAATATGTCTGTAGGTGTGCTCACAGGTCGTCCTGCGGAGGAAATGCCCGGTTCAACGGGTGACCAACTTCCCTAGCTGGTGCAACTGCTCGAACGTGTTTGGCAGGCGATGAGTGGCGTCGTTCAGGCCATATGGCCGTCCGTCTCCCTACCCGAGGGCCTTGGAGAGCTTGCGGAGAAGCTTCAGGGAGCACGACAGCGCTTCTATTTATGGAAGATATTGGCCTGCCGTCAAGGTGCCAGGGAGGCCTGGGCCATGGTGAAGACGTGGTACAAGAAGGCGGATCCAAACCACATGGCCGAGGTCGGACCTGTGGGGCCCGATGGGAAGGAGATCCCTGTGAGCTTAGTGTATGGCCAAGTAGAGTTGGCCGCTAAGTATTCCCAACGGGACTGTAAATTAGACATCCTGTTAGACGGGATTGAGGAGAAGTACAGTCAGTCGATTTGACGATGTATTTAAAATGACATGTAAAATGCCTTCTAGCCGGATTGTAGATCATTTGTCTTTGCCAACCTTTTCGCTTCAACCTCGGGACTCTAGAGTCCGGAGTGTGTCCGAATACCTTCTCGGTTATGAAAAAAAAATAGGGCATGCATGGAGACCAGGCGTAGGGGTCATTAGTGCTTTATCAGACAAGTGCCCAACTAGTTATGTTATATTACATGGTTAGTAAGAAACATCTTCCAGGGAGAATAGTTCCGTTAGGAGTTCCTTTCCCTGGGAGGCATGCCCTAAAGTGCATGTCCGGACTGCGAAAAGAGCAGGAAAACATCTGGGGGCAGATAAATAAATAGGTAAAAAATCATCTTTCAAGTCACCGACCGAATATTCCCTTAAGAACGCTAGCTTTCGGCTTCACCCAGTCTGAGGTACACATCCGGCTGATCCGGCAGTAACAATCGCAGAGGTGCTCCCTTTACCTCCTAGCCGAACAATCGGGAACGTAGGGGTAAGCACAGGAGACAGGCAACCCAGCTTGGCCAAAAATTAAGTCATATTGATGCATATAATGGTGAATAAAATGTACATGCGGAAGTTTGACACATGTGTTGGGCATGAAGCCCGTATAAGTAAGCTTCTGTTAAAGAAGCCCCCAGGTATAATGAGTGCGGGTAGCACATCAAGTGTGTGCGAACGACGCGCAAATCGGCCCTAAAGGGCACATATGAAAAAAGTGGGATAAAAGAGAGAGAAAAAGGGCAACTGAAGTATAAAATGCTGACGGGGGAAGGAGACGAACTCTGAGTCCGGCGCTAGGCGTAGAATCTTCGAAGGCGGGCTGCGTTCCATGGGTTTGGCTCGAGTCGGTTGTCCAATGCGTTTCGCAGACGGTATGCTCCGCCGGTCAGGACTTGGTCGATGATGAAGGGACCTTCCCATTTGGGCTTGAGTTTGTCCTTTTTCTTGTCCGGCAGGCATAGAACTAGTTCGCCAACATTGTAAGTTTTAGCCCGTACTTCTCTGCTTTGATATCTTCGAGCCTGCTGTTGATAGAATGCGGAATGAGCCTTTGCCACGTCGCGCTCCTCCTCTAATGCGTCCAAGCTATCCTGCCGATCCAACTCGGCTTCTCTTTCTTCGTACATGCGCACTCGAGGTGAGTCATGAATTATGTCGCAGGGCAAAACTGCCTCTGCGCCGTATACCATAAAGAATGGTGTGAATCCTGTAGTACGGTTTGGCGTGGTCCGCAGCCCCCAGAGTACAGAGTCGAGCTCGTCTACCCAGTGCGTGTTAGATTCCGTAAGGGACCGCACTAGTCTGGGTTTGATGCCACTCATTATTAGACCATTTGCTCGTTCAACTTGACCATTGGTTTGAGGATGATAGACTAAAGCGTAGTCGAGCTTAATGCCCATATTTTTGCACCAGAGTTTAACCTCGTCGGCCGTGAAGTTCGTGCTGTTATCGGTGATGATGCTGTGGGGGACGCAATAACGGTGTACTACCCCGGATATGAAGTCTATCACTGGTCCGGATTCGGCCGTTTTAATTGGCTTGGCCTCTATCCATTTGGTGAATTTGTCCACCATGACCATTAGGTACTTTTGCTTGTGGGTTCCCCCTTTAAGGGGTCCAACCATGTCAATCCCCCAGATCGCGAACGACCAGGTGATGGGTATAGTTTTGAGGGCGGTGGGTGGCATGTGGCTCTGATTAGAAAAGAGCTGACAACTGACGCATCGTTGGACTAAGTCCTGAGCATCTGCCCGGGCCGTCGGCCAATAAAATCCTGTATGGAAGGCCTTGCCTACGAGGGCCCGGGCAGCAGCGTGGTGTCCGCCTGGTCTGGCGTGAATTTCAGCCAGAAGGTTTCGCCCTTCCTCTTCGGAGATGCACCTTTGACGGACTCCGGTTGTGCTTTTCTTATAAAGTTCTCCCTCATGGACCTTGTAGGCTTTAGATCGCCGAACTATGCAGTGGGCCTCATTTTGGTCTTCGGGAAGTTCCCGCCTAATTAAGTAGGCTAGGAATGGTTCTGTCCACGGGGCAATTACCGCCATTATTTCGTGGGCTGAAGGTGTTATTTCATCGGCTGAGCTGTCGATTATGTCAGATTGTTCTGTGTTGGGTTGTGCGGTTGCTTCCGGGTTGTTATTTCTGGACTCCTCTTCCCATAGTACGGATGGCTTAAAGAGCCGCTCCAGGAAGATGTTTGGAGGGACAGCGTCGCGTTTTGCGCCGATGCGTGCCAACACGTCGACTGCTTGGTTATTATCCCGGGCTACATGGTGGAATTCGAGTCCTTCAAACCGAGCTGACATTTTTAGGACAGCGTTACGATAGGCTGCCATTTTCGGATCCTTGGCATCAAAGTCTCCATTTACTTGGGATATTGCAAGGTTTGAATCCCCGAGCACCTCTAGGCGTTGAATACCCATGGAGATTGCCATCCGGAGACCATGTAGGAGGGCCTCGTATTCGGCTGCATTGTTGGAGTCCGTGTACATTATCTGAAGTACGTATTGAACTGTGTATCCGGTTGGGGACGTCAATACGACGCCAGCCCCCAAGCCGGCCAACATTTTTGAGCCGTCGAAATGCATAATCCAATCGGAGTATGCGCCGTACTCTTTAGGGAGTTCGGCTTCGGTCCATTCAGCGATGAAGTCCGCTAAAACTTGCGACTTTATAGCTCGCCGTGGTTTATAGGTTATGTCGAATGGTAAGAGCTCGATGGCCCATTTCGCAATCCTGCCCGTCGCGTCGCAGTTGTTTATAATGTCGTTGAGGATTACTTCGGAGGCCACTGTTATCGAACACTCTTGAAAGTAGTGTCACAGCTTGCGGGATGCCATGAACAGCGCGTATGCTATCTTTTGATAATGCGGGTACCGGGACTTGCAGGGAGTTAAGACAGTGGATACGTAGTACACTGGTTTTTGAAGAGGGAATTTATGCCCTTCTGTTTCTCGTTCGACGACGAGAACCACGCTTACTACTTGATATGTTGCCGCGATATATAACAACATTGGTTCGCCCAGGTTAGGCGCGGCCAGGACCGGATTTGTTGCCAATATGGCTTTTATTTCTTTGAGTCCGGCAGTGGCAGCATCCGTCCATTCGAAGTGTTCGGTGCGCCTGAGGAGGCGATAGAGGGGTAATGCCTTTTCTCCCAAACAGGAGATGGAGCGGCTTAGAGCCGCCACGCATCTAGTCAATTTTTGTATTTGTTTGAGGTCTTTTGGAATATCCAGCTGTGACAGAGCTCGGATCTTGGCTGGGTTTGCTTCAATTCCTCTACGGGATACAATGACGCCCAGGAGCTTTCCGGCTGGTACGCCGAAAACGCATTTTTCCGGGTTCAGCTTAATATCATATGCTCGGAGGTTGTCGAATGTGAGCCTCAAATCATCTACTAGAGTTTCAACCTGTTTGGTTTTGATGGCCACGTCGTCTACATATGCCTCTACTGTTTTGCCGATCTAGGTAGCCAGACATGTCTGAATCATGCGCTGATATGTTGCGCCGGTGTTTTTCAGTCCGAAGGGCATCGTATTGAAGCAGAATGGTCCGTATGGAGTAATGAATGCCGTTGCGGCTTGGTCCGCCTCCGCCATCTTGATTTGATGGTAGCCGGAGTATGCGTCGAGGAAGCACAATGAATCGTGCCCTGCAGTAGCATCGATTATCTGATCGATGCAGGGAAGGGGGAAAGGATCCTTTGGGCAAGCCTTGTTGAGGTCTTTAAAATCGACACATAGGCGCCAGGATTTGTCCTTCTTTGGTACCATCACCAGGTTTGCTAGCCAGTACGGATGTTTGATGTCTCTGATGAATCCGGCTTCCAATAATTTGGCTAGCTCCTCTCCCATTGCCTGTCTTTTGGGTTCGGAAAATCGCCGAAGAGCCTGTTTGACTGGCTTGAATCCTTTTAGGATGTTTAGGCTGTGTTCTGCCAATTTGCGCGGGATTCCTGGCATATCTGAAGGATGCCAGGCAAAGATGTCCCAATTCTCCCGAAGGAATTCCCATAGTGCGGCGTCTACATCGGGGTTTAACTGTGCCCCAATGGAGGCCGTCTTTGTTGGGTCCGTTGGATGGACCTGGAATTTGACTATTTCGTCCGCTGGTTTAAAAGAGGTGGACTTGGATCTCTTGTCGAGTATCACATCATCGCTGTTCACCGTGGAGCGTAGCGCCGTGAGCTCCTCTGCCGCTAAGGCTTCGGATAGTGCCTCTAAGGCTAGTGCGGCTGTCTTGTTTTTGGCGCTGAGTGCTGTGTCCGGATCACTGACAAGAGTGATTATTCCACTGGGCCCGGGCATCTTAAGCTTCATGTACCCGTAATGGGGTATGGCTTGAAAAATTGTGAATGCCTCTCGTCCTAATATAGCGTGATATCCGCTGCTGAACGGGGCCAATTGGAACGTGACCTCTTCGGACCTGTAATTGTCCGGCGAGCCGAACATCACATCAAGTGTGATTTTTCCTGTGCAGCGTGCTTCCCGGCTAGGGATTATTCCTCTAAAGGTTGTGCTGCTTCGCTCAATGTGGCTCCAGTCTATTTACATTTTTTCAAGGGTTTCCTCATAGATGAGGTTTAATCCGCTGCCGCCATCCATGAGTACCTTGGTAAGACGAAAGTCGTCCACTATTGGACTGAGGACCAATGCGGCTGGTGCTCGGGCTGTTCGGAATTTAGGTTCGTCGCTGGCGTTGAAGGTGATGGCCATGTCGCTCCATGGATTTGTTGTTGCTACTTGGTAGACTTCGGCGAGGCTGCGGATTGTTCGTTTCCGCATATTATTTGATGCGAAAGTCTCGAAGACTGTCGACACCGTACTGGTACTGTTGGAGTGGTTCTCCGGGGCTAGAAGCTCTTCGCCACTTTTGGCCACCTGCCGCAGTATCCAACATGCTCGAAGGCTATGTGTTGGGGTGGCGCCTTCTGTACTGTGAATTTTACAGGGTCCGCTGAGCCATCCCTCCAGTACGGTTCCGTGCCCTTTATGGGGTTTTTGCTTTTTGCTTTTTGTACCTGGTGCCTGAGTGTGATGCACCCTTTTGTTTCGGACTAGGGTTGTATTCGGAGCCGGATTGTCCCAAAACTTAGTTTCGGTTTTCCGGAAACTCTCCACCGCACAGTACTTTCGTACTATGGACGCCAGGTCGACGAAGCGTGTAATTTCACAACGACTTACGGCGTTCAAGATTCCCTTGTCCGTGCAATTTTTGCAGAAAATTGAAATTGCGTTTTCCTCACGGCAGTCTTTTATCCTGTCCATAACCAGGAGGAATTTGGCCCAGTAATGATGTGCTGTTTCGGCGGGCTCTTGCCGGATTTGAGATAGATCGCATATGTTTGGGTGGGTGGGTGGAATTGAGTCCGGAACCCTGCCCATCTCGAGGCTCAAGGGCCGAAAAGTTTTCGAATTTGGAAGCTTGGATTGCTGGACGTTGTCCAACAAGTCTGGTCTGATGCCTGACTTTAGGTTCATTGCTTGATCGCCGTCCGTCTCTCCACGGGAATCCGGCATGGAGGGTTCGGGAGTCCGGACATAACTAATTTTTAATATAGAAGAAGAGTCGCCGCGTTGTTCCTCTACCACCGCAACGTGGTGGGTAACCTGGGGAGAGTTAATCTCTCTCAGATCGGTTTTAAGCCCAATCTGATTGTAGTCTGTAGCGACTCCCAGGGCGGCGATGCGATCCAAGAGCTCGTTTATGGACGAGAGCTCTATTGGATCCAGCTGCTCGGCGAATTCCGAGTTGACGTGAAGATTGCTTTTGATGACCCGAGAGGTCATCGTCGAAGCGGTGGCCGAACAGGAGGTCATGAGAAAACCACCTAGCCGAAGAGTTTGGCCGGCGGCCAAGGCTCCTTTGGCGATGATACCGTCTTTAAAGACGGGAAGAGGCATCCTTCCTGATCATGACGGCACAGAGGAACTCTCAATGAAAGCACCAATGTCGGTGTCAAAACCGGCGGATCTCGGGTAGGGGGTCCCGAACTGTGCGTCTAGGCGGATGGTAATAGGAGACAAGGGAGATGATGTTTTTACCCAGGTTTGGGCCCTCTCGATGGAGGTAAAACCCTACTCCTGCTTGATTAATATTGATAATATGGGTAGTACAAGAGTGGATCTACCACGAGATCAAGGAGGCTAAACCCTAGAAGCTAGCCTATGGTATGATTGTTGTAATGGTTGTTCGACCTACGGACTAAAACCCTCCGGTTTATATAGACACCGGAGAGGGCTAGGGTTACACAGAGTCGGTTACAATGGTAGGAGATCTACATATCTGTATTGCCAAGCTTGCCTTCCACGCCAAGGAAAGTCCCATCCAGACACGGGACGAAGTCTTCAATCTTGTATCTTCATAGTCTTGGAGTCCGGCCGATAATGATAGTCCGGCTATCCGGACACCCCCTAGTTCAGGACTCCCTCAGGGCCCATATAAATATAGAGGTACAATGGCTGGTATATGTGTGGAGGAGGAGAGAAGCCTACCTCATGTATTAAGGAGATCGATCTGCCTCATGTATTAAGGGAGATCGATCGGCATCCATGCATATGTGCATGAGAGGAATAAGGTTGGGAGAGAGACAGAGCTAGAGTGTTGGAGGGGGTGGTAGTGGAGTTGCTTCTAACAAACGGAGGGCACGCCCGCAATATGAGTAAGAGAGGAGATGGCTGCTTGTTGTCTGTGCACGTGCGTGTGAGAGACGGGTCAGGAGGCATGCGCGAATGATGAGGGGGGACGATGTGGCTGTGGTAAGCAGACATAACTACATAGGAAGATCAATCACCCTTTGTTAGAGAAATGAGAGACATAACTTGTGAGGTACGTCGATCGATGGGGGGGTGTAGTTAAAGTCGATCCAGGTATCTGTTGGGAGATCGATCGGTATACATGCATGTGTGTGTTAGAAGCAAACGAGGCACGCGGAGAAGGATAGAGATAGAGGGATGCATGTAGGAGGTGGTACGAGAGGCATACTATATCGAGCGGGGAGGAGTGTGTGAGTACGAGAATGATGAAAAGAGTGGTGGGAGTGAGGCATGGACGGTGACAAGAGAAGAGGGGAAGCTTGTGTTTGTGCTAGGCACACTTGGCTAGAGAGGCATATCGATCGATGTGTGCCGTAAAGAAGGAGCTGGGGGGCCTACACACACCGTGGGTGAACGACCTAAAGTGAAAATACGAATTTGCATGATGGAGCTAGAGAATGCTGAGGGAGGGTGAGAGGGATGCGGGCGTGTGCATGCACAAGAGAAAGTTAGCGCTAGCTACAAAGATAAGAGGGTTGTGTGGGTGTAAAAGATGAACAGAGATCATATGTACTTCATTATGAAAAGCGAATTCGGATATTTGAAGAATTCATCATAGTGTTTTAAACCGACATATGTGTGAATATATATAACGGTGATACACATGGTGTGTTTACGAACATGTTATACTACATTTAATATATTTTATCTCTACTCTTATAAAAATGGAGTTGTTGATGATGGTGTGCCTGCCATCCTGCATTATAGGCCGTCTGATTTATATCTGGCAGATAGCAAGGAAATTATGATGGTTGAAGTTGGCAACAATCATGATTGTAGATTCTTATTGAAATAGAGAAACGAATTCAAATTTAGTTCGAATTGCAGCGGTAGTATCGACATTTGGAATGCACTAAAATGTTGGTATGAGTAGGTTACATGCATTATACGGCAAAGCGAAAAAAATTAATCGGACATAACATGGATTCATACTCCCTCCTTCCATCTATATAGGGCATAATGAGATTTTTAAGACCGCCTTTGACTATTGACAAGATTAGTAGTACATGACATGCACAATGTGAAAATTATATCACTGAAAGAACCTTTCACAGACGAAGTTAACGGTGTGCTTTGTGTAAGTTGCATGTCATATATCATTGCTCTAATATTTGGTCAAAGTTAGCATCGAAAAACGCATTAGGCCCTATATAGATGGAAGGAGGGAGTAGCTTTGAATAGCATTTGTATAGTAAAACGGGGCAAGACTCTCTCTTTGTGTGGTGTGAATAGTTTTATTTTTTTTGTTTTCTTTTTGGTTGTGGGGAGTGCGAATTGATTTGGTACATACAAGTACAATATTACTATGCAGTCAAAAAAAGTACAATATTACTACACGTTAGGCTTGTCACTAAAATTCAACCCGCGTCTTGTTATATCCCGAAAATTCAGATATCGTGCTCCCAAAACTGGCGCCTTCACAACCCGCGCCTTGCTATCCCGAAATTACAACGCGCGGGAAAACTCCCTCCAGCTGCCAAATCCCGATACGCGAAATCCCCCTTCTAACCCTGAGCCGAAAGGGCCGCTAGTTCAAATCGGTGGGGGGTACTTTTGTAATACACCCTACATTTTGGACAAGCGCGTCCCTAAGTCATGCTTCACCCCCTCCCATCGCCCCCTTTTCGCCATTCGAAATCCCAGGCCGCCATAACCTCTCCGCTCCAGCCGCGAAACCCCACCCTCCTCCATCCACCACGTCACCGCTGCCCAGCCGGAGCCTCTTCCCCGACGACGTCGTCCACCGCAACAGCTCGACATCCCTCGTCCACCTCCCCGGATGAGGATCTGTCGTCCAGCTCGCCGTCCCGCCGGTTCAGCCGCCCCGTCCTCAACCTCCAAGGAGCTGCTCCGACGATCGCCTCTTCTATCGCGGCTGCTCCATCCCCACAGCGCCGCCTTAACCTGCTCCACCGGAATCGCAGCATCCTCACCTACTCCTCGGACGAAGCCGAGGCCTACTCGGCGCCACCAAAGAGGTTGTACACTCATCGCATCACATCTTCTCCTTAACTTGACCTCTCGGCGCCGATGGTGCTCCATCCCGCACCCCCATGGAGCGGCTACCTTGAAGCCGGCGCCGCAGGCGACATTTCCACGGCGGCTCTCCCCTAGTGCGAGGCCCCTTCGGCGGCGGCGTCCATACCAGCCGGATCTACTGCTGCTGCTCCGGCTCTCGCTCGATCGCTCGCTCGCCCAGCTGCTACTGCTGCTCTCCCTCTCGCTCGTGCTACTGCTCTGCTCTGATTATGCCACACTTCAGTCGACTGAATCGACTTTTGGGTCAGTCGATTTTCAGGGGTCGGGGGGGGGGGGGGGGGGCGCCCCCGGGGGTAAGGAAAAAACCCCCCGCGGGGGGGGGGGGGGGGCGGGGCGGGGGGGGGGGGGGGGGGGGCCCGCCGGGGTTAAGGAAGAACCACCCCCAGCGGGGGGGGGGGGTTGCCGGGGGGGGACCCCCCCATCTATCTTGGGGGTCAGGGGGGGGGGGGGGGGGGGGGCCCGCCGGGGTTAAGGAAGAACCACCCCCAGCGGGGGGGGGGGGTTGCCGGGGGGGGACCCCCCCATCTATCTTGGGGGTCAGGGGGGGGGGGGGGGGGGGGGCCCGCCGGGGTTAAGGAAGAACCACCCCCAGCGGGGGGGGGGGGTTGCCGGGGGGGGACCCCCCCATCTATCTTGGGGGTCAGGGGGGGGGGGGGGGGGGGGGCCCGCCGGGGTTAAGGAAGAACCACCCCCAGCGGGGGGGGGGGGTTGCCGGGGGGGGACCCCCCCATCTATCTTGGGGGTCAGGGGGGGGGGGGGGGGGGGGGCCCGCCGGGGTTAAGGAAGAACCACCCCCAGCGGGGGGGGGGGGTTGCCGGGGGGGGACCCCCCCATCTATCTTGGGGGTCAGGGGGGGGGGGGGGGGGGGGGCTCGCCGGAGTTAAGGAAGAACCACCCGCAGCGGGGACGGGGGCTTGCCGGAGAGGTACCCCACTATCTATCTTAGGGTTCAGGGTGGGGTGGGGGGAGGGGGGCCTAGAGGGCTAGCCGGGGAGGTGGTGGCGAGTTGTTTCGAGGCGGCGAGGCGGCGCTGGGGCCGGAGGTTCGGCCGGTGGTGGCAGGCGGCTCAGGGGTGTGCAGGTTGAAGATGAACTGCAGGCCCTCCCTAAACTACATGTCAAGTGTCTCTCTGCTACCATTGCGTTCAGTTTCGACAGTAGCATTCAGATCCATAGTTAATTTCAGTTTCGATAGTTAAGTTTAGAGTCAACAGTTTTAACCTCATCTGTTGTAATCAAGTGGTTTTTGGTGATGTTAATTTTACATCCATTTTTCATCATCTATTGGAGATGCTATTAGAATTGAGATTGACGATGTCTGTCTTGTGCTGGTTCAGCCTTGACATCTTACGGCTCACCGGAGCTGCTCCAACGACAGAACGATCCATCACAATAGAGCAGTGCCCTGGATGCCGTCTACAGATTCCTGAGATCTTCCTCCACACCTCCGACAGCCACCTCTGCCTCAACTGCTTCAGCGACCAACCCAATGATGCTGAGGTCGACACGGCTATGGAAAAGAGGTTTTACACTTGTTGCGTCACTTATTACTATACATTCACGTCGATCCATCAGGGCTATTTTGGTTCAACGGAAAACATCGATCCACTGGTTGTTACCATCACTCTAAATTTCTGCATGCTCTCCTTACATAATCTCACCATATTTTTTTTGTATGCATGTCAGATATTGTACACAGTCATGCTGAACATGTAGAGAAAAAGAGAAGAGTTTTGCGCGGCAGTACAATGTCATGCAGACATCGCTCCATGGTGGGTTCAATGGAAAATCCTCCCCACCCCTCTCCAGATTGTAATCCAGAGGAAGATATCTGTTCTGAGGCGTATTCAGACGCCGCTGACCACTCCTATTTACCCCCCAAGGTGTTTGCTCTACCTTGGCATGATGATGTTAGTCATATCATGCATATGTTGCCTTGCAGTGCCTACTTTTGACATCATATATGTCATCTGCTTAGTTTAGACATGTTCTGTAATGCCACCTGTTTAGTTTCTATATCATATATGGGAATTATGCAGTCTCATGTCTTTTAGCCAGCCATAATATATGTGAAATGTGCAATGCCGTCCTGTTTAACCAGGCATCATATATTTGAATGATATCTTGCCCATCGTTTTCTTCATTACATTTCCATTTGTCGACAATGTTTGTACATT
>LR880970.1:557567141-557582534 GCA_904067115.1 Aegilops sharonensis
TAGGAGTTATGTTTGTAGTTGATGAGTATCTTGTTGCCATTGGAGTATTAGTGGCTGATGTTATGATTGTTATCATGATGATATCTGTTATTATATTGGAGTATTACTTTGGATGTCATGCTGCCTTTTGATTATTAGTGGTTAGTATGATTATTTTCATGATGCTAGTTGATGTTCTGTTACTGTTGCTTGGAGTATAAATTTTGGAGATAATGGTTACCTGTGGATCTTAGCCGAATAGCTTTATTCTTGTTATTGGAGTAGTAGGATTGTTGTTTTTGGATTCATCATGACAATAGTGTTGTGCTACCCTTGGAGTATTTGAGATGATGATATTATGCTTAGATTATTTGTTGGATATTGCTATGGCTTGCATTATAGGTTGATTGGTGATATCGGAGTATCAATTATCACAGTTATACTTGTGGGGTTAAATTCCGTCATTAAGTAGGTCAGGTGCCACCGAACCGGGCTTTTCCAGTGCAACCACATTTGCCATTATGGGAAGGCCCTAATGCGATGCTATTTTCGTGCCTCTGGCCGTTGCCTCCAACGAGGGAAGGTTATGGGCGCGCGCTACCCTGATCAGGTAGGCGAACATAAGCCTTGTGTGCCCGTAGTTGGTATTGAGAGCTCTTGTCCCCGTTTGGGACCGTTTTGTTTGGCCACGACGGTGGCCGTTGGTGTCTTTGGTAGACATGGGGCCACCCATGAGTTAGCCTAGAGGGGAGTTAGACGGAGTGGCCGGGAGAGTGTCATGGCAGTAGATCGGTTTTGTCGTAACCCCGTTGGTCCACCCGAATGGGAGTGCGAGGCCATGGGTTCCATGGTGTGGGTACAGTGCGCTACCTCTGTAGAGTGTGTGTGTTTAATCTATTGATAGCCGCGTCCTCGGTCATGGGCATAAGTTCGTACTAGGTCACACCGTTCGATCAACACTCACATGACGGAATGACTTATAGGTGGTTTATATGTGGACATTTTGAGCAGTACAGATTGGCAGGATGTTGATGATGTTGGGGACCAAGTGTTGGTCATGGTAGTGATCGCCGGAAAGATCACCGTTTGAGACCAAGTGTTGGTCATGGTAGTGATCGCCGAAAAGATCACCGTTTGAGACCAAGTGTTGGTCATGGTGGTGATCGCCAGAAAGATCACCGTTTGGTTTTGATCACGAGGTGATCGAGATGGTATATTGCTTGGCCGGTTAGCCAAGAGAGATATGGTTATGGAGATCTGAGATGGTGATTTATCATTATTGTAGTAGTTTCATATCATGCTTAGTAGTTGCTGTTCTATCATGGTAGTTGTTAATTTAATTAACCTACTTAATGCTATGTTGTTGTCTTGCCTTGATGTTTTTGGTTGTTGTGAGCTTGCAAGTACATTCAATGTACTGACTTGGCGTGTCATGCTAGATTGCAGGTGATGCCATGATTGTTTCATTGCTTGTCATGGTTTCCGTTCGTGCGAGCTAGATCGTGTCCCAGCTAGAGTCCCTACGGAGTGGAGTTCACTATCTTCGTCGTTGTTCTGCTGTTAGAAGATTTCCGCTGCTACGAGTTGTTCTGCTACTAGCATAGAGCAAGTGTTGTATTGCAGGCGTAGTGTCGCCATGTTGATGTGAACCTTTGTAACATCAGGCCCTTGTGTTATTAGTCTTGTAATCAGAGCTGATTTGTTCTATGTCAAGAAGTGCCATATTCCAGAGACTTTTCCTTGATTTCTGGGCTGGATTACAGGGCGTTCCAGTTTCTCTGAGCCGGGGTGCCACAGGCTTGGTATCAGAGCAGGTCTGGCTGTAGGACGCCATAGTCAGCGCGAGTGGTAGAAACCAGTAGAAATCGGTAGTATAGAGTCTGGCTTGTTGATTGCATTTGGTTGCTGCATTTGTTTGTTTCATAGCATGCATATAGCCTTATTATTTGTTGGTAATGGTTTATCTGGTGAGTGTAGGTGGCATCAGTTCGGATCCACTACAGTTCATCCTTTGCATTTCTCCAGTTCCTTTTTCTTTCGGTGTTTGGCCTCATTTCTGTCCCAACAGAGTGATGCCAAGTGATCCCGACACTGTTTGCAAAAATGGTGCGCAGGTATCGCGCCGATGTCTTTCTTTCAGTCTCGTCTATCATTTTGGTGATGGACATGCTTCTATCCCGGATCGTCCTTTTTATTTTGTCGTGTTGGCAACCCTTAATGATCTTAGTTATCAAGAAAGGGCAATGTCAGCAGCCTCAGTTTTTCCCCGCTATCCTATTTCTTAGACGAGTACGAATCTTGTTCCGTCCGCTTGATAATAACGTGGTTGCGACCTTCGTGTCCCGCTGCATGATTACCGAGTACGTCCTCACATCAGAGCTAGTTCAGGTTGCTACCTGGCTAAGTTAGCACTTGGTGTAGCGCTGTTTACACCAATCCTTCCACACATTTATTCGTCCCCGTGCACATCGTCATAGCATGCTAGATCGTACAACTGGAGATCCCACGAGATTTGTGTGTTTAAGTAGGCACGCATATAGTGTGACTAGCAGTAATATGTGACATTGATTGTGTGAATTGATTGTTGTTGTGTGCCTTTGTTTAGTTGAGTTTTCTATTGCCTCTTTCTTTTTGGGCCCCGATGTTACATTATTTCCCCCCTATAAAGAGTTGCTCATCAACTGACTCCAGACTTGAAGAAGCAATAAGGATTTCAAATATTTGGAAGGAGCTCAACTAAACATTATGGTCTACCCAGTCAACTGCATTATGGCATTAACATCTGCTCATTATACCAATGGTGTATCGGATTGACTATCAGCATCGAGTCTACATCAGTGCAAAATCCTCACATCAGTAATGATCCAGCCAGCAGGAAGACCAGTCAGGTACAAGATCAACGGTATATTTTCAGACAGAGGTATGGATCATGTATAAAAGTTTGGCTCAGCAATGCATGATGCTTGAAATATGTTAATATCCAAAATAAAGTCAGAATGTGATATTCTCAAGGAAGACAACCAAACCATTTTTCTCATGCAAATAACCAGCCTCAGAATATTATGGGCATGTGTATGGATTTCAGTCTACATGGCAGTATGAAGTTTTGGATATAAGGAACCCAGTATTCTTCCACACGCTATCAGAAGAAATTTATGATGAAAGGCTCCTGACAGACGAAAATGAATTTTTTTCAACAAGCAAACCTGAGGAGAAGCTTCTCAAGTACGGAACTCAGGCTTCTCCAGCACAATAATCAGATCAAGCTTTGTGTGTAAGCTATAAAGACTTCTTCTGGATGATAACCAGACAAAAGATTTGAGCAGAATTTAACAAGTCTTTCTCAGCAAGCTACTCCGATGGCTTCTCTCATAAGCCACCCAGTCCGCGTCAGTACCACAATATTGCACCATCCTCAGAGATTATATGATGAGTTGCAAATGTATGGCAGTACAGTTCAAGGACTAGACTTGCAATAATTTTGTCAGAGGTAAAATTCAGTCAAAACATATGCCTACCACAACGATCGAGTCATCAGTGGCATATCCTTCTTATATATGGTGAGCATGCATCCCCAGTCATATCAGTCACTCATACGAGATGCGACAGTGATCCAACAGATATACCTAAGAAAAGTAAGGATTCAACAACCTCCCCAGTCAGGCAAAGGAAAATAAGCAAATATACATCTCATGTGATGCAAGGACTGATAATATTTGGTGATGATATCACAGAATCCACAGTCATGACAATGGATACCAAAGTCATTATTCCCACAACGGACAAGGGGATATCATAAAACCTTGTCTTGTATGATTGATCTCAACAACAAGCTTTGTACAGCTACAAGCCCCGAGCATATGTCATATATGTGCGGACACAGGTCAGGAAAACAAGCCCAAGGAATAATGTCAAGAATATTGCACTAATCACATCCATGGTCATACGAAGAATCAAGGACAGGTGTGGCCAAGATATTTCAATACGGTATGCTAACAAAACAAATCACGACTGTAAAAAGGATGAGACTGACAGCATAGGTATGATGATTTTTGCACAACCATCCGGGTCTGGATAGCCAAATCAGTTGGAGGCTATTATTCCATATGGATCCCCAAAGGCATACTCTCAAGGGCCTACTCTGTTTTACAAGGATTTTCATATCCCGCTGACTCGCTTGACATGGTTAGCTTGGAATATCCAAGTCTGTTCTATCAGAACCAAGATTTCTTTGCAAGCTCCACAGTTTTACTTCAGCGGTAGCATGAAAGCATATCACGGCCTATTACCACAGATGGTTATATCAACCACATGAGAAAAATCAAAAGCCGAACAATCAACTCAGACCTGGTATACTCACCGACGGAATTAAGTACACGGTCAGTCCATCAGCAAAAGCTTTTGTCTGTCAGGCCCCTGTCGGGCCAGTCTCAAGATGTAAATATTTGAGGTATGACACAGCTATAAATCCATACACCGTTATATTGCTCACAACAGAAGGCAGTCAAATCTTTGGTACATATCTCATGCTCGAGCCAAGATAAATCGGTGCCACCTATGAGTAGTCAAATTCTGTCAGAAGATGGCCATGATTAATTCCCAGCATTTATTGAAACCAGAAGGCCTGCATTTATTTGAAGCAACCCCATGACAGAAGTAAAAAGGTTTTCATGACCAAAGAAATTTTTATGCTCAGATCCATGGGATATCATCGCAGATATGAGAGAATCGACGTCAGCAAAAGGATTTGGTATATGAGCAAAGACCCGTCAGAATTTGGGGAAAGGTGAAGCAAACCACCCAACAGCAAGGTAAGTGAATGCTATGAAATTCTTGGGGGAACAATAAATAAAGGAACAAGGATACCCGAGTTAGAAACGGTGTCCCCAAGTCATACTTGTTCCCTGAGCAATCGAAACTCGAGGACGAGATTTATTTAAGGGGGTAAGAGTTGTAACAGCCTGGATTTTGGCCCTTTTCTTTTTCTTTTGATTTACTAGTTGACCCGTTGCGCCGAATGGCGCAGAGACCTGCTAAAGCCATGTTGTCGATGAAAATAGTTTCATTTTGCAAGGACATGGCGCAAAGACCCACTTAACCCATATACTAAAAAATACCATGTTTTAGCTGGTTTATATGTGGGCAAGGACATATGATAACAAAATTTACCCTTTTCTAATAAAAAATGGAGACTGTTGTCTATAATGAGATGTACACACACTTTTTAATTTATCTCTAACGCAAATGGCTTAGAGTCCGATTTGATACCATGGTCGTGTTGAAAATATTTGCATTTTTTCAATAACTTTATGCTTAAGCAAGCACAAAGACCATGTCAAACCCATCGGTTTGTCAAATGGCGCATAGACCCGCTAAATCCATGTGAAAATTGAAAAGAAAATCCATGATTTTTTTTGGTTTAGTTGTGTACAATCATATATGGTAACAAATTTAACACCCCCCTATAATAATAAAAAAGAACGGAGGCGTGCCATCTACAATAAGACTCATTTTAACCAAGAGTTATTTGAAATAAATGCATGGAAATTTAGCTATAATATGGATATTTTTAATAATGCAGAAAATTGAAAGGAACATAGCATCAAATTATGTAATAGAGTTTTCAAAATGCGGGCATTCTCTCTATACAATTTTTCTACGTTGGCTATAACTTAGGAATCCAGGTCACACTCCTCTGAATTCATTGCACCTTGTTCGTCACAATCCTTTAAAGGTCAGATGCACTGTAATTCCTTCATTTGTGAAAGGAGTTGGGCAAAAATGCCTTGCACAATGTTTGTCCTCTCTTCACTGATGGAGCCACTCTCTACAGCTCCGTCTTTAAGGGAGCTAGACAGACAATGCTCAGAGCCATGTTTATGACATGTTGTTTTGTTGTAGTAGAAGGGCAAACATGAAATGAGAAATCAATTAAAGAAACAAGGACATGTTGGTCTGCTACAATGGAAGGGCAAACTTGAAATGATAAATCATAGTGGTGGTTTCATCCAGAGGGCATTGTGAGGCAAGACATGTGTACGTATTTTTGCATATGCCACAAATTCTGGAGAAGTAAGCACATTCATGCCACTGATTTCTCGTAGGGTGGTCCAGCAGTCTGGCCATCTCTCCCAGCAATACTTGGGACCTTTTTTTAGAAACAGAACATACTTAGGAACTACCCCATTGGGCTACCACTGTTGAAGTATCTTGACTCTTTCGATAACATAGTCTGGTAAAAGAAAGGTGCATACAAAAATTACACTTAGAACACCAAAATTATATCAGCCTTGACCCTTAGAATAAAGGTAAAACCTTGTAAAACTCGCTATAAAAAATACACCTGTGGGTTCCATTAAGCTATTTTGCATCCATTCCATAAAGCAATGTGGCTATTTAGAAGGTAGATATCATGTGGCTAATGCATGTGTACTGCCACTTGACAAAATGACATAAATCAAGCACACAAACAGCAGTGGATGGTGATAAACTTTTTTGAATAAGAGCAGCAAAATTAAAAATTATTCTCTTCAAACCATACAATGGGTGGGATGGAACAACTCAATCTTGGAAAAAGAAGAACAGTAATGGAACATATTTAATTGACACATAAATCTCATGCTTGACATGTAAATGGTCCTATGCCAAAAACCGTGATCAGGAGATGCAAAGTAAGGCTAATACTACAACGATGGTTCATTGTGAATTTTCCAATCACTGGAACACAATACCATGAAAAAATATTTTCAGTCTAACAAAATTCACTTTTAACTTGGCATTACTTCGTATCCATTTTTATACCTATTTCACCTTTACAATTAATAATATGACAATCCAAGTGGACACCATAATGATGCAATAAACACACGCATGAGGCGTAGTGCAGAAGTATAACATAACTATTGCAACTATATATAAGCATTGTCTTTCTGGTGAGATGCATTATCTATGAGCAAGCATGCAAAACCGAACAGACACAATACCAAAGTAAGCTTTTCCAAATCAGAAGGAATCAGGGAAATTTATGTCAACAAACAAAGGAACCTTAGCATTTAGCAGTAAACACAACCATACTGTCAAGAAAAAGTAAAGCTACTTCTCAGTATAGGAAATGAAAGATACTTGACCAGAGTTTGCTACCATAGAAGGACCATACTGTTTTAAAAAAATGTAGGAAAATTCTTCCCCTATAAAGAAAAGTCGCACTTGGTATAGCAGCAAATATATCTCGGATCAACCGGAAAACANTTGAATAAGAGCAGCAAAATTAAAAATTATTCTCTTCAAACCATACAATGGGTGGGATGGAACAACTCAATCTTGGAAAAAGAAGAACAGTAATGGAACATATTTAATTGACACATAAATCTCATGCTTGACATGTAAATGGTCCTATGCCAAAAACCGTGATCAGGAGATGCAAAGTAAGGCTAATACTACAACGATGGTTCATTGTGAATTTTCCAATCACTGGAGCACAATACCATGAAAAAATATTTTCAGTCTAACAAAATTCACTTTTAACTTGGCATTACTTCGTATCCATTTTTATACCTATTTCACCTTTACAATTAATAATATGACAATCCAAGTGGACACCATAATGATGCAATAAACACACGCATGAGGCGTAGTGCAGAAGTATAACATAACTATTGCAACTATATATAAGCATTGTCTTTCTGGTGAGATGCATTATCTATGAGCAAGCATGCAAAACCGAACAGACACAATACCAAAGTAAGCTTTTCCAAATCAGAAGGAATCAGGGAAATTTATGTCAACAAACAAAGGAACCTTAGCATTTAGCAGTAAACACAACCATACTGTCAAGAAAAAGTAAAGCTACTTCTCAGTATAGGAAATGAAAGATACTTGACCAGAGTTTGCTATCATAGAAGGACCATACTGTTTTAAAAAAATGTAGGAAAATTCTTCCCCTATAAAGAAAAGTCGCACTTGGTATAGCAGCAAATATATCTCGGATCAACCGGAAAACAGGCTCCTGTATAGCTATGAAGTAGGAATGACATGATTCCAATATTTCTCTTCATTTGGTACTGACTACCTGCTTTCTTTATTCTACCATCAAACTCTTTCCAGGGTTCATATGCCCAAATATCTTCCTTTTCTGTCACTTCGAGCATCACCACATACCCCTGAGGCAGAGAATTACTACTTTAGATTTCAGATTAAGTAAAGAGATATAAATTCTCACACACACACAAATGTTCATCTTGATTTTCCATTCAATCTTCTGCCTGGAATATATAGCAAAGGATCCCAACATGGAACTTGCAATGCGTTGTCAACAGTTTCTAATGTACAATTTCCAGCTCATAATGTGTTGACTGAAATTTTAGTTGTGATCAGTTAGCAAAATAAAGCAAGAAACTGGTATGACAGAACACATATTTTGCACCTTAAAGACTGCTAAAATAAACATTCTACATTACTCTCAAGTCCAACTAATTAAGGGGAGCCAGTCAAATAATGTTTATCTTGCAGAACATCCATTACAATGATTGATAACAGGTGCCGTTTGATTTATCAGAACTCATATGCTTACTATTTTTATGAATCTTTCAGGCTTCCTAATAGCTTACATACACTTTGTTTTTAAATCAGCATTCTCTAATTTCCTCGAAGTGCAGATCCTCTAAAAGAAATATTACAACCATCCTGAAGTCGTATGTGCCGATATCAAGGTGAAGACACTCCGGCGGGGATTTGAGATATGAAGAGATTGCATGGATGAGAAAGAGATTTGTTCATATGGCACAGGGATTCTCTCTAGTGTGCTTATATTTCTTACCTCGAGAACCATGGCCTCTAGGATCAACGAGTTGATGCTGCCGTAGGTCTGGGTCTGACTGATCCAGGGACAGCAAGCCACAAGATCTCCAAGTAATCAGAATCAAAACAATCTTCCCTATCTTCAGTTTTAGACTTCTAGTCACCAGAAATTATATGGCCAAAATCTGATCTTCAGAGAGCATAGCGAAAAAAATAAATAAGCACAAGGGTTACCCCTGGAAATGCAGTATATGTTGCAAAATAGTCAAGATCATTATAAACAAATACATAACAGATGCGTTGTTAAGTTGTTTAAATTTTTGGAACAGAATCATGTGGGCCAAACATATCTTGTATTGCCATTTACGGAATAAAGGAAATCAAAAAAATTAACAATAATTTATCTTCCATCCTAACAAAAACGGGGTCGCCGGCCTTGATGCTCTTTCTAGGTGGAAAGTGCCATCATGGAGAAACTTCTAAAGAAAAACAATAGAGAACGAATGACCCTCAAAAGAGTTCAGATAGTTTTCTAAAAAAATAGAGCATAATAAATAATAAACAACCATATGTTCACTTGTTCAGGATGTTTTTGGTCATACAGACCGCATTTCTGGTCCCTTTCCCACTATATCTTAACAAGTTCTCTGATCACAGCTACACGACCATGTGTCATAAAAATACCATTTTTGTTGAGAACTTGTCGCCAAATGGTGTATCCTTATCAAGAAAATTTGGATGAAGGGCTACCAATTCAGCACATGTGTTTAATCTTACCCAAGTGTTTGAACCCCCAAAGCATCTCATACTAATTCCTTGTCTTCAAATATCATTATGGATGGAAAAGAAAAAACAATGCATTTACCAAATACGTGATGCACTCTACTGAAAATTACAACGAGTACACATCAATTAAGCTAAAGAATTTGCAAAGAATGCCTACCACAAGGGACAGAATCTTCAATGAACTAAAATTGCTCTTTACAATGGTGTTTCAATGAATACCACTATTTTCTACGTACTATAAGTTCTTAATTATTTTATTTTACAACAGAGAGGATTTTTTGGTCTATTGGTGCATATGCTTTATGTCTTTCAGATCCCATCAAGATTATGATAGGACTTGGAGTTACAGGTAAGCTGTAGTCTGTAATAGGTACTATAGTCTGTAAGAGGCACAATGATTTTTAGAGGCACAACGATGAAACATTATTTTTCGAGGGTAGTTGCTTAATGTAAGGAAGAAAATATTTGAACCTAGCTACACATCAATATCAATCTCTATAGGCGGGAATTGGGATGAAGATTGAGAGAGTTGAGGAGACAGAGAAACAAACCTAGTACAAATTCCATTGCAGCCTTCTTTCATTTCCCTTGTCACCGATAAGCACGTTGCTGACATTAGGTGCCAAGTTGCCTCTTGAATATCCACGAGGAATNAGAGTTCAGATAGTTTTCTAAAAAAATAGAGCATAATAAATAATAAACAACCATATGTTCACTTGTTCAGGATGTTTTTGGTCATACAGACCGCATTTCTGGTCCCTTTCCCACTATATCTTAACAAGTTCTCTGATCACAGCTACACGACCATGTGTCATAAAAATACCATTTTTGTTGAGAACTTGTCGCCAAATGGTGTATCCTTATCAAGAAAATTTGGATGAAGGGCTACCAATTCAGCACATGTGTTTAATCTTACCCAAGTGTTTGAACCCCCAAAGCATCTCATACTAATTCCTTGTCTTCAAATATCATTATGGATGGAAAAGAAAAAACAATGCATTTACCAAATACGTGATGCACTCTACTGAAAATTACAACGAGTACACATCAATTAAGCTAAAGAATTTGCAAAGAATGCCTACCACAAGGGACAGAATCTTCAATGAACTAAAATTGCTCTTTACAATGGTGTTTCAATGAATACCACTATTTTCTACGTACTATAAGTTCTTAATTATTTTATTTTACAACAGAGAGGATTTTTTGGTCTATTGGTGCATATGCTTTATGTCTTTCAGATCCCATCAAGATTATGATAGGACTTGGAGTTACAGGTAAGCTGTAGTCTGTAATAGGTACTATAGTCTGTAAGAGGCACAATGATTTTTAGAGGCACAACGATGAAACATTATTTTTCGAGGGTAGTTGCTTAATGTAAGGAAGAAAATATTTGAACCTAGCTACACATCAATATCAATCTCTATAGGCGGGAATTGGGATGAAGATTGAGAGAGTTGTGGAGACAGAGAAACATACCTAGTACAAATTCCATTGCAGCCTTCTTTCATTTCCCTTGTCACTGATAAGCACGTTGCTGACATTAGGTGCCAAGTTGCCTCTTGAATATCCACGAGGAATGGCAGCAACAAGAAAACCCTGAAATTGTATTTAAATGGCTCAGCTAACTAACCAGGTGTAGCAAAAATAAAATGGCCATATCTAGGCAAGAAGTTTCGGCCAAAAACTAATGCAACATTGCAGCATGGTACCCGAAAATGCAAGAAAATAGGAGAAGGTACTGAAAGGACATGAGACACACATAGACTATGGGGACAAACCGAAGTTTCTAATGGTGATACTTATTACCTGAACAGACATTCACATTCGTTAGTGTGGCACTTAGTCGTAACTAAAATGCATAGATATAACAAAATATTGGTGATCCACAGTAATAGACACTTGAAGCCCCATGTTGCAATTGTAACTGAGCATAGATATAACAAAATATTACAGATTAGATATTTATTTAGGAATCAATAAAGAACAAGTAGGTTCACCTCTTCCCCTGCCTCCTCTAGAAGCAAACTGGGGATGCATTGCTCCCTGTAGGGTTCAACAAGGAAGTCAACAACTAATCCCAGCACGATAGATCCATCCCGTACAATGCCTGAAACCAGCAAACACCAGGATGGTGATTAGAACTCTAAATTACACACAGATTAAGGAGAAACACACACAAAGCTTCGATACAAAGTTCAGTTAGGGTCCTCTCAGAGGAAAAGGTAGCCCCTCCTCACCGTCATCCTTCTAGAAAGTGCACAAACTGGGACTTATAATTAAGAAATTGTGACACATCAGTAAGCACGCACACATCACACACGCTGCAAGTAAGGCAGAACCGCAAGAGTAGAGACGATATGTCAAGGTGGTGACCTGCACACCTCATGTGGAGTATGGAGAGGACGAACAGGCCTACCTGGTTGGTGTCGCTCTTCCAGGGCACCGACCAACGAAATAAGACGGAAGCGCAAAATCCTGGGGTCGCGCACCAGAGGTGGGGCTCGACTGGCTAGCCATGGACGTTCTCATCCCATCTCCATGGCCTGTCTCCTCTCCTTCCTTCTCTCCTGCAGGGACGGATCCATGGGGTCGCTCTCTGCCTGGAGGTTCCTGCCGCCGCCGGAGAACCTCGCCGCCGTGCCCGCATGCCATCCATCAAGATGGGTGAGCTGCGGGAGGAGGGGTGCGATTGACGCGGGAGGATGGAGGAAGCGAGCCTGGAGGCGGCTTGGGGACCGGAGCACTGCAGCTTCGACCCTGATGCCCCTTGCCCCTATTGTCGGCCTCTCCCCAACCCCATGGGGCATGCGCCGACTGGATCTCTGGCCTTGCTGCTCCCCCACATCTAGAGGAGCTCGTCGTCACCTCGCATCGATTGATCCACCGTTGGGGCGCCCGGATCTCCTCTTCCTCATCCAGATCCTGGTCTACTGCTTCGCACCATGGAGGGGCGTGCCTCCTAAAGAGGCCATGGCGGCAGCGGGGACGCGGTATGGCAGTTGGAGAGGAGGCAGCCGACGCATTTGGGGAGGAAGGGAAGGAGAGGGGAGGTGCCTGCATTGATTTGGGAGCGCTGGAAAGGGTAGGGTTTGTGCGGGGCGGTGACCAATGGGTGTGGCGCTCGCACGATCTCCCACAAACGGCGTGATGTGCACGCAGCATGCAGGGACAAGGTGCGCACACACCATGAAACGGTTGACCTAGCTAACTAGCACATCGCACGAGCCCACATGTCATTGGCCAATGCAAAGTTACCACGCGGTGAAAATGAGCGGCGGAACCATCCGACATTCCAGATCACGTAGAATACTATTTTGACCACCATCTAACAGCCAGCGAAGGCTGAAATCGAGGGAGCCTCCTGGAGGTGAGTTGGCTAGCCTCTTTATTGGTTTAAATTTGGTTTTTGCTGTATTTTTCTTTTTGGAGTGGTTATGTGGCCTTGCCACCTGGGAAATCATCCTCATTCCCCCTCCCAAGTGGCTAATCATTCTCAAAACCTTGCCAAGATCGTGTCACCACACTCCTTGACAAAACCCTAAAATTCTTTTCTAGGGAAAATTCCTTTTTCATTAAAGGAATAATCCTATCTGCCCTAGGTTGTGAAGCAACCTATATTTTTGTCCTTCCAAAAATTCCCAAGTAATTCTTATAATTCATTTAGCTCATATATAGCTCAAATATGCCCAAACATTTCCTTGGCCAGTTCAAAAAATTCCCCAATAATTATTCTTCATTTTTGTCCAGTGTGGTTTTTTGTGATGGAAGTGCCACCTATCTTTTCATGATTGCTCCCTAACTGCTTGGGCATGCTTATATGTCCAAATAATTGCCTCATGCACAAGTTCAACTTTATTTGCCTAGTCAATCTTCCTCAGCAATTTTTCAAAGTTTCTGTCAAACAGAAGCCGTTGTGAAGGAAGTACTTTCTAGGAATATCCAAATGAGTTGTACTTTTGCACACTTCTTAATGTGCTCATTTTAACTCTTTCCACCCATTTGCATCCCCATCCAATGATCTATGTGAGCACAGGAGCAAATCTTTGATTCTGGCAATATTTTCAGGTTGTGAAGCAAGTGTATTTTATATTGCTTCAAAAATCCTGATAAATTACCAGACCATTCTTATACGATAGAATATCTCTCCACCAAATTTGGCATCAATTCAATGAGCCATTTTATCACCAAAATTATTCCAAGTTTTTGGACAGAATTGATGTTTGTGAAGCAAGTGACATTTTGGCTTGTCAATTTGGCAGGAACTTTTTACAGCATCTTTATATGTCCATATAATGAGGATTTGCCAAGTTGCATCCCATTCCATAACTCCAGGTGAGTGCATCATCCAAATCTTGATTCTGAACCAATTTTGGGGTTACACAACAACTATATTATTTTGTGGCCCATTGTGCTCCAAAACCTCAAGTATCATAGTCCTTCCTAGCCTAAACACCCCAGACATAACACTTGACACATAGCATCTCTCTGTTGATCACATTGAGCTGATCAAGTTTACTGCAGTAAACTTCAGAGCTCATTTACCATTTAACTAGAGCAGTTTTGAGCAAACTACCACCATAGTTGAGACCTCCCCTGGATGAACTTACCAGTAGACAACAAGTTCCAGCCCATCTCCCTCGCTACATGCAAGTGCACGTGGTGACCGCGTTAATGGCATCACTTCGGCACCTCCTCCTCTCATCGCCTTCGCGCGCGTGAGCATGTCCAGCAGCTGGCCCACGTCATCGTCGTTCCCCTGGACCCCTCTGCCCCTCCGTCCGTTTCCTCACCGACGCTCACCGACGCTCGCCGCCGAACGCCCACGGGGGCACATGTGGCACCCCGATCCGCATGGAGCAGGGGGCCTTCGCACGTCAGACCAAGATAACACGTGACGCATGACATGTCCATGATACAGAAATCCAGGTACAAGAATATTCATCAAATACATGTGTATATGATTACATCAGTGATGAATATAATCTTCTGGCATGGCCCTAAGTCTATTTACATGGCAGCGGAAGTCTATTAAAATGGCGGCGGAAGTCTTGGCAGCATATCACTCTGGCTGGGCTCCACAACTCACAGTACTGGCAAGATTACAGCCTAGCACGACGGAACAAGTGAAAGACCTACAAAACTGGCATGACACGCTAGGTCAGTACATTGAATGTACTTGCAAGACAACCAAATACATAGCATCCAAACAAACAGAAGACAAAGCAAGAACCAAGCGTGTGCAACAATCTAGCTCATATCAGAAACTAAGCATGGCATAATATCAACCGAAGACATAAATCAAACTAACATCATGGCATCCACTAGCATGGCAACAATATGGCATAGCAAATTTATTTCTAACATGGCAACAACAAAACATAGCATATCATCTTAATCATATCAATCAAAGCATGGCATGGCATCATGAAACTATGCTGAAAATAAACTGCCAATCATATCAAATGCAGACATAGCATGTTAACTGTTTGCAACCATATCATGTTCTACCATGGTTCTTTAAATGCAAACATATTACTCATGCAGTGCCACCAAACTTGTGCACTGAGTCCCTCAGACTCTCTTACCAATGGTGATCACCTCATTTCCTGATCACCAACAGAGACAAACTCGTGATCCTTACGGCAATCACAACCCAACCAATAACTGGCCCGTGATCCTTACTGTGACACCCCAAAATTTTAACCTTGTTTTATTAATTAAAATTTTGCCAAGAAACTTAAACTTTTATTTTCTGGATTTCCTTTTGATTTCAGAACCATTCTTTTCTTTGTTATTATGGAGTTTTGACCCCAAGTGAAAACTTTTCAATCA
>LR880970.1:557609661-557635142 GCA_904067115.1 Aegilops sharonensis
TAGGTATTGGATACCGACGATCGAATCTCGGGCAAGTAACATACCGATGACAAAGGGAACAACGTATGTTGTTATGCGGTTTGACCGATAAAGATCTTCGTAGAATATGTAGGAGCCAATATGGGCATCTAGGTCCCGCTATTGGTTATTGACCAAGAATAGTTCTAGGTCATGTCTACATAGTTCTCGAACCCGTAGGGTCCGCACGCTTAAGGTTTCGATGACAGTTTTATTATGAGTTTATGAGTTTTGATGTACCGAAGGAGTTCGGAGTCCCGGATGAGATCAGGGACATGACGAGGTGTCTCAAAATGGTTAAGACGTAAAGATCGATATATTGGACGACTATATTCCGACTTCGGAAAGGTTCCGAGTGATTCGGGTATTTATCGAAGTACCGGAGACTTACGGGAATTCGCCGGGGAGAAGTATTGGGCCTTATTGGGCCATACGGGAAAGAGAGAGGGGCTGCCTAGGGCAGGCCGCGCGCCCCCCCAAGGCCTAGTCCGAATTGGACTAGGGGGAGGGGCCGCACCCACTCCTTCCTTCCCTTCTCTCTTCCCTTTCCTTCTCTCCTACTCCTACTACATGGAAGGTCTCCTAGTTGGACTAGGAAAGGAGGGAGTCCTACTCCCGGTGGGAGTAGGACTCCTCCCTGGCGCGCCCTCCCTTGGCCGGCCGCCTCCTCCCCCTTGCTCCTTTATATACGGGGGCAGGGGGGCACCCCATGACACACAAGTTGATCTACGGATCGTTCCTTAGCCGTGTGCGGTGCCCCCATCCACCATATTCCACCTCGGTCATATCGTCAGGAGTTTAGGCGAAGCCCTGTGCCGGTAGAACATCATCATCATCACCACGCCATCGTGCTGACGGAACACATCTCCGGAGCTCGGCTGGATCGGAGGCCGGAAATCGTCATCGAGCTGAACGTGTGCTGAACTCGGAGGCCCCGTACGTTCGGTGCTTGGATCGGTCGGATCGTGAAGATGTACGACTACATCAACCGCGTTGTGCTAACGCTTCCGCTTACGATCTATGAGGGTATGTGGACAAACACTCTCCCCTCTCGTTGCTATGCCATCACCATGATCTTGCGTGTGCGTAGGAATTTTTTTGAAATTACTACGTTCACCAACACCATTGACTTCCAGCCATTGGGTGGGGAGGCGGAGGGTGAACTGGTGCAGGACGATCCGCAGCCTTCGCATCAAGCTGAAGAAGAATCATAATCCGGGAGCCGGTTTATCATCTGTGCACTATCCTCTTTATGAGAATCAATTATCCTTTTGGGCGGTTTAAATCGCCTTGTAATAGCCTAACTGAAACACTTGGTCTGTTATGCCATCATGCATAGCCACTTTGCTTGATACTGTCAATCTGTCATGATATGCAATGTCTGCTTATGATCTTTAACAGCTTGATGCAATCCTGTTTTCTGCATGTGATAAACTTAAAACTGTCCTGGCAGTTTACCGCCGGATTGGTTATGATACCCAATATAAAGCCAGAGTTTATAACGAAGGCTGTAAAACAATGAAATATGAAACATATCATACATGTGATATTGAATCACATCGTTGATTTACCAACTTTTTGTAGTAAGGGTGATAACCCAAATCTTGAGTGTTGATAACTCCCACCATGTTGTGCTAGTTTATAATAAGCCAAACACCGGATGATCATCCTGGCGACTTATAGTCAATGCCAGACCGGGTTAGCAAACACCGGTTTATAAATGGTTGTGTACTAACAACTGATAGTTGGAAGCCACGCTGGTTTAACAAACACCGGGTTATATTGACAACTTATAGTCAGGCCGGGTCAACAAACACCGGTTTACCTCAAAAACTTCATCAAAGGAGAAAAACTTTGACAAATAAAAGCAAATGAAAAACTTGTAGTCGAGGCTTTTCAAGGGTTGTCAGGCCCAAATTCGAGGCTTTTCATGGGCTGCCAGGCCACTGAGTTAAACCATTTTACAAAGCCTTTTAAGATGGGCCTCACATTAACCAATTGTTGTTTTAACTTTGAAAAGTTCGGGGTCTGTGTAAGATTGACTTGTCAAGCGTTCGGCGGGTCATACCAGGATTACCTGGACGGAGTGGCTTACTTGATGAAGGCAGGTTAACCCAGGGTTTTAGGTGAATACACCTGGCTTCCAAACCTGGCTTGATAGCCTATTACAAGGGTCCTTTCAAACTCTTTGTTGCTGTGCACAAAGAGCCCCCAAGTAACATTGTGAGCTGTGCTCAGTGGGTACCTATGTTTGAGCTGTGCGTGGCAACAGACTCTCTTTGGTCCCTTTGGTGTGAAGCCCCCAAGCTTTTTTTATATGGCTTTATAAGCCGGTTTAATGGGTAATTAGAATTTCGCTTTATAAGCAGAAGCCCCCATGTAACCAAGAAGATATATAAGACGAAACGGCAGAGGCTCCGCTTGAGCAAGGATGCCGGTTTATTTATTGATCATAATATGTACATTGTCAAAAATATATACATAGTAGGAGCCTGTGGCTCAGGTATAATAAGGCCGAAGATGAGCTATATTCCACGGCCGATGAGTCTCCTCCTCCGACTTGCGTGAGTCTTTGTGCTCTCGAACATCAATGAGGTAGTATGACCCGTTGTTCAGATTCTTGCTTACCACAAAGGGCCCTTCCCAAAGCGGGGATACCTTGTGCATATCCGTCTGATCCTGGATAAGCAAGGAGCACTAAGCCACCTTCCTAAAAAGCTCTGGTTTTAACCCGGCGGCTGTGATAATGCCGCAGGTCTTGCTGATAAATCGCCGAACGAGCTGCCGCAATATCCCGTTGTTCATCTAACAGATCCAATGCATCTTGGCATGCTCTTTCATTTTCCGCGTCAACATAAGCTGCCACTCGGGGCGAGTCATGGCGAATATCTCTTGGGAGAACAACTTCTGCTCCATAAACCATGAAGAAGGGTGTGTAACCCGTAGATCTATTGGGGGTGGGGTTAATGCTCCATAAAACGGAAGGCAACTCCTCCACCCAACAACCCGGCGTCCGCTGCAAAGGGACCATAAGACGGGGCTTGATACCCTTTAGGATTTCTTGATTAGCTCTCTCCGCTTGACCATGAGACTGGGGGTGGGCCACTGATGATACATCACGCAGGATGTGCTCATGTTGACAGAATTCTTCCATAGCACCCTTGGAGAGATTCGTGCCATTATCTGTTATAGTGATGTGTGGAAAGCCAAAACGGAAGATCACTTTTTTCATGAATTGAACCGCCGTGGCCGCATCACACTTGCTTACTGGTTCTGCCTCTACCCACTTGGTGAATTTATCAACCGCCACCAGAAGGTGGGTATTCTTGTCCTTGGACCTTTTAAAAGGCCCAACCATATCCAACCCCCAAGTTGCAAACGGCCAGGTGATTGGAATCATCCTCAATTCTTGAGCCGGAACTTGAGCTCAGCGTGAAAACTTCTGACATCCATCACACTTTCTGACCAGATCCTCCGCATCAGCATGAGCTGTTAACCAGTAAAAACCGTGCCAGAGAGCCTAAGCCACCAAGGATTTTAAACCGGCATGATGACCACAATCTCCTTTGTGGATTTCACGCAAGATCTCACAGCCTTCTTCAGGAGAAACACAACGCTGAAATGCCCCTGAGACACTGCAGTGATGTAACTCGTAATTGATAATAATCATGGACTTGGACCGCCGGATTATCTGTCTGGCCAAAACTTCGTCCTCCGGTAATTCTCCCCAGGTCATGTATGCCAGGTACATCACTGTCCAATCAGGGATAGCATGAAGAGATGCCACCAATTGAGCTTCCGGGACAGGAACAACCAGATCCTCCTCCGTTGGTATTTTGACCGACGGATTATGCAGAACATCAAGAAAAACATTAGGCGGCACCGGTTTACGCTGGGATTCGAGCCTGCTTAAAGCGTCTGCCGCTTCATTCTTGCGTCGATCAATGTGCTCGACCTGGTAACCCTTAAAGTGACCGGCAATGATATCCACCTCACGCTGATAAGCCGCCATGAATGGATCCTTAGAATCCCACGTACCAGATACCTGCTGAGCCACTAAATCGGAGTTGCCAAAGCAACGTACCCGGATTAAGTTCATCTCCTTAGCCATCCTAAGACCGTGGAGCAAGGCTTCATACTCAGCTGCATTATTAGTATATGGAAACATTAAGGGGAGAACATAAGAAACTTTGTCACCTCGAGGGGAAGTAAGAACCACTCCAGCACCCGAGCCCTCCAATTGTCTGGATCCATCGAAGTGAATAGTCCAGTATGTATTATCCGGTTTATCCTCCGGTGCCTGCAACTCTGTCCAGTCGTTGATGAAATCCACGAGTGCTTGGGACTTGATAGCAGTCCGGCTCGCCATAAACACTCCATACACCAACTTCTGCCAATGCGGATATCTCTGTTTGGACTCGATAAGTACCTCGCTGATATAATAAACCGGCCGCTGAACCGGATACTCCTTACCTGCCACTTTGCGCTACACCATAATGGCCACGCTGATAGCCCGGGCATTAGCAGCCATGTATAACAGCAATTGTTCCTTATCAATGGGGGCAGCAATAACGGGCGTTTTGGCTAACCGCTTCTTCAAATCCTCAAACGCCGCATTAGCAGCATCACTCCAGACAAAGTTATCTGTCTTCTTCATCATCTGATATAGATGGATCGCCTTCTCCCCCAACCGGCTGATAAACCGGCTTAGCGCTGCAATACGACCCGCCAGTCATTGAACGTCATTGATACACGCTGGTTTAGCCAGGGACGTAATAGCCTTGATCTTTTCCGGATTAGCTTCAATGCCCCTGTTAGACACCAGAAAACCCAGGAGCTTGCCTGCTGGTACACCAAAAACACACTTAGCCAGATTAGGCATCATCTTATAAACCATTAGATTTTCAAAAGTTTCCTGCAAATCAGATATTAGTGTTTCTGCTTTCCTGGACTTCACCACGATATCGTCCACATAAGCATGAACATTGCGCCCAATCTGATTATGAAGGCAATTCTGCACACAACGCTGATAAGTCGCCTGGGCACTCTTGAGCCCAAAAGGCATAGATACATAGCAGAAGGCTCCAAAGGGAGTTATAAAAGCTGTCTTCTCCTGGTCCTTAACTGCCATTTTGATCTGATGATAACCTGAATAAGCATCCAGAAAACTCAAACGCTCACAACTCGCTGTAGCATCAATGATTTGATCAATACAAGGGAGGGCAAAGGGATCAGCTGGGCAAGCCTTGTTCAAATCTTTGTAGTCCACACACATATGCCAAGTGCCATTCTTCTTGAGTACCAGCACCTGGTTAGCCAACCACTCAGGGTGAAAGACCTCCACAATAAACCCTGCTGCCAAGAGCCAGGCTACCTCCTCACCAATGGCCTTGCGTCTCTCTTCATTAAAGCGGAGAAGGAACTGCTTGACCGGTTTAAACTTGGGATCAATATTAAGAGTGTTCTCAGCGAGTTCCCTCGGTACACCTGGCATGTCAGAAGGTTTCCATGCAAAGATGTCCCGGTTCTCACGGATGAACACGATGAGCGTGCTTTCCTATTTCGGATCCAAGTTAACGCTGATGATAAACTGCTTGGATGAATCACCAGGAACAAAATCAACCAACTTAGTCTCATCAGCCGATTTAAACTTCAAAGCCGGATCATGCTCTGTAGTGGGTTTCTTCAGAGAAGTCATATCCGCCGGATCAACATTGTCTTTATAGAACTTTAACTCCTTTGTTGCATAAACCGACTCAGCATAAGCTGCATCACCTTCCTCGCACTCCAGAGCAATCTTGCGGCTACCATGAACCGTGATGGTCCCCTTATGACCCGGCATCTTGAGCTGGAGATAAACATAACATGGCCTTGCCATGAACTTAGCATAGACCGGCCATTCAAAGAGGGCATGGTACGGACTTCTGATTTTTACCACTTCAAAGGTCAATGTCTCTGATCTTGAATCATGATCATCTCCAAAAACCACCTCCAAAGCTATCTTACCGACCGGATAGGCCGATTTACCAGGCACCACACCATGAAAAACGGTGCTCGATGGCTTAAGATTCTTATCCGTTAACCCCATACACCGGAAGGTTTCATAATACAAGATGTTGATGTTGCTCCCTCCATCCATGAGCACCTTGGTGAATGTCACGTCCCTAATTCTAGTCTGGCCTATGCTAGCTTCCATGTGAGCATCATGTTTAATTTCAAATGAAACTTGAATTGAGGAATTTTCAAAAGCCTCAGAAAACCTCTAAAAATAACCAACATTTAAATCTTCTCAAATGAGTCCAAGAAAATGTTCCTGTTATTCTATAGAAATATTGGTAAGAGGTAAAATTCAGACCAATATTCTTGGAGTCACAGAAATATTTATTTTGGCCATTTGAATTAATCCAATAACTATTTGCTTTGGATTATATTTAATATATATTAAATATGACTCCAATAATTCTGGAAGTTTGTGAGTGGCTTTGTATATATTTGAGCAGGCCATATAATAACCTACAGAATTTATTAAAATGATTTAGTTGCTAAACTAAATCAAAACATAGGAAGAAAAATAGAAAACAAAAACAAATAAAAGAGAGAGAGACCCACCTGACTTACCTGGCAGCCCAGCTGGCCCAGCCCCTCCAGCTGGCCCAGCCCCTCCAGCTGGTCCAGCCCACTGGCCGAAGCGGTCGTCTTCGACCTCTGCCAGTAGGCAGAGGCGTGTCGACGTACGCGCGCCCGAGGCCTCCACCTCCTGCTTGCTTGCCGCCCTCTCCCCGACACGCCTGGAGGCGCCACGCAGCCCCCCTGGTCCCTCTCGCTCACTCCCTCGAGCTCATCCCCCTCCTCTGTTCTCTCTCTCGCACGCATCCGAAAGCAACCACTGCCGCCGAGTCCAGAGCCACCCCCTCACCCTTCCGCCATGTCCAGAGGCTCCGCAGCGTCTTCATCTTCGTCTCCGACGAGCCAAGCGACGCCGGACACCCCCGCAGCACCACCTCTGTCGCCTTCTTCAAGCTCAGACGACCGAGATCGCCGACTCCGATTCGCCGGCGTCAGCGCCTCCCCGAGCCCACTGGCCTGCTCTGCGAGTTCACCGTGAGCACCGGCATCTTTCCCCTCTCTTCTACCTTCCGTCTGAGCGCCCTAACTAACTCCACCGCTGAGCCCGCGAGCACATCGCCGCCGGCCATGGCGCCGATGCGGCCACAGCCGCTGCCACTCGCGTCCGAGCCCATCAGCGCACTCAGCACACTCCCAAAAGCCGAGCACACCCACCAGATCCTCCTCCCGTACGCAGTAGCGCCGAACCCGACTGCTCCCGTGCTTCGGCCGCCGCCAAACCTCGACGCCGGCATAGTTCCCGGCCACACCAGCTCCAACCAGTGGCACCACTAGATGCGGCGCACTCCCAGGAGTCGAGCAAGCCTACCGCGCATCGAACCATCGCCGGAGGGCGACTTCCGAAGATCTCCGCCGCGGTTTGTGTCACCGGCGGCTAAACGCCGGTGGGTTGACGTGGCTACGTCATTAGCTGCTAATGACCCCTCTAATCAACCCCTTAAGCCACTGCCACATGGGCCCATGCGCCTGCTTAGTTTAGATTAATTTTCCTGTTTAGTTTAGATTAACCCAGTGGGACCCACGCGTTAGCTTTGACCGCACAGACATGGTTGTTGACTGGCCCCACATGTCATGTTGACTTCACTGACGCGGGCGTTGACCGGACCCACCTGTCCGTGTCACTAACCAGCCCCAGTCACTGATCAGTGGATCCCACAGGTCAGGTTTGACCTGGTCGACGCCTGTTGACCGCTGACGTCACCCTGACGCAGTGCTGACGCATTAATTCAACTACTGGAATTATTCTTATACAGGAAATTCCAGAAAATAACCAAAACTTCTAAAAATCATGGAAAATCAACCGTAGCTCCAAATCAAATAAATTATATATGAAAAATTATCAGAAAAATCCAGTCTATACATCTGCATTGGTTTCATGCATGTTAGAACATATTAACCTTGCTGTTTAGGTGAAACAAGTTAATGCACTATTATGACCTCTTAAAAGGGGTTTGCATTTGAATCATTGGTTCAAAATGACTCAAACCCATCTGGTTCTAGTTGCATTAGCCCAACACACTCATTTTGCCATGTCGTGATCATGCATCATATTGTGCATTGCATTGATTGTATTTCTTCTTTGTTGCCGGTATTTGTCCCCTCTCGATAGACGATGTTCCGACGTTGTGATCGTTGACACTGATGAAGACTCAATGCTATCTTCAGAAGTGCCAAGCAAGCAAAACCCCCTTGTTCATTCCGATACAATCCCACTCTCTCGCTCCTGCTCTCTTTTACTGCATTAGGGCAACAACAATTCAACTGTTACATGATGCGGTAGTTGAACCCCTTTCCTCTGCATGACCTGTTATTTCCACAGTAAATAGATGAAACCCACTAGCATGAGTAGGATTTGTTTGAGCCCTGATGTGCCTACTCATTCATGCTTGTTTGTCATGCCTGCTATTGCTTAGAGTTGAGTCAGGTCTGATTCATCGGGGATGAACTGGAATGTGGTGAACATGTCCTATTGTTGAGAGCTAAGTGTGTGAACACGATTTGGTAAAGGTAGCGGTGAGAGGCCATGTAGGAGTACGTGGAGGGTTGTCTCATTGCAGCCGTCCTCAGGAACTGAGTTCTTTGTTTGTGATCCATGAACAACTACTACCACACATTGGGATCCTTAATTGACTCTCTCGATTTATTAACCGACTTGATCTCTGTCCAGGAGTCGCAAGTAGTTTCTGGTGTTTGTAGGTAGTGTTAGTAGTCTACCAAGTGGCACCCGGTATAGGTGGGCTTGGGACAGACTAGGCACCGTGGCACGGTGTACCAAGCATAGATCCACCTGTCGAGGTGGGCTTGGGAACCCTGCTCACATCGTTTGGGGCCGTGAGTGACACCTCAGTCGGATCTCCTTGCCGATGGAACCCGAATAGGCGATAAACCTGGACGAGAGACTTGTGTGGTTAGTCAGGTCGTGGCCAACTCCCTCGCCAGACTTCCGCTTGAAGGTTGCCGAGATACATAACGTGTACATGGCGGTAAGTGGCAAGAGCGTGTGTGAAGAAGTACACCCCTGCAGGGTTAACATCATCTATTCGAATAGCCGTGTCCGCGGTAAAGGACTTCTGGGTTGCCTGTACAGTTCATAGACAAGTGAAAGTGGATACTCTAAAATACGCAAGATAAGCGTGAGTGCTATGGATGGAGTTCTCGTAGGGAGACGGGAGCGGATCCATAGTGGTGTATTGATATGGTGAATATGTGGACTCGTGTGCGCCACCTCAAAGAGTTACATTGCAGTCGTAGTTCAGGATAGCCACCGAGTCAAAGCTGGCTTACTGCAGTTAAACCCCACCACCCCTTTGTTGATAATGATGCATATGTAGATAGTTCTAATGTAAGTCTTGCTGGGTACATTTGTACTCACGTTTGCCTATTTTATGTTTTTTGCAGAGAGACTTACGTCTCACTAGTAGTTCTGCGTGGACTTCGACGTTTAGCGTGATACGTCAGCTACGATCTTGTGCCCTCGGCAAGATCTGGTAAATAGTCAGGCTTCTCAGTCTTTTTCATTTATAGTTGTTTGTACTCAGACATGTTCAGCTTCCGCGTGTGCTTTGACTTGTATGCTCTGAATGTTGGGTCATGAGACCCATGTTTGTAATATCTCGCTCCTCGGAGCCTATTGAATAAAATATTTGAGTTGTAGAGTCATGTTGTGATGCCATGTTGTATTTGCACATATCGAGCATATTGTGTGTATGTTATTGAAATGCTTGGTATGTGTGGGATCTGACTATCTAGTTGTTATCCTTAGTAGCCTCTCTTACAGGGAAATGTCTCCTAGTGCTTCCACTGAGCCATGGTAGCTTGCTACTGCTCCGGAACACTTAGGCTGGCCGGCATGTGTCCTTCTTCGTTCCTGTGTCTGTCCCTTCGGGGAAATGTCACGCGATGAATACTGGAGTCATGTTAGCCCGCTACAGCCCTGTTCACCGGAGTCCTGCTAGCCTAGTGCTACAGCCTGGATTCACTCGCTGATGACCGACACGTTCGATGCTGGGTCATGGATGCCTGTCCCTGTAAGTTTTGGCCACTTTGGGTTTACGACTAGCCATGTCAGCCCTGGCTCCTTATCATATGGATGCTAGCGACACTATCATATACGTGTGCCAAAAGGTGCAAATGGTCCCGGGCAAAGGTAAGGCGACACCTGTGGGGATGCCGTGCATGAGGCCTCAAAGTGATATCAGGTGTTACATGCTAGATCGATGTGGCATTGAGTCGGGGTCCTGACAGCTTTGGTATCAGAGCTTGACTGCTTGTAGGATTACCAAGCCAAACTGGTCGAAGTTGGGTCTAGAAATTCTTTAGTTATATAAGGGAATTGATTGTGGGATGGAACGTAAGGCTCTTTTTACTCCTTATACCTTATGCCTTCTGATCCGAGTCATCTTGTCTTTCCTACGGGGTTAAGGAACTAGGCTTCTCATCTTTCTATTAGGATCACGTGTTACTAATCCGTAGACTTGTAAGGTTGTTGGGTTTAAGCCTCAGTTCAGTTTCTTCTACCTCCGTGTGTTCATAGTTGATCTCGGAACCTTGATTTTGTGACGATCGAGTGGTTATGCCACCATTTTGTAGGATGTCGCAAATCATTTTGAGCATTTATTGCCATTATGTTGTTCGAGTCATCCCAGGTTTCTAAAGAGTCTGATGCATTTGCAAATCCATTCTTTCCGTTCCCGATGTTTTTGGGCCAGTTTAACCACACTAAACGGTGAGTTGAGGTACTGTATTGGCTCGACATATATGTTGGAGCTATTATTATGAACCTAGATGTCTAGAGTATCATCTAGTAATTTAGCCATGTTATGTGTCCCAGTGTGATAATTCTGGCCATCATTCTCGAAAGCATCCCGTGATGCAATTTAGCTAGTAGGTATTCTAGTCCTGGGTTTTGAACCCGAGATTCACTCCACCTACTCCATGTTGATAGTGTTTGCTGGTCCCTTCAAGATATTAGTAACCTTGTGATAGCCTCTAGGTTCGTGGTATATCGTTCTTCCAAATACCATGAACTACTTATGGCAGCAGTTCCTCGTTGAACCAAAAGATCACAACCAGAGTGCTCTTGATGAGTTCTTCTCTCTATATCGTGACTCTGCCAGTTTAACCTTTCTGGATGGGTTATCCGGAAGAAATAGGTTCAACTCATTCGACATGCTAGTCCATGCATCCACAACTCAAAAAATCATATGTTCTCTTGGGTTGTCCCTCTTTAACTGTATTCCGACCCTCGTCTATCAATTGATAGTCAAGAGTATGCGTGCATTTGTTCATCGGTGCCTATTACCCTTGTGGTGCGTCAAGCCATTCTATTTCGAAATGACTAGGAGAAACAAACTCCAGTACCTCATCCATTTCTAGGATTGGGTCAAAGCAGTTGTATTCCGCAGATCAAATGCAATCAAGATTTTGGTCTGTTCCACCTTTGAGTGTTACCCTCTTTACGTCGGGATTGTCATGAGAATTGCACCATCTCTTGTGAATTCTTGACATAGTGATACTTCACGCCATCCTTATTCATTCCTCGGTTCCGTGTTGTTACAGCCAGAGTGCCGACAAGTGAATCTTGATGTGTGAACTCAATACTCCTAGCAACACTGTTGCTTGGTAGTTAAAGGACAATAATTTCAATCTTAGCATGTTGGTTATTTAATCATCATTGTAAGATTGATCGTGCTACCTAGTCCTTATTTCTGGTGCACTCCTCGACCAATGAGTTAGGATTATTCAGGCCCTTGATTATTTGATCATATTGTCTTGCTCTGAAAAGCAAGATTGTTCTCGAGCTTAGTAACATATTGGTGGTTCGTGATTTTCCGGATATCTTCTCGGAAGTATTACTAGGTTGTCCCCTAACCGTTATGTTGAGCTCGTGATCAAGTTGGTTTTCCTCTAAACCAGTCATTCTCCAAGAATCTGTGTTGGATACCCCTGAGCTAGTTGGTTAAGCTAAACAACAACTTGGATAGTTGGAAGATAAAAGCTTGTCCGACTTAGTTCATTTTTAGGGATATAATTTTGGAAGTGTGTTGAAGAAAGATTTTACCCTCATCGATTGTTCCACGCGATCGGTTGTTGAATCTATCGTCTCGTCCAAACCTTGATTTGAGTGTGGGCTATCGTCAAATCAAGTTAGAACCAATGATAGTCATAATGTTGTCTTACTCGTGGTTGATTCCTCGAGCATACACCGTTATATCCTTTAGTCTGATCGATGCTATCGCCTTGTTCACATAATTGTGGAACTACACTTATATGGAAACCTAGATGAATTGTTGTTGAGCCCATCATCAATATTTTTATCTCCTCCATGATTCATGTTGAACATTCAGCTAGTATTGGAAACTTATATAAGCATTATCTTCGTGTTCGTTCATGAAGAATATGCTTGGAAGAAAGAAGTGACTTCCTCTAGTTCATGTGCATTGGATCCAAGATGCCGCCGTGAATTCGAGAAAGCATGTTTTTACTTCCTATGGAATCATCCCGAGTCGGTCATGCACGTGCGAAGTATTATGTGGTCTGTTAGACTGATCATCTTCGTTCCATATGAATTCCGTAGCACACCAAGCCACTGATTGATTTGTTCAAGGAGAAGAAGTTTCTTCTTAAGAGCTAGACTTATGCATGGACTTCGATATCCTCGTTGATGGTTCCTCCCTGAACTCAGTAGTGTTTCATTGTAAGACTACCAAGTGACCATGCTTGTCTGGGACAACGGGTTCACATGCCTGTAGCAGAACCAGCTCATGTTTTGGAGCTTGCTACCGTAGTTCATCTCCCGAGAATCTCGTAATATCATCTCGTTGATTTGTGTTGCAACCTTTCCTTTTCGGACATGTTGTCTGAAGTATGCTTTTACTAACCAGATCTGAATCTCAGGCAGATATGATGGTTGGAACATTCCAACATTTGCATTTTGTTCCTAGCTTGCACCGTCTTTGTGCCATTTCACCATGGGCTGCCTTCTTAGTAACCCTTGTTCAGGATCATCCTCAAAAGTGGTCCTACCATGGGTCCCATCCATTCCCGATGATAAGCAAAAATCATCCGTTGTGTTGTCTTGAACAAGGTAGTCCACATCATCCATTCTGGCCCGAGAATGCAATTCTTTCGGACTCCTCCAAATTTTCGATTGTGATTTGCCTTAGGCTGGTATAAAAGAGTTTCAATGATCTCTGAATCATAGGTAATTCTTTTTGCCACTTAAGGGGATATTCTACGAGTCACCTTCCCTGAAGTGTCTCGATATGGTTTCATGGCAACTCAAATCTTCGCTACGTTGAAAACCGTTCACCACCCTCTTAAGTGTGGGATTGTTGTCTACGTAGTGAACCCTCGTCATTAGTTCCACTCCATCCTTCTGGATGCACGCTCAGTGTCTCGGCTCGAGAGATGTTTCTACGCCTCATTCCGCGAGTTGATCTTGTGATCATTAAGATGATCCATCTGTGTAGACATGTTTCACTCTATTGTCGATGTTTTGGATGAAGATCTCGAAAGTAAGGACGCCAACATCAATTTGAGAAAACAAATCAACAACCTCGAGAAGGCAGTTGGATCATGAAGTTTGTGATACATAGTGTCCCCTTTGTCTTCTTATCTCACGTCTTGAATCTCGGGGCGAGATTCTTGTTTAGTTGGGGTGAGTTGTCACATCCCTAATTCTGGTCTAACCTATGCTAGCTTCCATGTGAGCATCATGTTTAATTTCAAATGAAACTTGAATTGAGGAATTTTCAAAAGCCTCAGAAAACCTCTAAAAATAACCAACATTTAAATCTTCTCAAATGAGTCCAAGAAAATGTTCCTGTTATTCTATAGAAATATTGGTAAGAGGTAAAATTCAAACCAATATTCTTGGAGTCACAGAAATATTTATTTTGGCCATTTGAATTAATCCAATAACTATTTGCTCTGGATTATATTTAATATATATTAAATATGACTCCAATAATTCTGGAAGTTTGTGAGTGGCTTTGTATATATTTTAGCAAGCCATACAATAACCTACAGAATTTATTAAAATGATTTAGTTGCTAAACTAAATCAAAACAGAGGAAGAAAAATAGAAAACAGAAACAAATAAAAGAGAGAGAGACCCACCTGACTTACCTGACAGCCCAGCTGGCCCAGCCCCTCCAGCTGGCCAAGCCCACTGGCCGAAGCGGTCTTCTTCGACCTCTCCCAGTAGGCAGAGGCGTGTCGACGTACGCTCGCCTGGGGCCTCCACATCCTGCTTGCTTGCCGCCCTCTCCCCGACGCGCCTGGAGGCGCCACGCAACCCCCCTGGTCCCTCTCGCTCGCTCCCTCGAGCTCATCCCCTCCTCTGTTCTCTCTCTCGCACGCATCCGAAAGCAAACCGCTGCCGCCGAGTCCAGAGCCACCTCCTCACCCTTCCGCCATGTCCAGAGGCTCCGCAGCGTCTTCATCTTCGTCTCCGACGAGCCAAGCGACGTCGGACACCCCTGCAGCACCACCTCCGTCGCCTTCTTCAAGCTCGGACGACCGAGATCGCTGACTCCGATTCGCCGGCGTCAGCGCCTCCCCGAGCCCACTGGCCAGCTCTGCGAGTTCACCGTGAGCACCGGCGTCTTTCCCCTCTCTTCTACCTTCCGTCTGAGCGCCCTAACTAACTCCACCGCTGAGCCCGCGAGCACATCGCCGCCGGCCATGGCGCCGCCGCGGCCACAGCCGCTGCCGCTCGCATCCGAGCCCATCAGCGCGCTCAGCACACTCCCAGAAGCCGAGTACACCCACCAGATCCTCCTCCCGTACGCAGTAGCGCCGAACCCGACTGCTCCCGTGCTTCGGCCGCCGCCAAACCTCGACGTCGGCATAGTTCCCGGCCACACCGGCTCCAACCAGTGGCACCACTAGATGCGGCGCACTCCCAGGAGTCGAGCAAGCCTAGCCGCGCATCGAACCATCGCCGGAGGGCGATTTCCGAAGATCTCCACCGCGGTTTGTGTCACCGGCGGCTAAACGCCGGTGGGTTGACGTGGCTACGTCATTAGCTGCTAATGACCCCTCTAATCAATCCCTTAAGCCACTGCCACATGGGCCCATGCGCCTGTTTAGTTTAGATTAGTTTTCCTATTTAGTTTAGATTAACCCAATGGGACCCACGCGTCAGCTTTGACCGCGCAGACATGGCTGTTGACTGGCCCCACATGTCATGTTGACTTCGCTGACGTGGGCGTTGACCGGACCCACCTGTCAGTGTCACTAACCAGCCCCAGTCACTGACCAGTGGATCCCACAGGTCAGGTTTGACCTGGTCGACGCCTGTTGACTGCTGACGTCACCCTGACGCAGTGCTGATGCATTAATTCAATTACTGGAATTATTCTTATACAGGAAATTCCAGAAAATAACCAAAACTTCTAAAAATCATAGAAAATCAACCGTAGCTCCAAATCAAATAAATTATATATGAAAAATGATCAGAAAAATCCAATCTATCCGTCTGCACTGGTTTCATGCATGTTAGAACAGACTAACCTTGCTGTTTAGGTTTAACAAGTTTATGCACTATTATGACCTCTTAAAAGGGGTTTGCATTTGAATCATTGGTTCAAAATGACTCAAACCCATCTGGTTCTAGTTGCATTAGCCCAACACACTCATTTTGCCATGTCGTGATCATGCATCAAATTGTGCATTGCATTGATTGTATTTCTTCTTTGTTGCCGGTATTTGTCCCCTCTCGGTAGACGATGTTCCGACGTTGTGATCGTTGACACTGATGAAGACTCAATGCTATCTTTAGAAGTGCCAGGCAAGCAAAACCCCCTTGTTCATTCCGATACAATCCCACTCTCTCGCTCCTGCTCTCTTTTACTGCATTAGGGCAACAACAATTCAACTGTTACATGCTGCGGTAGTTGAACCCCTTTCCTCTGCATGACCTATCATTGCCACAGTAAATAGATGAAACCCACTAGCATGAGTAGGATTTGTTTGAGCCCTGATGTGCCTACTCATTTATGCTTGTTTGTCATGCCTGCTATTGCTTAGAGTTCAGTCAGGTCTGATTCATCGGGGATGAATTGGAATGTGGTGAACATGTCCTATTGTTGAGAGCTAAGTGTGTGAACACGATTTGGTAAAGGTAGCGGTGAGAGGCCATGTAGAAGTACACGGTGGGTTGTCTCACCGCAGCCGTCCTCAGGAACTGAGTTCTTTGTTTGTGATCCATGAACAGCTACAACCACACATTGGGATCCTTAATTGACTCTCTCGACTTATTAACCGACTTGATCTTTGTCCAGGAGTGGCAAGTAGTTTCTGGTGTTTGTAGGTAGTGTTAGTAGTCTACCAAGTGGCACCCGGTACAGGTGGGCTTGGGACAGACTAGGCATCGTGGCACGGTGTACCAAGCGTAGATCCACCCGTCGAGGTGGCCTTGGGAACCCTGCTCACATCGTTTGGGGCTGTGAGCGACACCCCGGCCGGATCTCCTTAAGGATGGAACCCGAATAGGCGATAAACCTGGACAAGAGACTTGTGTGGTTAGTCAGGTCGTGGCCGACTCCCTCACCAGGCTTCCGCTTGAAGGTTGCTGAGATACATAACGTGTACATGGCGGTAAGTGGCGAGAGCGTGTGTGAAGAAGTACACCCCTGCAGGGTTAACATCATCTATTCGAATAGCCGTGTCCGCGGTAAAGGACTTCTGGGTTGCCTGTACAGTTCATAGACAAGTGAAAGTGGATACTCTAAAATACGCAAGATAAGCGTGAGTGCTATGGATGGCGTTCTCGTAGGGAGACGGGAGCGGATCCATAGTGGTGTATTGATATGGTGAATATGTGGACTCGTGTGCGCCACCTCAAAGAGTTACATTGCAGTCGTAGTTCAGGATAGCCACCGAGTCAAAGCTGGCTTGCTGCAGTTAAACCCCGCCACCCCTTTGTTGATAATGATGCATATGTAGATAGTTCTAATGTAAGTCTTGCTGGGTACATTTGTACTCACGTTTGCCTATTTTATGTTTTTTGCAGAGAGACTTACGTCTCACTAGTAGTTCTGCGTGGAGTTCGACGTTTAGCTTGATACCTCAGCTACGATCTTGTGCCCTCGGCAGGATCTGGTAGATAGTCAGGCTTCTCAGCCTTTTTCATTTATAGTTGTCTGTACTCAGACATGTTAAGCTTCCGCGTGTGCTTTGACTTGTATGCTCTGAATGTTGGGTCATGAGACCCATGTTTGTAATATCTCGCTCCTCGGAGCCTATTGAATAAAATATTTCAGTTGTAGAGTCATGTTGTGATGCCATGTTGTATTTGCACATATCGAGCATATTGTGTGTATGTTATTGAAATGCTTGGTATGTGTGGGATCTGACTATCTAGTTGTTATCCTTAGTAGCCTCTCTTACCGGGAAATGTCTCCTAGTGCTTCCACTGAGCCATGGTAGCTTGCTACTGCTCCGGAACACTTAGGCTGGCCAGCATGTGTCCTTCTTCGTTCCTGTGTCTGTCCCTTCGGGGAAATGTCACGCGATGAATACCGGAGTCCTGTTAGCCCGCTACAGCCCGGTTCACCGGAGTCCTGCTAGCCCAGTGCTACAGCTTGGATTCACTCGCTGATGACCGACACATTCGATGCTGGGTCATGGATGCCTGTCCCTATAAGTTTGTGCCACTTTGGGTTTACGACTAGCCATGTTAGCCTGGGCTCCTTATCATATGGATGCTAGCGACACTATCATATACGTGTGCCAAAAGGCGCAAACGGTCCCGGGCAAAGGTAACGCGACACCCGTGGGGATACCGTGCGTGAGGCCGCAAAGTGATATGAGGTGTTACATGCTAGATCGATGTGGCATTGAGTCGGGGTCCTGACGGTGAACTTATAACCTCCAACCTATGGTGCGACCACCAACGCCAGATGACCCGGATTATCAACCCGGGGCGGATGATCTTTTCGACTCCACAAAATAGGCTGTTCAGACCAGCGCAATAACGGGGCACTGGCGGTTCAACAGAGTTCACTGCCCTCTTATGAAGCTTCTGATCGCGCTTGCACAGACTAGTAGTGAAGACATGATACTGTCCCCCATTTAACTGCTTCGGGTTACTCTGATAACCCGACTGTTGCTGTTGTTGATTCGCCTATTGATTATAACCACCTTGGTTGCCCTGATTGCTTTGATTGCCCTGTCCACCTTGGTTACCTTGAAAACCTGAATCGGAGTTACCTCCACCATAACCCGGCCCGTGAAACCCGGGCCCTGAATCGCCAGACGGTCTATGATCATACCGAAAGAGATCTGAGTTTTTGAACTCTCGCATAATAAAGAAATCCTTCCATAGGTGCGTTGCTGGCTTCTCTTGCGTCTCGTGCTTTGGGCAGGGCTGGTTCAACAGGCGCTCCAGATTCATACCTATTCCTCTGCCCCGCCGGGGCGGTTTACCCTTACGGCACTGATTATTACTCTGTATGTTGGTGTTAGCCACAAATCAGAATTACTGTCCGCTTTGCGCTTACCATTATTCCCATGGCTCGCCTGGTTATGTTGCTGTCCTTTTGTACCGACATTCTTCTTTCCCTTCTCCGGCTTCTCATCGTCAGACTCGGGATCCTTAGTACTATCAGAATCGGCATACTTAACCAAGGCTGCCATAAGTGTTCCCATATCATTGCAGTGACTTGAGCCGTCCCAACTTCAACTTCAGCGGCTTAAACCGACAATTGCCCTGTAGTGTTATGATCGCCAAATCAGCATTGATGCGGTCCGACGAATGTAAGGTTTATCAAACTCGGCACACCGAATGAGTTGTTGATTCGTCTTCTCCTTGAACACAAGCGGCCAGATCCACGATTGACATGGGTTGCTTGCACGTGTCTTTGAAGTTTGCTATAAACCGGGCCTTCAACTCGCCCCATGTACTACTAGGAAAAGGGCTATAGATAGGATTGATACTAATGGCGCACCAGGTAAGTAGTGCGCCACTACTATATACTAATGGCGCACCGGTTGGAGGTGCGCCATTAGTGTGGAAGACACTAATGGCGCACCAGACACACGAAGCCAAATCCAAGACCGCGGGCGCAAACGTCACCGCAAAAAATGAGCCATGGGTACTGGCTTCCCAAGTGGACCAATGCTTCTTCATTACCGACCCGTCAAAGCCCAGTCGTGTTGTCGTGAGGAGAGGCAAAAGGAAGATCATCGGAATGGATGGAGTAGCCAATGAGCAAGACTTCGACAAGTACGGCGACCCGAAGATCGAACATGACGACGATGATGAAGTAGCAGCACACACCACAAGAAGAAGCGGGACAACCCTACCTAAAGGACGTCCGTTCCACAGAAGAACTCCATTTGCGAAAAAGAAGGGCAAGAAGATTGTCAACAGATAGCTAGCTAAGATCGATTGTATTTAAATCGTAGTCTTCATTTCTCGATTGTATTTCATGGGCACTTTTTGATATCATGAATATTTTTAAATTTCATGGACACTTTTTGATCTCGATCTCGATCCCACCCGCACCCTCCCCCGCTAGCTCCACCGCCGCCGACGACCCACCGCAACCCTCCCCCGCTAGCTCCACCGCCGCCGACGACCCACCGCAACCCTCCCCGGCTAGCTCCCCCGCCGCCGCCCGCCCCCCCCCCCCCGCGCCGCCCCCACCCCCCCGCCGCCCCCCCCCCCCCGCGCCGCCCCCACCCCCCCGCCGCCCCCCCCCCCCCGCGCCGCCCCCACCCCCCCGCCGCCCCCCCCCCCCCGCGCCGCCCCCACCCCCCCGCCGCCCCCCCCCCCCCGCGCCGCCCCCACCCCCCCGCCGCCCCCCCCCCCCCGCGCCGCCCCCACCCCCCCGCCGCCCCCCCCCCCCCGCGCCGCCCCCACCCCCCCGCCGCCCCCCCCCCCCCGCGCCGCCCCCACCCCCCCGCCGCCCCCCCCCCCCCGCGCCGCCCCCACCCCCCCGCCGCCCCCCCCCCCCCGCGCCGCCCCCACCCCCCCGCCGCCCCCCCCCCCCCGCGCCGCCCCCACCCCCCCGCCGCCCCCCCCCCCCCGCGCCGCCCCCACCCCCCCGCCGCCCCCCCCCCCCCGCGCCGCCCCCACCCCCCCGCCGCCCCCCCCCCCCCGCGCCGCCCCCACCCCCCCGCCGCCCCCCCCCCCCCGCGCCGCCCCCACCCCCCCGCCGCCCCCCCCCCCCCGCGCCGCCCCCACCCCCCCCCGCTCCACCACCGCCGACGAGCACCCCCCGTTTCATATTCATATTCATTTTTTAAAAATAATAATAAAAAAGTGTAGACTACAATTGTTGTTAAACAACAATTATTACTATTTTTATAAAAAAAATATTACTGTTTCATATTCATATTCATTTTCTAAAAAATTATTACATGCAACAAAAAATAAAAATAAATTACTTATGGCGCACCTCTGGCTCGTGCGTCATTGCTATATATAAAAAAAGATTACTAATGGCGCACCTCTGCCTGGTGCGCCATTGTTATGTAAAAAAATTTACTAATGGCGCACCGACCGCGGGTGCGCCATTAGTAAGAGTCCCCCCTAGCTAATTCCCTCCCTCTCGCCAGATCCCCTTCGTCCCTCTCCCTCGCCAGATCCACTTCCCCCCGCTGCCCCGACCCACGCCGCCGCCACCCCCGCGCCTCCGTCTCCGTCGCCGCCCCTAGTCAGCCCCTGCCCTGCCCCCCATCGCCGTCCGCTCCCAATCCACCCCTCCCTCGCCTTCACCGCACCCACCCACCCCCTCCCTGGCCTTCCGAGATCTCGAAACCCTAGAAACCTGTGACGCTCCATCGTGCCTTCTTCGCTCGAGCTCCACCGTGCGAGGCGATAGGCAAGGCGGCGGGCAGAATATGCTTCAACACCGGGCCGGCGATCCGCGGAACCAGGGCGCGACGGCGCTCGACCCCTCCACCCCTCCTCCACCTCTTCTTCCTCGGGTCGCCGCTGTCTTCCTCAACTCCGGCCACCTTTGTTGCTACTAACCTGTCGCAGGGCCTCCTTGCGCCTCTCCGGTGAGCTCCGCCTCCTCTCCCCTCTTCCTTCTCGCAAACACTCTGTTTGTCTAGCAAATCGGCGATGGACAGAAGCAGCGGTGGTACCGGAGTTGAGTTTAGTTATTAGAACTAGCGCTAGTTCCTTCCGTGATCCTATAGGTCGAGAGGTGGGTCTCTGGTGAAGCTGGAATTGCAGAAGCTTTCACTCGAGTTAGCCTGAATGTGATGTGTCGATGTTGAGATGTCTCCTCTATGTAGTCTGTAGGTTGTTCTACTTTTAGGTACCGTGGGCTGTGAAGTGAACTTGCCGGGTTTAACCATCTAACCTCTTATATATATATTAGTATCTAAGATCAGCAGACATTAGTCAATTTGTGCGCCTGGTTAGTGACTTGTGGAGTTGGCCCGGTTAATGCTTTGCTCTGTGATGCAAGATGTTAGGCTCTGGCACTTTACAGAGTTTCTTTGTGAAATCCCTAACTGTGAGTCTAGCTAGTGATCTATTTGTGATAATCCTGCTCACATCCCCACTTGCAGCAGAGGCAGGCAATGCCTCTACATGCTCTGTTTTACTGCCTAGCTAGAGCACAAACCTAGCCCCAGTTGTGTATTCCGAATTGCTAGTGGTCTAACTGATGTTTCCCTAGTTGGGTGAGACTGACTTGGCTCTTTCTTGGAGGAGACAGATCAAACAAGTGTTTTCAGTTTTTGTTTGATCTTCAAAGAGTGTTGTGACTTGGCTCTTAATCAAAAGACTGTTGTCAGTTTTTGTTTCAACTTTGTTTGACTGGAAGAAATTACTCTTAAATGCTATTCCTATTCTGGTGGAGATTTTTCTTGTCCTGAGTTACACTGAAGATATTTTTCTGATAATATTATAAAAACTGCCTGGTGTGTGTTCAACTTGTATCTTCTAGCTTAAGTTTAACTTGTCCTGAGTTACACTCAAGTTATAATGTGTTTAACTTGTAACTTCTAGCTTAAGTGAGTAGCCAGTACTGTAGTCAGTAGCTTAACTTGTTTAAGTACTGCTAATTAGTTGTACTGATATTAAATGATGCCTGAAATGATCTATCATGTATCTTTAGCATGATCTGTTTCAGATAATAAATGATGCTTCAAATGAATTCATGTGTAAGTGAAGGCTTGATATGTTGTTGCAGCCAGCTATTTTCTGTTTCCTCATTTGGATTACTCAGTTATTTAGTTTATTATTACTTGGGAAAATTACCGTGATAAAAAAATGATTATCTGCATTGCATTGTTAAATGTTGTACTTGGGCACAATATCTTTTCATCCATCATTTACACTGTGAATCCAATACCAGTTGCCCATGCTAATTATTTCACTTCAAACAGGCCACCTAGTGGCACAAAGCTCCATCAGAAACAGAATCAAAGCAGTGTAGTGGCATGGCCATTGACCTGTGGCTGGCATCTAGACACCACGCACATACATACAGAGGCACATTGACTATTACTATGGCAAGTACTGTGTCAAGTACTCCATGTGTTTTTGTTGGCAGTTTATCATGAAATTGCAGGTACCCCGAGAGGCCCTTGAGTTTGCCGGAATGTCGATTAACTTCCGTTCTGGCAAATTCGGGTACTCCATATGTCCTATTTTCAGCAAAGGTCATGCTGAAATTTTCCATGAATTTTAGCATGACTTTGCTAAAAATAGGACATATCGGGTACTTGCGACTAATGCATGGGCCGGGGTATCTTAGTACTTAGTTAAGTAGGATCAACTGCCCCGCCATTCTTGCTGCATTAAACCATAGGTGGCAATAGAGCCAAGTGATTAGGCCCAACTTAGAATTCTCCTTAGCATCGATAAACCCTAGATGATAAACCCAACATAGGTGGCAATAGAGCCAAGTGATTAGTGCCAAGTGATTAGGCCCAACCTAGGGTGCCTCGGCTTAGGCTTTTAGCGTGCCTCGGCGTCGAGAAACCCTAAATGATAAAAGCTTAGCTTTTAGGATGCCTCGGTGTCGACAAACACCGTCTCGATCAACACCGTCTCCTATGGTGAAGAGAGGGGTACGCGCTTCAGCTCGGGTGCATTCTCTGGAGCACCGTCTCGATCAACACCGATAACCTTAGGAATAAGGACCACGGGAATTTGTGCAACCTCCTCTTCATGAGGCTGCACGAACGATACAAGTTCCCCGCCGGATTTGAAAACACACGCCTCTCAGGGAATAAAGTGAACAGTGCCGCCGTCACGAAGATGAGCACGACCCTGTCTACTTGGAGAAGCACGGTGAAGAGAATGATTGATAAAGGTGATACTTATGAGAAGATCAAGGCGAAATATCCTTTGATGAGCGAAGATGAGTACAAGGAGTTCAAGATCAAGTGCGAGAGCAGCGCAACCTCCGAATCAAGTCAGTGGGGGAAAGAAATGCGGGAGTTGAACTTAGGGGAACACAAACTCGGTCCCGGCGGTTACAGAGTGGCAGAGCCTATATGGGACAAGGAGGACGCGGAGTGTGCCGAGCAAGGCCTACCGCCCTGCTTCGAGAAATACAGCGGTAACAAGCAGACCAGGAACTATGTCAGGGCCCGGTACAAGGAGGACCCGATAACCAAGGAGCTTACCACGGATCCGAAGACCAGGGCACTTGAGCTTGTTCTGGTAAGGAATACACCCCCGTGTAATTAGCTCCATATGGTTGCACTCTATTTAATCCCCAATATTTCTAAATGGTTCACGTTCCTTTCGCAGGACACTGAAAGCAGTAGCGCGGGGTTGTCGCAGAGCTCCCCTTTCGACACCCCTTTAAATAGGGCGTTGAACATAATGAAAAGCAAGGATAAGCTCACTAAGCCGACGTCAGCTGGTCGTGTGGCCGGCAAAGGCTTGTCCACAAAATGGGGGTCATACTATACCGCTGGTGTGTGGAAGGAGAAAAAGGCCAGCTCGGAAAGCCAGACGCGCGAGGTTGAAGCACTCAAGGCACAAGTGGCGCGGATTTTGGAGCTTGTCCAAGAGCAAGTGGAACAACAATTGGGAACGAAGCTCAACGCCATGGTGCCTACGTTGATTCATGGGCTGACGACGTGGATTGCGGGCGGCCAACAGGGGCCTCACCCGGTTCCCAGCTTCACGGCCAGCAACTCGCAGAGCGCGCAGGCGGCGCCATTGGTGTCTCCGGCGGCAGCGCCATTGGTGTCTCCGGCGGAGGCGGTATTCGTGTCTCCGGCGCCGGCACGGGCATTGGAGCTTAATGCAGCCGGGTGTACGCCGGCCGGCACCTCGCCAGCAAGCGCCCCCTCCATCAGTTGCGCGCCCGCCGTTGGCGGTGCCTCGACATTAGCCGAGCTCGAGGGCATCACGGTAACTAAGCCTCTCGGCCGATGACTTCATCTCCTTGCCTTTGACTGGGCATCTCTGATGCCCTGTACATGTTTTTGCAGGGCACCGCCGACGTTCCTTGCAATCTTCTGCACTTCGTGGGCGCCGAGTTGGTCGATGTCGCCAAGGGCAGAATCATTCAACCGGCCAACCCCATTTTCCACAGTAATCCGATGCCACCCACAATGTATACGGTTGAAGTGGTTCGGGTGCTTCCAGGCTGTGACAAGCTGTTACCTCCGGTTCGACCCGCTGGGGCCGACGAAGAAGATGAGATGACCCTCAGTGCCTGCATAAACTGGCCCCTGCTTTGGACGAAGAGCCAGATTCGTTTGGGGGCGGGGGACACCACCCCACAGACAAGATCGCCAGTCGTGCCGGCGCCAAGCCATGGCAAGAACGCCACAGTGCTACCGGACCTGCCGGACATCCCTATGTCGGACATCCCTATGGCACAGGATCCGGACAGCCCTATGGCACAGGATCCGGATGACGACGACAACGACGACGGTACATTTACCAAAGTCGATAAGTACTTTGCCGAACATGGGTACGCTGACGAGTTCTGCAGGCCTCTTTCTCAAGAACCCAACCAAGACGACCGCAATCTAGCTAGTACGGCGGAGATATCCAATTGCAACAGGCGTCGTCTGGCTTTCAGTTCTCAGGAGACGACTCCAGCTCCCGCCGTCACCGAGCCTCAGATAGCTGAGGTGCGAAATATTATCAGCCCCAACACGCTCAAGAAGGCGGTATGTGAGTAGAACTCGGTCCCATTACAGGAGATCAAGAAGAAGGGACGGAAACGAAAGACTAACAAGGGCGCCGGTGCGAGCCAGCCGGCACCGAGTTCGATCCGTTCTCAGGACGGGCCACCTTCACCTAAGGATATCTCGAGGAGGGTGCATGTGGCGGGTAGGGCGATGCTACCGCCAAATATGCTGAATGCTGCAACCGGTGCTATACGGAGTCT
>LR880970.1:557660451-557672164 GCA_904067115.1 Aegilops sharonensis
TCCCCGTCGCGCCGTCCCTGTGTCGCCGCCCCCGCATCACGCCCTGTCCCATCACCGCCCCCGGCCGTCGCCTCGTCGTCGCCGTCGCCCCGCTGTGAGCTCTCCCCCTCTAACCCCTCTCCCACGCCCCCGGCGGCCACCATGGGCGCCGCCCCTCCCCGAGCCCATACACACACACACAAGCATGCATGATGAACACACACACACACACACGTACATATGTATGAATTAATGCATGTATATATTAGTATATACGTATTTTGTATGTTTAAGTAGTTTAGATTATTTAGATTATTATTTTTTCACTATTATATATGTATGAATGCATGTTAGATGGATATAATTAGTGTTTAATTAGTATGGAAATTTTTTATATAATGTTGTTTTTTAGTTTTTTAATGGATGTATAGAAGTTGTGTTTTCTGTTTTTAGTGTTAGATGCTTAATTAGTATGAAATAGTATATAGATTTTTTACATATGCAATGATAGCATAATTAGTGTTATATAGAAATGTTAGAAATTTTAGTTATCAAAATCCAATCATTAAAAAAATGTTACTTTTTGTGGGCATATAGCTAGTATTTGTTCTCGACGATGCCCGGCCCGCATCCTCGTCGTCGACCCGTCCGCGACGACGTCCAGCCAACCCATGTCCGGGACTGGGCTCCGCCGGGCTGGCACAGGGAGGTGCTGCCTGGAGGGGCGCACCGCTTGATGAGGAACCTAGCCCCGGGTCCCATCGTCGACCCTGATCTTATTTGGTGGCGTTCGCGTGGGCTAGTTTCGGTGCGGAGGGACCCGGCCCCGCCGGAGGTGGTACGTCGCCGTGTCAGGGAGGAGGACGAGCACGTCCATCGCTACATGGTTGCGTTAGAGGGCGGCAGGTTCTCCAATACCTAGCAGTTTCTTCGGGGATTTCACTTCAGCTATGATCCTGTGAGGGTTCCTTCTCTTTGGGTGTCCACCGCCCGCGCCGCAGGAACCGCGAGTGTCGTAAATTCTTCTGTAGTATTCGATCTTTATTAGCTACCTAGCCAGTGATGTACTATTCAATATTATATATTATTCGAGACGATGTATTCGAGAGTATATCTATTATTCTAGACGATGTATTCGAGATTATATCTATTATTCGAGACGATGTAATTTGAATACTAAATTGTTTTATATTTCTTTTGCATTAGTTAAATAAAAGTTATGGCAGACAATACCGACAGAGAGGGAGAATAGACCATGTTCGATATGATACGCGGGCCAGATGATGATCAGAATGAAGAAGATTATGACGGCTCCGAATTTCTAAACAACACCGGAGAGGGTGATATGATATTCGATCGCGACGACCGAATCGATGATGTCATGAACTACGATTATGACGATGACGAAGAACATGTTGATCCTGAAACAACAAAGACCGACGAGGTATATATATTTATATAAGCAGGCATCTGGTGATCATCACATGTTTTAAATGACTTGAAGATATATTAATGAATTGATCTTTGTTCTTTTAGCCATCCGGATCGAGCAAATCTTCAGGCAAAAGGACGAAACAAGGCCCGAACAAAAAGTTGAAGCAGGGCGTAAAGTACAATATCGAGGCATGCAGACCTAATGGCGAACCATTAGCGCCTAAGAAGATTGCGGACAAGTTCATTCTTCAGTGCAGAGTTCTTGTGAAGGACCAACTCCCGATCAAACTTCAAGAATGGAGAGAGCCAGCAAAGCCACGTCCAGATGTTAATTTTGTCGACAAGAATCAAAAAGATCTGCTTTGGGATACTCTCATGGAACATTTCACCCTACTAGATCATTTCACAGAAGCAGATGTGCAGAAAGTCAAGGACGTTGCTCTTAGGAAGATGGCGGTTGCATTCAAGAACCACAAGAATCGTGAATGGAACAAGTACGTCAAGGGAGGAAGGAAGACTCCAGTATTCGAGGGAACACTAGAGAACCAACGTGCTCATTGGGACGATTTCGTGAAATTCAAGGATTCGGAATTAGCTAAGGAACGGTCGAGAATAAACAAGAAGAATGCCGAAAAAAAGGATAAGTTCCATAAGCTGGGGCCAGGTGGCTATGCGGTGGCAATGCCTAAGTGGGATAAGTCTGAGAAAGAGATGGAGGATGCAGGTGTCACTCCGGTTACTAAGAGCTGGCCCCCCAGGGTCAGGACTTGGTTCTATGCGCATCGGGGGGAGTTGGACCCAGAGACAGGCAATGTTTTGACGAGGGCAAGTCTGAAGGGAGCCGACGATGCGATACTTGTTGCAATAGAAGAGGCACGATCGGGGGTGTTCCAGCCCAACAGAGAGAACGACGAGCTTACGCGTGCCCTGGGAAATCCTGAACACCCGGGAAGAACACGAGGCAAGGGCGCTATTCCGTGTTATGAGGGGTTTTCAGAATGGAACACCGACTACAGAACCCGTGCGAGAAAGAAGATTGCGGAGGAGAAGAAGAGGAAGATGGAGGAGGAGCAGAGGAAGCGGGACTGTGAACGCCTTCAAGGCCTAGAAGCAAGTCAAGCGGAATTGGCAGTCAAATTCCAGCGGCAGCAGGAGCAGATCGACTCACTTACCCAGCAAAGGGGGTCTCAGCAGCTGTAGCAGCTAGCGGATGATCCAACATTGGATAGCACCGCCCCATCCATGCTGAGAAGCAGCATGGGTTCCGTCCCGGACGATGCCATGCTGGGTAGATACCCCGTGGATGACATCACGGAGAACACTAACTGCGAGTTACACGTCAAAATGAAGAACATATCCATGAAGGTGGCGGACGACGTTGCTTTTACAAATCCCCCCGAGGCAACCTTCCATTGCAACCCGATTCCAGCGGGCTATGCTCGTGTCTTGGTTGATGAGGTGGTGGACCCACCATATTCGGAGCTACAGCTGGACATTCCTGGAGGTGACAACGAGCGCTTTCTCAGAGAGGCCAAACATCGTATCATCCTATGGAAAAAGGATTGCATCATCTTTCGAAGGCCACCGACACCGCGTCAGCCTAATCCTCATCGAAGTCTGCCACCGAGTCAGCAGACTCCCGCTCCTGCAAGTCCACCAAGTCCGGCAAAGTGTCAGGCCACTCCTCCTCCAAGTCCGGCAAAGTGTCAGGCCACTCCTCCTCCTCCAAGTCCGCCACAGCGTCAGACGTCCACTCCTCCTCCAAGTCCGGCACAACCTCAGGCCACTCCTCCTCCAAGTCCGGCACAGCTTCAGGCCACTCCTCCTCGTCCAACTCAGCCCCGTCAGCCGTCTCCGCCGTCTCAGCAATAGCAGAAGAGACACCCCGCAGCTATGGTGCGTAGCGGTACGAGTCGAGGTAGTACAGGAAGTACAGGCGGAGGCAAGCGATATAAATATGGTCCAAGCCTCACGCCTCTTCCGCAGAGGGCTTATGACAGGTCCGAGGAGGAAATCGCAGACATATCGAAGGCCGAGGTGGAAGCCCATATTGCACCGAAACCGCCACCGCCGCCAAGGGAGAAAGTGCCTGAGGAAACGATTGACCACTTCATTCGTATGGCTCAACCACCAGCTCCCAAGCCTGTTGACACAGACTATGAGCGCCACATCAGGAAGTTAAATCGAGCACATCTACAAAAGGAGGCGAGCTCAGGATCGAGCAAACAAGAAGCAGCTGTCAAAAAATGCGGGAAAACCATTCCCCAGCTGGGAGAACAGGCGGTGCAATCGATCCCCTCGCTTGTTGTGCCAACAACAGGTGACAGTACGCGCGCCCAATATTATTGTGGGCAAACAGTGCACGTTCCCGAGGTGGGCAATGTGGTAATAACGGAGGAGCATATAATGCAGGCTGAAGTTCTCAACATCACTGTTGGACAACTCCTCGAGATCGAGCCCATGCATGTGCTTAGAGAGGATGAAATAAAATGGAAATATGTCCGGGGCCAACCTTTGGTCGAGCCAGACAAGGTCAAGAACCTCCCAACGAGAATGTATGAATTGCATCAATGGTACATGAACCTTACCAAGATTTCTGATCGATTGTCCCTCATGGTGAATGTCAAGGAGGAGCATTACTTCCATGAGAAAGCTCTGTCCGTTGAGTATTCTGAACTGTTTCAGTTATACAATCAAGACGCACTCGACAAATCTATCGTCAGTTGCTATTGTCTGTAAGTGATTTCTTTCTGTAATTTAAGTCTCAAGCTAGCTGTAGTGATCCTTTTGATCAATGATTACCTGTAATTATCCTCACTATATTCTTTTCTGTGGTATTATGCAGGATGAAGATGTATGAAATGAGAAAAGGTGGACGCTTTGGCATTGGGTTCATTGACCCAAACACCGTTAATGAATACACATGGCTAATAAATCCACATCATCAAAAGAACGTAGAGGACAACATGCTAGAGTTCTTGAAGCGCCTCAAATACAATGAAGATATACTACTTCCTTACAACTTCGGATTTCACAGGATCTTGTGTATCATTAAAGTTGACGCCGGAACAGTTGAAATACTGGACTCACTACTCACAGCAAAAGCTGACTATAACATCTTGTTTGGGATAGTCAACAGGTAATTTAAATCATTATTAACTATATATCTCAGCCTATTTAGTTTGTCATTTCATGATATGAAACTATTTAATAACCCCTTTATTCATTTTATTTGTCGGCGGGCAGGGCTTGGGCAAGGTTCATCAGCGTCACGGAAGGCGAATGGAAACAAAAGCTTAAATGGTTTTGACCCAAGGTAAGTAATTAATTAGTACTAGCTAGCTAGCTAGCTGCCATCTCTTTAATTATCATGCTTGATTAATTATTATCTGATCAAATTCCATTCTCGTAAAGGCCCTGAAGCAGGCGCAGGGGACTGATCTGTGTGCATTCTGCATTCGCGAGAACATTCGCATGATGGCGTCCGAAAGGAGCAGATCTCAAAGACAGGAATGGGTACGCTTGTCAGAACACTATTCACAATTTTTACACCATTATCGATATCTAGTCACACAACTAATACACATGCATATTGATCTCCTTCTTAACAGTTCAAAGAGGTGCGGGAGAAGCTCCTAGAAACGGAGCGCGTAGAAGCACTTCAAGAGGAAATAGCGGGATTTTTGCTCGACAAGGTCATAAATCCGAAGGGAGAATACTATTACCCGCTACCGCCCCCATGAAAACCACTTCCAATTGTCATCGTGCTCCGAAGGTACCAATTAGGCTAATGCCACTGGCTCCGAAGGCAACATGCATATGTAGGAGAAATTGTATATAGCTATACATGTGTGTATGTGTGAATTAATTAATATGGTGGTTTGCGAGACATTGATGATATATATATGCATGATTGGTTCCACTAGAAATTATATATATATATATATATATATATATATATATATATATATATATATATATATGTGCATAATGTGTACAATGTGTAGTATCGTAAAATACCAGCAAACGAAAAAGAATTAAAATGGAAACACAAAATTAAATGAAAAGGAAATCATAAAACTAAAAAACCCCCAAACCTTATAGTACCGGTTGGTCTTACCAACAGGTACTAAAGTGCTCCAGGCCCCCGGAGCTGGCTTGTGACACGTGGTTGCCCTTTAGCACTGGTTCGTGCTGAACCGGTACTAAAGGTGGGGCCTTTAGTGCCCACACTTTAGTGCCGGTTACGGAACCGACACTAAAGGGCTATACGAACCGGTGCTATTGCCCGGTTCTGCACTAGTGATCTTCCACAGCTGCTGTTCGTTCCCGTCCGAGGCCTCGCCGTTGTTCTCCGCCTTGGTTCGCTCACTGTGCCCGCCGCCATCTGGCGTTGTCAACATGGTCAACAACCAAGAGGAATTAGGAGATGACTGTAAGCGGAGAGGCTGACAGTAGGGACACACCAGGGTCATTGCATTTCGCAAGCAGGTGCCTCATTATTACAAGCCAAAAAAATACTTCCTCCTAATTGTTTGACAACTAGGTCCCACGCCATTGTCAATGTAGTCAATAAACGAGAAAATTACATGACGAGCGGATAACACCAGGGACACAGCTGCTCGCCCAGTTGTTTTTTAGTTTCAGAGATGGACCTCAACTGCGCGCTGTGCGGGGGCTGTGGCCCGTCTAGCCCATGCTTACGCTTTTATTAAGCACATGACGAGCCCAGTTGATATATTTTTTCTTTGTGAAAATGGTTAGCCCAGTTCTTTTCTTTTTGGAGAATACTAAAACCGAGGCCTACTTCCTTTTCTCAGCCCTGCTGGGCTACAAATCTTTTAAGACGAGGAGGGATGTAAGTAGTAAGAAATGGGCTTCCCCAGAAAATGGGCTATAAGTTGTAAGAAATGGGTTGTAAATTTTTAAACCAAAGCCAACCGGCAATTGCATTGAAATATCATTTTTTCAGGATTTCTCTACTCTCTACTCTTATGAAAACCAAGTAACCCCCATAGTTTGATTGGTGTGAAATATATTTCTGATGCTTATCATGCAGAAAATGCTTTAACCTCCTGAGTCGACCGTAGATCGAGTCTTGTTCCAGTAACCCCCATACTTGTTTCGTACTACCACTTGTCCCTGCCATAGGTAGGGTACGGTTCAGTAAGTTGTCAACCCCTTCCTAGCACACACCATACACAGAGGCCATGGTGGAAGATACCGGCTACATCCGGTAAACTTGCCACTGGGTCCGGGGGCAAGGGTGTTTCCGGTTGGATCCGAGGGGGTAGCTCCAATAGTTTGCGCGTGTTCTAAATTTTGTGATCCCATGCTAGTCGAGGTTGTAGCCTCCCCACTTAGAGTTTTGCTTAACAGGTGTCGTGCGTGATTCCAGGCACTGGTAAGTTAGGCTGGTGTGTGCGGTCAGGTGTGTTTTTAATTAAAAGACCGTAGACGGAATTAGTCCCGATGGACTAAAGGAAATCCGTTACTCATGGGTAAAGAGTACACCCTCTGCAGAGATTATATCTATTCGAATAGCCGTGTCCATGGTTAAGGACTACAGTCTAGGATGGGTCAAGTGTCGGTCTTAGTGTCGGTCTTCGGAGGAAAAATTACTAAACCAGAACATGGATCATGACTTGTGACTCATGATGATTATGATTACTATTATTATGGACCAACCATTTACATTATTTGAATTATTGAGTATCCCTGGGATGGTTCTACCTCCTGGATATTCAATGTGATTATTCTCTTATAAGCCCTTTATGTGGTGTCGCTCAGACGCCCGACTGTGGCAAGCTTGTTATTTAAATTATTTATATGCCCTTTATGTGGTGTCGCTCAGACGCCCGACTGTGGCAAGCGTGTTATTTAAATTGTTTATAGGCCATTTATGTGGTGTCGCTCAGACGCCCGACTGTGGGAAGCGTGTTATTTAAATTACTTATAAGCCCTTTATGTGGTGTCGCCCAGACGCCCGACTGTGGCATGCTTTAAATTATTACCCTTTCGAGGCGTCGCTTCAGACACCCGATCGGTGCATTCTATTTCTACTCCCTTGCTGCATATTCATGTTGTATATGAATAACCTGCTTGCGTGCATCATGGATTTTTATTTTGTGACTAACGTTGTGATCATGAAATATTTTCAGTGCATGATTATCATTCATTATGTTATACCTGTGTTCATAATGTTTACGAGTACATTCAAAGTACTCACTAGCTTCTCCCTGGCTATTGTCTTGGCCAGATTTCGTGCATGGAGAGGAGCGTTGCGATGGCAGCCCCGGAACCTACGCAATGATGATAGCAGCCTCGCGAAGATAGGAGTTATCTAGGTCAGCTGTTCCTGTGGGTAATGGAGTCCCATAGACACTGATGAACCACAAACCGCTTCCGCCATCAGCCACTAGAACCCTTGTGTTGTACTCATAGGCCAGAATGGTCTTGTACTACATATGATGTATTTTTCTTGGAGTTTCTGTATCAAGTTGGTGTCTCATCAGTTAACAGTAATCCTGGGGCTGGTGAGCACAAGGGCCATTTTCTGGGAAATTGATATCCCCAAAATCCGGTCGCGACAACCTTGGTATGAGAGCCAGGCTGACCATTGGCTAATCCTGTCTTGGCCAGGTCAATAAACCAAGATTAACCAATCCACCAGACCTTAACCTAGCCCCAGCCGAGCTTCTCGTGTAAGATAGCCACATAGTGACCCCGACACCTTTTGGCAGTCGGTGCCTAACCTATTGGCCTAGCCTGTCGATCACGCGCCAGTGATCGACACCTAAATTGTCTCATTCGCAAGCGTGCGAAGGAAGACTCTGTCCCCTTTCTCTATAAAAAGGGCACGCTAGCCTCAACCCAGCACAGCACAGCCTCTACCCCAAACCGAGCTATAATGCTTAGCCCTATTATGCACAATGAGACCACAGCAACCAAACTTGGAGGTTTTGTGACCGTGCTAGCAAACCTCACCGGTCGTGCCTTTGCATTAGAAGAGCCCTCAGAATATGTTGTGTACCAAGGGCCCATGAGCGATGAGAGATGTCAATTCTGGGCCACTATGCACGTCTATGGTAGGGGTCTATAGCCAGAACGCCCATACAGGTTCACCGGAAGGACAACTTGCTTTGAGCCACAAGCTATCCAATTAGCTGCTCGAGAGGCTATAGTTCAACTCCGGCACTTGTCGCCCAGAGATAACTGTCGCCCATTCTACTACTACCCCAGCCGTGACGGGTATGGTAGGCCACCCCAGGTTGCCAACGGAGATCACGAGACGGATCTTGCATTGTTGCATCTGGTGCGCTATGTATGTGCACTAGAGGAACTATTCGATCAAATCACCCTTGATCTGATCGCAGCTCGTGGAGAACTGGTTCGCCGAGCCCCGGCATGAGGAGAAGATGAGCCCGACGCCGACAACCCAGTCGTGCTGTTTGGACAACCGATCGAGTCCTTGAGGTCTGCCCCAGCCATCGACCAAAATGCTTTGGTGTCCCCAGAAGTGCTTCGTCGCCTTTTGGGAACACCTTCCAACGGGATTGTGGCCAACAACCCCCGCGATGGTCATCATTGCTACCCCGACCCTGCAGCCCCTCAACTCCATCCAGCTAACCCCGACAGTGAAACCCGTGGAGAAGCCTCGACATCCACAAGGCACGCTCGCTTAGATATTAACGAGGTAGACTAAGTCACTCAAGTAGTACCGAGTCTTAGTATGTCCACGCCCTATAATAGTGTGACCTTGTATCGCCATAAATAAACGCAGCCTGCTTGTGTGCCTCTGTTTTGGATAGTAGCCATGCATAAGTATGTTAGCGTGCGGTTGCCTTTTTTAATTCCGGGCACAGCTACCAAAACCACCCCGACGACACCCACAGTAATACATCACTTTTGTGAGATATGTGTATATGTATCATTGACCCCGACCCCATAGAGCAGAACCGACAAACTAGTTGCCCTTCACCGCGATAAATGACCCCGCCAGATGCTATATAAAAGGCCACCTCGTGACCTTCCCAACTATCCCTCACCTTGTGCACAACTCTCACAGCCATTTCTTTGCCATGCCGAGCCCTAGTATTTATCTGAGAACTCCAGATGCAACCCCAGGTAGTTTTGTTAAAATATTGTGGGACTTTACCTGCAGTACCATGAGTTCTACCCATCCACCCCAGTACGAGTTGCTCAAATCGAGGATCACCCCATCCACCTCGAAATATTGGGCAGTGGTGCACACCCCTCCCACAAACCCAAACCAAGACCTAACGGAAGTCTCCTTCGTGGGGAAATCTATGTCGACTCCGCAAATGGCCATAGAAGCTGCTGCATACAAAGCGCTTGCTCGCCTTCGATTCGCGGTACCCTATGCCAGCGAATGAGGATATTATTACTTCCCGAGTCGTGCAGCACCCGAAGAAGTAGCATATTTTCCCAGTGGACGAATCGAGAGAGACCCAGTACTGGCCAACCTTGCCCAGTATGTCATCGCTCAAGAGCGTTTGACTCAATGAGTAATGGGTTATCTCCAGAGCCTCGCTGATTTAAATCTTCAGATCACCATCGGCAGACCACTGAGACCCGACCAAGAAAGAGCGTTCATTGACTAGTCAATCCGCTTCCCTCGATAGAAGAAGAGTGTGCCCCAATCCCAGAGACGTTTTCTCAGGACCCTGTCCATTTAACGTTGTCGTTGTAGACGTCACTGCTATGTTTATTGTCCCAGCATTTATTTATGTGTTGCAACTTACGCGTGGTATCCTAAATTTGTGCGATGAATTAAATTTTTAGTTTCAAGTAATGTGAGTGGTTTTTACTGTTGTTAATTTTTACTAACTGTTTTCACCCTCGGTAGAATCTGAAGTGAGATTTTCCCCTGAGTTGTTGCGGCATATATCTCTTCACGACATAGTCTTTTATTCACGCAGCACCACGACAGCAGACTCACAACCACAACCACTTGACCACGTGCACTAATTGCAAATGCACGTGCACATGTTGCACCTAACTGATCACCTCCCTAGCACACACAGCCTCTGAAGGAGAGATTAGTGGGAGTTTATTCGGGTGCAAGTTGCCTCTAGCACACCGACAACAGTTAGGACCCGACACCGCACTTAATCCTCATGATCACCGCCACCGCGGAGAACTAACACTCGAGCGGCAGCATCACGATGATCATCGAGGATCATCACGCACAAGAGCACGGAGAACCCCAGCAATGCCGCCAACCCTCCGCACATTAGGATCATGTACCCATCCGGCATCACCTCCGCCATTAGAGCCTCGTTTCGAGCTCCTACAAGCAGAAATGGAGGAGAAGGAAGGAGAAGGAGAAGCGAGGCCAGGTGTGAGGAAGAAGAAAGGAGCACCTCGGTCATTTTATAGCTCGAGATTGGTGTACGGTGGGTGAAGTCCACCAGCGTAGCTCATCGCTCAATCGCCGGTGTTCGGAGGTGAATCCGTGAGCAGTGCCGACAGTGCACTGGCCCGCGAGGTGAGTGCGCGCTACACTGATAGCTACCACGCCGCGCACTACCGCAGTACGGCCTTGATGCTCTACGCGCTAGACGTCGCCTGTAACATCCCAAATTTTCAATTTGGAATGTTATACATTAAGTCATCATGCATATCATATTTTCTTGCATTTTCCAGATCCCAGGAAATTTCACGCAACTCAAGGACCCTCAGAGAGAGTTGGAGATTCCATTATTTTCATATTTGGGTTTTCTCAAATTTTGAAAATAGGATCATTTGAATTTATTTATTTATCTTCAAATATTTTTCCCATAAAAAAATAAGAGAGGGAATAATATGACTTTCCCAACATTTAGGAAAAATCAAGATTTAATAAATAAATCAATTTTGGGTTTTTGAAGTTTATTTGCTTTAGGGAAAAAAATGTGTATTTTAAAAATATGCATTTTGGCCTCGTTTTAAAGTTCATTTTGTTCGACTCATTTTTAGGAGTCGGGGAAAATTAATTTTGTTTAAATCGGAGTTCGTTTAGTCTTATTTTAAATTCGTTTTGTTTTGGTTTAAAAAAAAAACCGCGTCGCGCCCCGCCTGGGCCAAGGGCCCAGCCGGCCCACAGCCTCCCGGCCCAACCGCCCCTCCCCCTCGCGCGCTCCCCCGCTCAGGAGGAGTCCCGGCGGCCGCCGCCGACCGAGTCCGGCTCGACCACGCCGCCAGCCGCCGTTGCCCCCTCCCCCAAGGCACACCCCCCCTCCTTTATAAGCCGCCGCACCCTCCCCTCTCCTCCTCACCCCGCGCCGCCCGCCGCCCC
>LR880970.1:557709873-557731673 GCA_904067115.1 Aegilops sharonensis
AATGGTCTTGTAGTACATATTATGTATTTTGCTTGGAGTTTCTGTATCAAGTTGGTGTCTCATCAGCTAACAGTAATCCTGGGGCTGGTGAGCACAAGGGCCATTTTCTGGGAAATTGATATCCCAAAAATCTGGTCCCGACAGTGCGCCACGCATCCCTAGCATAGCGAACCTACAACATTTCACCTTCGGTTCATCTGTCCGAAAACGCGAAACACCGGGGATACTTTCCCGGATGTTTCCCCCCTTTGCCGGTACCACCTACTGACACGTTAGGGCACACCTAGCACCGCTCATTGTCATGTCATACATCATCATGCTTATGTTTGCATTGTATTTATTGTTTCTTCCCCCTCTTCTCTCCGGTAGACTACAAGACTGACGATGTTGTTGCCCAGTTCGACTACGGAGTTGACGACCCCTCCTTGCCAGAGCAACCAGGCAAGCACCCCCTTTGATCACCAGATATCGCCTATTCTACGCTCTACTGCTAGCATTAGAGTAGTGTAGCATGTTACTGTTTCGATTAATCCTATTCTGTTGCATAGCCTGTGATTGTTGCTACATCTGTTGATACCTTACCTGCAATCCTAAATGCTTAGTATAGGATGCTAGTTTACCATTAGTGGCCCTACATTCTTGTCAGTCTTCCATGCTATACTATCGGGCCGTGATCACTCGGGAAGTGATCACGGGTATATACTATAGATACATATACTATATCGATGGTGACTAAAGTCAGGTCAGCTTGTTGAGTACCCGCAATTGATTCTGATGTTGGGGCTGGAAGGACAGGTGGCTCCATCCCGGTAGAGGTAGGCCTGGGTTCCTGACGGCCCCCGACTGTTAATTTGTGGCGGAGCGACAGGGCAGGTTGAGACCACCTAGGCGAGAGGTGGGCCTGGCCATGGTCGATGTTCGCGGTTGCTTCATAATAACACTCTTAACGTGATCTTGGTATTTGATCTAAGTCTGGCCACTGGCCTATACGCACTAACCAAGTACGCGGGAACAGTTATGGGCACTCGACGTCGTGGTATCAGCCGAAGCCTTCTTGACGTCAGCAATTGAGCGGCGCGCGCTGGGTTGGACCACGTAGCGCAACTTCCTTTGTAATGAAGGTTGCTAGGTCTGCTCATCGGTCACGGTTGCAGCGTGCAGGTGTGCAATGGGCGATGGGCCCAGACCCCTGCGCGCATAAGATTTAGACTGGCGTGCTGACCTCTCTGTTGTGCCTAGGTGGGGTTGCGACGTGTTGATCTTCCGAGGCCAGGCATGACCTAGGAAAGTGTGTCCGGCCAAATGGGATCAAGCGTGTTGGGTTATGTGGTGCACCCCTGCAGGGAAGTTTATCTATTCGAATAGCCGTGTCCCTCTGTAAAAGGACGACCCGGAGTTGTACCTTGACCTTATGACAACTAGAACCGGATACTTAATAAAACACACCCAGACAAGTTCTACAGACAACCTAGTGATCGCTTTCCCACAGGGCTGAGGCGAGGATCACCGGGTAGGATTATGCTATGCGATGCTACTTGGAGAACTTCAATCTACTCTCTTCTACATGCTGCAAGACGGAGGCTGCCAGAACCGTAGTCTTTCATAGGACTAGCTATCCCCCTCTTATTCTGGCATTCTGCAGTTCAGTCCACTGATATTGCCTCTTTACACATATACCCATGCATATCTAGTGTAGATCCTTGCTTGCGAGTACTTTGGATGAGTACTCATGGTTGCTTTGCTCCCTCTTTTCCCCCTTTATCCTCTTCTTCTCGGATGCCGCAACCAGACGTTGGAGCCCAGGAGCAGACGCCATTGTTGACGACGACCCCTACTACACCGAGGGTGCCTACTACTATGTTTAGGCCGCTGACGACCAGGAGTAGTTTAGGAGGATCCCAGGCAGGAGGCCTGTGCCTCTTTCGATCTGTATCCCAGGTTGTGCAAGCCATCTTATGGCAACTTGTTTAACTTATGTCTGTGCTCAGATATTGTTGCTTCCACTGACTCGTTTATGTTCGAGAACTTGTATTCGAGCCCTCGAGGCCTCTGGCTTGTAAAATGATGCTTGTATGACTTATTTAGTTTTAGAGTTGTGTTGTGATATCTTCCCGTGAGTCCCTGATCTCGATCGTACACATTTGCATGCATGGTTAGTGTATGATTGAATCGGGGGCGTCACAAGTTGGTATCAGAGCCGACTGCCTGTAGGAATCCCCCTTCCACACTCCTTGGCCGAAGTTGAGTCTAGACATTGCAAAGCTTTTTACTAACTTGGCTGTGCGGCTTACGGGCCCACGTCGCCATTTGTGTGGTATTAGGATCTTTTACTCCTCGAACTTTACTCTGGGACTCTGATCTCTCCTCTATTCAGGTTAAATGATTTTGCTAACTCTAACTCTAGGTTCTCGTAACTATTTCTCCCGGAGAGACCTCATTCCAGAAGATCACCTGCTTCGTTAGAAGATTCTGAGGATATCCCTCGATCTTTTCCCGAGACCCTTGTGCTCATCACCTTTGCAATTCACTGCCACCGATATATCCCTATGGATATCTGTATGCACTTGTTATTCCCATGATCATTTCTCGTCGCTCTTGTTGTTACAAGATGCCTCGAACTGTTCTTTGTTGTCCCGAGAATCCTTTGAGTTTACTGTCTTGCGGTTTTATTTCGCATGAAAACCCTTATGGTTTTTTCTCACATCTATCGAGGATCCATTCTTCTCAATTGTTCATGTGTCTCACAAAATTCTTCGCAATACTTTTTGATCTTTCAAAAATTCCTCTGCAGCCTGTTATTCTTGAAATTCTTGCCTACTTGCATTATGGTTAATTCCATATGTCTAGTAATCCTTGATAACATCCCTTGTCATAGTCATTTTGAGCCTATTGATTCAATATGTGTGTACACACGCAGTCATCAGGTTATCCTTTTTAATATTATCTTTCCGACTCAGACGTCATTCCAGACACGAGTTGGTTCTCGGCAATTCAAACCTTTATTGATTGTCCAACTAAGTGCTTTCAACTTATCCACCCTTGATCAGAGCGTCTGCTTCTGATCTTTCGTTTTGCAAACCACAATTTCTTTCTATTTAAGCATCAGACTAATCAGGTGAATCTTGGATCTGATGCCTCTGCATTCTTTCTTCCTCTGAGTAAGTACCGACACTCACATCAGCTACGTTGTGGATCGTCCGATCCATTGTTGGATTGTTATCCGACAGTGTCCTTCATATTCAATCACCTTGTGAGTTCTTCCCCTGATACATAGTGCCTTTGGTAAATCGTATCATCTGCTTGGCCAACCATGCTCTGCTTTCGAGCTTGCGTATTTACTTATGAAACTTATGGTATATGTTACTAAGATGCCCGATGGGTTGAACCTATGTCTTCCCCTAATCCGTGAGAACCCGAAAGTTTTCACAAGTCATACTCTTCCGGTGTTCTACCAGATAAAATTCCAACACTACAGTTTTATCAAAGCGAGAGGTGAATGAAATGATATGCATTAAAGAAGTGGGAGTCGACCTTGAACTTTGTGTTCATGCACTACAAAAAAAAGACACATCCGTGACATTTTGGGCCGAACGAAATTTTTTTCTGTCATACATATGGCACTTCTATGACAATAATTGTGACAAAACCCGGTATCATCATAGATGTGGTGGGATCCTACTTCTATGACAAAAAATCATGACATAAAATGGGCTTTTCGTCATGGGCGGCCGGAGACGCAGTTGAATGACATTCTTTGGGTCGTCCATGACGGAAAAAATCATGGTAGAAGCAAGGGCGAGGAAAATTTCGGGGAGTTCCCGGTTACGGTGGGAGGTCGGGGGCCGAGCGATGCACGTTTCTCTCGTACACGTACGCGTGTGTGTGCGAGGCGTTGGCTCTAACTGAACCCGAGCGAGGCGTTGGGCTCTAACTGAACCCGAGCGATTGCACTACAGGCTACGCATTACTGAACCCGAGCAATCGATCGATGGCTGTTAACTGAACCCGATCGAGCGATTCCTTCGCTACTGCTGCTAACTGAAGCCGATCGATCTTGCCTCTCTAGATGAATAGTGAGCATTGCGGGGGGGTTGGATGAACAGTGAGCGGTGGTGTTTCCTCTAGATGAAAAGGACCCCGTGGTGTGGAGGGCTGGATGAACAGGACGACCCCGTGGAGGGCTGGATGAACAGTAGACGGTGGAGGGGTGCCCATGGAGGGGTGGTTGAACAGTAGCCGGTGGAGTAGCGCGCGGTGGAGGCTGGATGAACAGGAGCCCGTGGAGGCTGGAGGAGGTCGACCGTAGCCCGTGGAGGCTAGAGAGGTCGACGGTGGAGATGAACAGTATCCCGTGGAGTCCCGTTTTGCGGTACGCCTCACCCCTCCCGATGAATAGGACCCCCATTTCGACCGTAGCGCTCCAACACAAGTCTGTTTCATCCGTTTTGCGGTACGCCACACCCCTCCTAATCAACAGGACCCCCGTTTTGACCATAGGAGGTCCGTTTCCTCCGTTTTGCGATACGCCAAACCCCTCCCGATGATCAGGATCCCGTTCCGAACATGGCCGGTCGAACACAAGGCTGTTTCCTCCATTCTGCGGTACGCCAGGCCTCGTTTCCATTGCCTATTCCGTCCAAGCCCTCCCGATGAACACGAGGACGCATTCCATTCCGACCCAGCCGGTTGGCTTCCCATGAACACGACGACGACGCTGTTTCTCCGTTTCGACCCAGCCATGTACACGAGCCCTGGCCATACGTATGCGCGAGTAGGCGTTCGAGACCCCGCTCGTATGTACACATATGTGGTCGTATTTTCTTTCTTGCACCCTGGCCGTTGTACGTACGTGTACATGCTACGTGCGTGCCTCTATTACGACACGTGTGCGCCTTTACTACGACACGTGCGCGCCTCTACATCCACCAGTATGTACGTACACGTTCACGACCAGAATGACAATGCTACGTACGCTTCGACCAGGTGGGTCCCGACTGTCAGGCACTTCCTTGCGTGTGAAGATGTAGCTGGTGGGTCCCAGCAGTCTGGGGGAGAATCGTTTTTTTTTCGGAAGCACTTCCTTGCGTGCAAAGATGTAGCTGGTGGGTCCCAGCAGTCAGGGGGCGAATCGTTTTTTTTTGCCCGGACGCACTTCCTTGCGTGCGAAGATGCAGCTGGTGGGTTCCAGCAGTCAGGGAGGCAAATCATTTTTTTCCCCGGATGCACTTCCTTGCGTGCTAAGGTGTAGCTGGTGGGTCCCAGCAGTCAGAGGGGAAACATTTTTTCATAAAATGCAGTGGCCCGTCCGATGCGTCCCTGCTATCAGGTGGAGGAATAATTATTTCGCGCTTAATAAGGAGGCACTTCCTTGCGGCTACCATGGACACAGCTGTCAGCCTCTCCACGTACAGTACTCTTCCGATGGAAGTCGGTCGTTGACCACATTGACCACGCCGCGCCGAGAGCACCATGGCGGTGGACGACGGTGAGGCCTAGGAAGGGGACGACACGGAGCCGGGGAAGATGCGGCAGTGGATGCCCACGCGTAGAGGTGTATGAGGGTTCACTCGTTCGGCTGCGGTGTGAGGCTGCCGTCGCCGTAGAATAACAGGGGGTGTGGGTGAGCGGAGGGATGGCCTGGCCAGCGGCTGGAGTAGTAGGGGGCGGTGAGGCCTCCGCGGCATCACAGCCGGCCACGGGAGGCAGGAGCAGGCGGCACGATCGGCGCTGCTTTGGGCGGCTGGAGCAAGAAGACCAGAGGTTGAAGAAGCATGATGGCCGTTTGATGGACATCATACATACACTGCAGCGGAATCGTTCATATTGACTAAGTTGACAAAGCTCTCCGTCCCCGTCAACTTAGTGGGCCCACAAGTCAGCCTCCCACCAAGGTGGGTCCCAGCTAGTAGGGGGGTATTCATTTTTTTCTCCTTAATAAGGAGGCACTTCTGGTGGGTCCGAGCTGACAGCGGGGGGAACGTTTTTTTTTTGCAAAATACAATGGCCCGTCAGGTGGATCCCAGCAGTCAGGGGGCAAACGTTTTTTTTGCAAAATACGGTGGCCTGTCCGGTGGGTCCCTGCTATCAGTTGGAGGAATCATTATTTTCCGCGTAATAAGGAGGCACTTCCTTGCTGCGGCTGTGGACCCAGCTGTCAGACTCTCCACATATAGTATACTTCCGATGGAAGTCGTTCTTTGACCACGTTGACCACGTCGCGTTCCGTTGCATGCATGCATCCATGGGCGTGGTGCGTCCCCACTGTCAGCCTCTCACGTACAGTCATCTTCCGATGACTCTCGGTTGTTGCCCATGTTGACCACACCGTGCCGAGCGCAACCAGACTGGACCGACCCAGAGATGGGGAAGACAGGGCAGTGGAGTCGCAGATGGAGAGGACTGGGAAACTTCACTGGTTCGGGTGCGCGGCAGCACAGCCGCGGTGCCGCCCACTGGAGACAGGAGCAAGAACAGAGGTTGAAGAAGGAGCACGGCTGTTGAATTAACATCCAACGGTCCAGCTGCTAGAATCATTTGTTGATTAAATTGACAAAGCCATGCGTACACGTCCGCTTAGTAGGCCCACAAGTCAGCCACCAAATCTGACGGGTCCCAGCTGTCAACGGGGTGAATAATTTTTTTGCAAAACAAGGAGGCACTTCCTTCCATGCGAAGATACAGCCGGTGGGTCCCAGCTGTCAGGTGGAGGAAACATTTTTTTTTCATCTTAATAAGGAGGAACTTTCCTTGCGTGCGACCATGGACCTCGTAGGTCCCAGCCGTCAGGCTCTCCACGTACAGTCCTCTTCCGATGACTCTCGTTTGTTGACCACGCCGCACCGAGCGCAGCGAGGCAGTGGACGACGGCGAGGCAACGGACGGGAACGACTCGGAGATGGGAAGACGCGGCAGTGGAGTCGCAGGTTGAGAAGAGGAGAAGGGTTATAACTGGTTCTGTTGCGGCGTGGGGCTGCAGTCTGTGGAGAATAACAGGAGGTGTCGAGGGGTGGAGGGATAGCCTGGCCGGCGGTGGGGTAGCGCTTCGCGTCGATGCGTGCTAAGCAGAGCCGCTAGCCACTGAAGGTCGGACCAGGCAGTCCCGGCGACGCTGGAGGAAGAAGACGAGAGATTGAAGGTGCATGCCGGCCGTTGGATATAAATCCAATGGCTGTGGATGACACAATCATTTGTTTACCAAGTTAACAATGCCCTGCGTAGGCTTCGACCTATTGGCCCACATGTCAGCCTGCAAAAATGTGGCATATATTTAACCCATGTTTTCTAGAATGTACAGTCCATTTGCTGGGCTGGGTGAACAAATAATTTCGCGTCAATCAGGCCCATTTATATTTTCTAAGAAATCCCAGCCCATTTTGCACTTCCTTGAAATCACGTATTAGGTGGGCTCATTATATATATAATGTTATGTTAGAAGGAGCAATTAATATCAAAGAATAAACCGGAGAGGCACATTTTTTATATATATAATTAACAAATTAGCGAGTTATTGCTCAAAATAAAAATGAGCGTGTTATTATTAAATTGGTCCTTAAAATCTTCGCAAGCTTTTGTTCGCAATCACCAGGATTTTCCTTGCCTGTGAGTCAAAAACAACCAGGATTTTCCTTGCCAACTTCCGTTAAACATTTACTTTTATAAGTTAATAACACGTGGGATGTTTTTATAATGTATATATAAGTCTCTATAAAATATACGATAATAGTAATAATATAAATATATATAATGTGGTTAGAAGGGAAAACATAAATTGGACACAACATTATTATTCTTATATATAGATAAATAGAACAGAGACCTGCGTTTTATTAAAAAGTACATTGGGCTGCCGATCTTTAAGAAAAAGCTCATAGGCCGGTATGGACCTCAAAAAATAAGTTGAAACCACTGTCTCCCTATGTCGTGGGCTACGCATGTTAAAATACAAAACCTAGGCCTAGCTGATACTTGTTCGCCCTATGAAAAAAATGATACCAGATCCCATGCAAACTGGATTAAAGAGGGGGTCGGCGGCACGACTGAAGAAGCACATCAGGAGCGATTTTTTTTCTTAAGTGGATGGCTCTCGATAGTGTTTTTTACTTGCCTCTGCACCATACAACTTGTATTTTTAGCCTCCCAGTCCGTCATGGTGGACCAGTAACCCATTTGCTGGGCGGGCCAACCTACATAAACCAGCACTCGATTTTTCATCAAGCCCCAAAAACAACGTAGTACTATGTTTTTTTAGGCCGAAAACATTACGGCAGGGGTTGAGCAGGGGAGAGGGGCAGACAGAGTAATAAAAAGATTAAAAGGAGCTGATGCACCATTGCTACCCTAACAAAGCAGGTGCAATTCTTCTCGGGAAGAAGGTGTGCCGTTGACACCCACACGTCACATACCCCAGAGTAGGCATACTAACAAGTTCACACACAAATACAACAGAAAAGGTAAACATTCATATCAAACTCAGGTTCACAGGACACGTTCATATTCATAGCCAACATTCACTATCAACAACTCAAAAGATTCATATATACACAAGCTCAGCATATCTATGCATCCAAATGATTGATAGATCACAGGACAATATTCATACATAATTCACAAAATGATTCAGGTATACACATGTTTAGTATGTTTATGCATCCAAATGATTGATATCACAGCCAATATGATCCATGGACGAACTTTAATTACCTAGGGTACAAACTGGGAAATGGTGTTCAATCGGAGGTACTTCTTGCTAAAATTAGTTCTTGTATGAGTAAACTTTAGAGTACATAAGAGGCAGCACAGACTATCTGAACTTTGCTTGTAGGGTTATCCTCAAATAGTGGCCTCATGCCGAGGGAGGTTTGAGCAACTTGGCCACTACTTTCATCCAACTAGTTTACTGGCTCATCTTGGTCATGTATCTCGCGAAAATTCTACATTGCAGACGAGAAAGGAGGCAGTTGAGAAAATGAACCACCCAATTTTTTTGTGCAGTTCAACTGAAATGGAGCATCCTTCGCGTGCAGACTGATTAAGTACCAGATGAATATACGCATCAACCAACTTGTCTTGAATCTTTAGACTCCATGCCATATAGTTCGCTACCATATGTGTCGATAACCAAAAGGCACAAGTTGGGACCAAAGACTGGACTGCGTTTTTCTGGGCTATGCACCAAGCAATATTTTTGGCATTCATTCTCATAATACTTGGAGTTTGACAATTGGTTGACGCCAGTTGATACTTGAATGAATATAGGCACTTCTTATTGTCAACATCGATGCTTGTCTGAGTGAACTTTGGAGTACATATCAGCAGCATAAGTACCTGCCCATCTGATCATTTTGTGCAGTTCTACTAAAATCACCCGATGTAATGATTTGCCTGTGAGTTCAGGCTCCAAATTACTCCTTTATGAAATCGGCAAACAGTAGCACAATACCAAATTACCAATACATATGACAAGCACAATAATCAGGATAAAGACTAGTACCAACCTGTGTGAGGTAGCATATCAATTACTATTTCCTTTGACTGGAAGCCGAGATAAGCTAAGCGATTGACAGCGAAGGAAGAAAGCAAGCCGAGATTAGCGACCGACAGGAAAGGACGGAAGCTGTCGAGGCAATGAAGCACCCAAAGTTTTTGTGTAGTTCCACCAAAATCGAGCATCGCTGTTAGCACAGATATTGAGAGAGTGAGATTACTGTAATAGAGGGACTAGTTGATGAAACATACACTAACAAATAGAAGCACCTTCATTACCTTAATGGGTAAAGTTAGGAACATAGTAGTCTTGCTTAAAGAGAGGTATTAGTTTATTTAATCAGTGCCAATTAGCTCAACACTCAAAGCCTGCCATTTGTCATAGGTTGAAAAACTTTAACGTGCAAAGATAAAGGAGTTTCTCATGATAGTAGCACGATACAAATAGAGATGACAGCAAACTAATATGGATGAAGGCCTTAGGCCTGTACCAACCTGAGAAAAAAATCTTATTCATGTAGTCCCATAAGAGATGATAAAGCACTCACTAGAATCACACAATAGTATATATTTTTGTGCACTTCAAATGTATGGTTGAAATCACTCTTGTTTACCAGTGCTGCGATTATATCGAAAGATTATCAAGAACTTCCAGCAGAGTTAAAGCACTGGCTGGGATTCAGTTCATTGTATTGTCTTGTGTAGTTCCACTAAAATGTATGATTGGCACAACATGATCCCGTTTGCACAAGTAGGAACATGGTGAAACCTTCATTAGCTTAGTGAGAAAGGATAGGAAGACATTAGCATATTACTCAAACAGTAGCATCAAATTCATGATGGACAATACGCAAAACATTTCCTCATTGAACTAATGGCAATAAATTGACATGCAAAACAATAGCACTATTATGTCATGACACTAATAATATTCCCTCCCTTCTCCACCACATGATTCACCTCCATAGACAAACATACACACATACATGATTCAGCATAGGGTCCTACTAAAGATTTGTTTAACTCCGACAGGAAAATTAGGCAGTAATAAATTAGTGGTACTTAAGTACTCCTAATTAATTAAGTGAGACAGCAGAAGTGGAAGGGCTCCCTAGAGGATCGTCTCACATGTAAGGTAGTCGTTGCCGGAGCCCTTGAATGGCCTCGACTGAGGCCTCTGGCTTCAGCAAGAACGCCTTGGCACTATTTATTCTTCTTCTTCCTCTTCATGCTCTGTTTCTCTTTCTCCTCACCAGTTGGTGAAACCAAGTACATGATTGGCCTTCTAATTCAGAATTGGTTTTGTCAGTGAGGGAGTACAAGTGTACTAGTAAAAAATAGCATTATTTTCTCATGGCAGTCGGAAAATAGAGATGAACACATGCATTAAATATCATTCTTACCTAAAGGAAGGTTATGGCGCCAATATGGATGACGAGGATTGGAACATAGATCTCCCTTTGTGCAGTTCCACCGAAATGAACCAATTGTTCCATTCTGACATTCCAGTTAAACAGCACAAAAGTCACTTCTTTTAAGAAGAGTTTTGTGCAGTGCACCAAAAGGTCACAACAGCAACCAGGTGAACTGGATATCCCTATTTACACAAAAAGGTACAGAGGAAACAATCAGAGTCTCAAACAATTATAGGCAAAAACATTTGGCTAAACTTGTCATGGCTTATAACAGTGGCATGGCTTCATTTTTACCAGGGGACATTAGATTAAGAAAAACTAAATATTTGGTATAAGGGCATGGGACAGTGGGTGCACCAGCAGTCCAGCACCATGTACATAAACAGGGGCATAAAGTGGTGATTCATAGTTTGTTGCCCCGAGAAACAAACATCCAAGAGACATTTCTGGGTTGGTCCCATTTTTGTTCACTCTAGCCACCTACTCCTATGTGTGGATAGCAAATCTAGTCCTGGTCATACCACTATGTACAGCGTTACCCCTATATTTCCCTTTTCGACCAAGAGACTGGTTGGATGACCAGTCTGTACTACTTTCACCCCCTTTCCTTCCTATTTGTACCAAGTCCGATGTACATACTATATTCCCCCACCCCCACTTTATTTCTTGTTTGAACCAAGTACTCCCTGCGTCCGGAATTACTTGTCATCAAAATGGATGTGTCTAGAACTAAAATACATCTAGATACATCCATTTCAATGACAAGTATTTTCGGGCGGAGGGAGTACAATATTCGACTCGATGAAGTAGCTTTACCTCTGACAATAGAAGAAAAAAATAGGTGACGTTGGACCATCTAATCGAGAGGGGCTGAGAGGTAGAACATGATGCACATGCAGCGACGTAGCGAGCTGGGGAAGTAGAGCTAAGGCGGTTTCGAATGAAGATATACCTGAAGGTCGTCGGGATGTGGATAGGTGGGCGGTGGGCGGCGCTCGACCAGAGATAACGGTGTGGCCGGCAGTGGGTCTCCTCCCTCGCTGTCGACGACGGCCTAAACGCTGCCCCTCCTCCCCTTCACCGGTGGAGGGGGATATGTCCGGATCTATAACCAACGGTGAGGATAGAAAGCCAGTGTTTTTTGAAGGGAGAAAGAAAGTGTTACTACCCCTATCTTGTTTATATCTGGAGAGGATGAGAGTGTGTGAATAGAGCAACCCTAGCAAGCAAGCGCAGAGGCTCCGGCCTAGATATACGTAGTGGGGTAGTTTTCCTTTTTCACTCCATCAAAACAATCATTTAAAATTGTGTACTACTACATGCTAGGTCGCGGTTTTTTTAGTTTTTGATTTTTTTGAGATAGCTACCCGCTTGTTCCAAGTGGTGTTACGGTGTGCCAGGTCGCACTTTGTATCGTTCAAGTCTGGTACTACAAGTCCCTCCATTAAATGAACAACCACCCCCTTATAAAAATTGTGAACAAGCCCACGGCTAAAATTAGCGGAAAACGTGGGTTGCCCCAACATGCATTATTATTTATATTTTCTACTCCCTCCGTTCGTAAATATAAGTCTTTTTTATTAGCCACACCTAAGAAAAAAAATTATTAGCAGTGAACCCCACATGTCATAGACACAAAAATTGTGGCAAGATTCCCTTAGGCAAGCCAAAGTATGTCTAACAATTTGAGCAACTCAGGTTAGGCAAGTGTGGCAAGTGTGGGAAAAATAATGTGGCAACATAAGACAAACATAGTCACAATCCAAACAACCCCGTAATTTTTTGTGACATGCATGAAAATTTGGTTAGTTAAATTTATAGTCAAAATTTGGCAAGGTGCATCAAATCAACACATGCAAGTATCAAAAGGAAAGTCACGGCATGCATGCATGCGTTGTACTCCCTGCGTTTCCAAATATAAGTCTTTTTAGAGATTGCAACAAGTGACTACATACGAAGTAGAATATGTTTACATACGAAGTAGTCCATTTGAAATGTGTAAAAAGACTTATATCGGGTGTAGTGCTTTGATGTGTCGCATCAACTCGTACAAGACCGAGAAATTTGATTACTACAATGCCCTCTCCCTCGCGGACTGATCTCCGGTGCCTTAACTGCACCTGCCTTTGGCTGCATGACAGGAGGGCCAACCACCTGATGGGCCCACCTGTCATAGACGCAAAGGCAGGAGCAGTAAGTAGAAGCTTTCGCTACACGCTATCCCTCTCGCACGAGGTGGACGGAGATGCAGCAGTGGATTCGATATTGTAGAAGTAGGAGTAACATCATTGTTTGTCTTCTTGAAGAGGCGAAGAGCCAAGCGCAACCCGAACGTGGCAGTTGCGAACGCTCGCGTGGTGCGGTGCCTTGGAGCACACATATACTAGCCAGGCTCTTGCATGAGACAAAATTGCTATTGTTTGCCAATTAAACTCCATCATCCATTGGTTGATACTCATGCTGCATAGGTCCACGCGCTTAGAACCGTTTCCTCCTAGGGTCACCAATGTTTATATGCTAATTAATAGCATTGCATGCAATGAACTAGCCATTCCAAGTCATTAAAAGCATGCCCACCTCTCATCTCTTATTGGTTGATATGTCAAGAAACAAGAAACAAGGTAGAAGTTAATGCACCACGCCTAAGTGTTTTGGGACTATTTGGTTTTCGTCAGATGGCTGACACACCTAGACGGAGGGAGTAGTATAGCCCTGTAAACCGGAAAGGAGTATCTGCCTTTCTAGAGATTTCAACAAGTGACTAGACTACACCGCGTGCAGTACTCCCTCCCTTTCGGTTTATAGGTATCAAATCTCAAATCTCATGAACCAGGGCATTTTGCGATTGGAGGAATGTATCTCGTACTTTACAAAACTACCCTAATTAAACTCATGCATTAATGACGTAGTTCTCTCGTTTTCCTCTTCGCCTTGGTCGCGGTGCACAATATTGAGCACTCCTATATGACTAGCGGATCTATCTACACGAGGGACATTTCAAAGCATCCGGGCCCGCGTGCCATCCACCGAATCACAGCGAGCTGCTACAGTCGAGACTCAGCTGTCACCCCGGTGTGGCTGCCATGACCCGTCATATCACAAAACCCACACCTTTACCAGCAGTGGTAAGGTGGCCTTCAAGTCAGCCTGGACGAAGCAACCATCATTTGACTGGAACGCTCGTTCAAGCCCTTTCTTCCCTTCCTTGAAGAAAACCTCACTCCAGGCTACTCACTTCTGCCATTTTTCTTTTGTACCGACGAAGGAAAGGTGGGCGAATTAGTTATGCTGCTATATTTTCATTCCAAGAATCTTATTTTTGTGAAGCACCGACTGATTCTCACATCCTATTCTTTTCCCGTTTTCATTGCGATTGTGGTTTCCTCTCGATTGCCTTTTGTTTGTTAGTTCATTGATGGATCCTGGAGCACTAGGCAAAGAGTTGCCAGCGGACAACCCACAGGAGACAGCGATCTCCAGGAAGCGAGCACCGACCAACGAGTTGACCATGTTGGTGGGCCAACCCATGGAGACGAAGAACTCCAAGAAACAAGCACTGGCCAAAAAGTTGACGACATTGGCGGACGAACTCCTCAAAGAAAGTTGGAAGAACAACAAGGGCCCCATCATGCCTACCCCAGGAACTCTGATGGCCACCTATGCGAGGCTCAAGGCTGAGTTTGAAGGGATAGTCGCCGTTGAGAAGCAGTATTCTCCTGGCAAGGTGATGGCCCCCATCGAGGACGAGGAGATGGCCCCCGGAGGGATGAGATCCCCCGGTGAGCTGCACAAGGTAAAAAATAATGGCTTATTACCATAGTTGTGGTTATTGATTATTTGCAATGTGCTTGCTAATATGTTAGGGTTGTGCAGCTGCCGGTGGACGTCCTTGATGATTCCGATGTCGCGGCCCGTCCTATTGGCATCGCCCCGGAGATCGATTCCGATGCTGCTCTCCATCCTGTGGACATCGCCCCAGAGATCGATTCCGATGTCACGGTCTGTCCTGTGGACGTCGCCCCAGAAATCGATTCCAATGCCGATGTCCGTGCTGTGGTCATTTCCCGAGAGATCGATGACAAGAAATAGTTGGTTGTGCTAATCCTTCAGGGTAGTCTGCATTGCCCTATGTTTAATTACTAGAACGATGTGTGTTATCAAACCATCTTAGGGCTAGTGCACTGTCTTGTGTGGGCGGTACTTGCTACTTTTGTTTGATAGTGAATCATGCGAACCCTCTCCGAGTTATGGAAACAGATGTATCCTCACCAGCTTTTGATGTAATATATTGCATGCTTAGATGTAAGTTTGAACTGTTTATCATATCAGCAGGGCTTGTTTGATGATTCTTGGTGTTAGTAGGCTAGCTACTTTGCGAGCTATAGTACTTGCAAAACACTCACCGAAGAGAAATGTTGGGGCTGCTGAGCTTGTGGTACGCTTATACTTATCCCTCGTCGATCGACCAATAGCCCTAGCTCCTAAAATTGTAGGCTTAGCGATCAATCAGACAATAGTTGACACCGATACATTCAGGCCTCATTTGGTTCATAGGGTAGGAAAATCGTAGCAAAATTACAGAGAACGTGCAACACAAAATCATAGTAGTGCAGAGACGTACTCCCTCCGGACCAAAATAGATGACCTAGGCGGGCTAGTTTGGCCTAGTGGGTTTCAGTGATATGACGTGGTACAGTGCCGTCCAGTCTTCGCGTGTGGTAGCAGTATTGCGGGTACAGTAAGTTTTCTTGAAGAAGCGGAATTCAACGAAGTCATGATGGTTCCTTCGTCCAAACAACTTACAGTGGGAAAGGTTGGGCCTGCGATACGACCGGGGTAGACCAGGATAATTTTGTGCATGGCAGGTGGACAAGGAATGTCGATGTCCCACATGTCAGCGAATGAAAGTATTCCTTCCGATATAGAGGATGAGCAATGAGTATTCATTGTTTATTTTTAATGAAAGCTATTGTCTCCACTGTTACGACGGAGGAGTGTGAAACACGGCAGCCCAGTGAACTTGGCATGTGCACCACTCCCTCCTTCCTCATGTAATGCCCAGGTTACAATTTTTTCTCACTTTCTCTCTATCTATTTCCTCTCAAATGTTTTTTACCTTTCTTTTTATAGACACAACTGTTTTTATGCCTTTTTTTAGAATTATTTTTTTATACCTAGGAGCACGTGTAGAGACAGGCTCTTGCAGAGCCCAATCCTTGACTTTGTCAACGCCTCTCTCTCCTCCACATAAGGAGTACTACTTGCTATGCATGCATGCGGCGGGCAGCTGGCGTCTTGAGGGGCCAGGGAGGTGAGAGTGGGCTCCGGAAGCGGTCCGGACTCCAGCATGGCCCACCTCACATTATCACCACATATTTCTTGGAGTTCGTGCGCGGCGGGCAGGCGATCTCTTCTCCCTCCCCCGTTTCTCTCTTCTCAGCCGACGCCCGTCGAGCGATTAGATTTCGGCTATCGACGGTTTATTCAATTACGGTCCCACATGTCAGTGAAATTGCAAGACAATGCGTGTCCCCTCTGGTAAGCGGCGTACGAGCCGGACTGTCGGGGGTGCGACGCATATGAGTCATAAGTGTGCCGCCTTTTCCTCTAGAACTTGCGAAGCATTACATTTTCACGCGATCGATCGATAGAAATCCAGAACAAAATGATGAGGGCGGTGCATCCCGCTCGTTAGGCGGGCTAGTTCGAGCGATATGACGTGCTACAGTGCCGTCCACTTGCTCCATTTTTATGTAAGCAAGAGTTTACAGTCTTACGCGGGAGGAGTGCGAAACACCGCGGATCTTATTTTGATCGAGGGATAACTGTTCCCTGCCGAATAATGGAGGACTGTTAGCGATTATAGCATGATAGTTAGGGCATCTCCAGCGCTGGCCCACAAATTTACACGGGCATCTGTCCAAGGACACTGATGGATGCCATCCGATGCTGCCCGCATACCTTTTGACAACTATATGAACTAATCGGATAAAATTCGTGCAAACAAAGCAAATTTCAAATTAACCAGATGAAAGTCATTACATTTCAAAAACTTTTCCTACAAACTGGACGAAATTCATTACATATTTCGCACAAACTGTACTAAAACCTACTGTAAACCTAATCTAAAAGATCGTCGCCGCCCGACCACCATGTCCGGCCATGAACCCGAGAAAGCCGGCCATTTCCTTTGCCTCCTCCTCATCCGCCTCGATAACCTCCTCCTCTGGAGCACAAAGTTCTGAAGATTTCCTACTCCACGTTGCCGTCAAGTGGCTAATCGGCCGCTGATGTTTACCCCACCAAGCTTGGCGTCGACTGAGTGGAGTAGCGGTGGCCTTCCTGGGACCAAAGCAGCGGCGACCTACCGTGTACTACTCTTCCTCGCTGCCGGCTGCGCCCGCGCACGCGCGCCGGCTTCGTGGTCGTGGCGGCGTAGGGCGGCCGGGGGGTGCCGGCGATCTCCTTCTTTTGCTCCTGCGACAGTACGTCGAAGAGAGCTTTGGAGCATGCCCGGAGCGGAGCCGCCGATGTCCCTCGTCTGCTCCTGCGACAGTATGTCCAAGAGAGCTTCAGAGCACCAGGAGGCCATAGTTGGAGTGGTGCCGACAGAAGGAAGGGACCGGAGAAGAATAAGTGTGGGTCTTTGGCTATGGCTGGGAGCTGGGGCTCAAGTTAATATAGCGAGCGAATGGCAATGAGCCGCGGTAGACGGATGGACAACTGGCGCCAGAGTAGGTTCATCAGGCGTGAATGCGGACGCTGCTTCAGTGACTTAACTGCAGATGTGTTGGGTTACTGACATGCGGGCCCAATGGGCATCTGGCCCACATGTCAGTGACACACCAATTGCACCTGCAGTTAAGTCTGGTGAATGCGGCGTTGACATTCTGGAGAGACGGTGATCGTTTCAGGCGGGAAGCGCGCACTAGCGATGGAAGGGGTTTCAGTGTGCAGTGGCACTAAGATCGGTCGCTCACGATAGTACATACTCCGTACCATACTACCATAGTACCCTCTCTAGCAAGGCTATTTTATATGTTGTCGTTGTGATGGACGATATACATGAGCAAGGCGCTTCGAGTATGACCATTGGTGTTGAGCTAGGTGAATACATGCTTGGCGTTCGCGTAGGCCTCCATCAAATGTATAAATAGTAATGTCAGGCACCGCCGGGGTGCGCAGGTGATGGGCTCGCCGTTTGCATTGCGCCATGAGCAGGACTTCGATTTAGAGGGCGACGTGCATGCATTAGCATGCTTTGACAGCGCGAGCATGAGTGTCTGACATGAAGTATTTCATTTTCATTTGGCTGACGAGGGTGCGTTACAGCGACGAGTCCGTGTTTTGATTCCCCACATACGCATAATTTTGGATTTTACAGTATTTCTTTCTCCATTGACAGGTAGGCCCGCGTAGATAGATAAAGAACACGAGCTGATGAGGCGCATGTGGACTGTTTGACTGGTCAACTAGACAAATAGGGAGCTATACGATGAGCCAGTGATCGTATAACCACCATATCTCGTATACAATGATCAAAGTGAGCTATGAAGACAAGTTCGATGACTGCAATGCATTTTACTCAGTAATAAATGACCAGGATTGAAGGGGAATCCAAATTTCCTTCGTCTTCTGTCCTTGAGCTCTTGACAAACCAATGCACTATACAGTTGTCCGGCCACTCCACCCCAGAGCTCTCACCATCGTTTATGCCACCGCACCGCACACTAATCGGTATGGCAGCGATGGCATCCCGCCGCGCTGAGTTCCTCGCCGCCTACGACCGCACACAAAATGGTAGGGAAGCGATGGCATCCCGCCGTGCCGAGTTCATCGCCGCTCACGACCTCACAACTATGTGGGAGGAATTTGAAGATGCCAAGGCCGAATGGGCGGTAGAGCAAGAGGCGGCCAAAGCCGCATAGAGGGAGCGGAAAAGTCAGAAAGCACTCAAGAAAAGAGACGCCCGCTGCCGCAAGAAAGAAAAGGACGCCCGTGCTACTGCGGAGAGGTCAGCGGAGATCCAAGCACGGTGGGTGTCGCCGACAAAGCCAGGAAGGAGAACGACAGCGTCTGGCCAGCATGTGAGAAGTAGTAGTACTAGTAGTTAGTGTGTGTGTCTGTGTCTGAGTACGAGCATGTACCGGTACTACTAGTTACTATTGTAGTTTTTAGAGAAAATTACTAGTACATTAGCCTAGACTAAATGAAATAATTCCTATCATATGCATGAAATGGCATCTCTTTCTCTATTGGAATTGAGATGCATGTCATCTCACTTCCTATGATTTTCATATTCCTATAAAATTCCTATCCTATGAACGAAAGGAGGCCTCTATTGGAGTAACTGATGTAGCTAGCAGTACTGCTGGTATAGTAGTTTTCTTGAAGAAGCGAAATTCAACGAAGTCATATGGTTACTTCGTCCGAGCAACTTCAAAGTGAGAAGTGGGCATGTGATTTGAGGGCCCATTAGTCATTGTTACTGTCGCGCGACGACCTGGGTGACTCTCCCTTGGAGTTCTGCGTGCATGGCAAGTGGAGCAGGATAGTCGACGTCCCACATGTTGGCGAACGGAAGTATTCTTTCCGATGTCAAGGAGCAAGGAAACCACATGATATAGTATCACTGTTGATTGGTTCTCAAAAAAATAGTATCATTTCTGACTTATAATTATTTTTTATTTCTAATGAATGCTAGCGTTTCAACTCTTACGATGAAGGGTGCCAAACACGGCACATGCTGGATGTCCCACACGTCAGCGAAAGGAGTGGGACATGAACAGCGTGGTAGATCCCAGCGTAAAAAAACAGCGTGGTAGAGCGTTGTTAGGACCCCGACTCAATGCCACATCGATCTAGCATGTAACACCTCATATCACTTTGCGGCCTCACGCACGGTATCCCCACGGGTGTTGCCTTACCTTTGCCCGAGACCGTTTGCGCCTTTTGGCACACGTATATGATAGTGTCGCTAGCATCCATATGATATGGAGCCCGGGCTAACATGGCTAGTCGTAAATCCAAAGTGGCACAAACTTACAGGGACAGGCATCCATGACCCAGCATCGAACGTGTCGGTCATCAGCGAGTGAATCCAGGCTGTAGCACTGGGCTAGCAGGACTCCGGTGAACCGGGCTGTAGCGGGCTAACAGGACTCCGATATTCATCGGGTGACATTTCCCCGAGGGGACAGACACAGGAACGAAGAAGGACACATGTCGGCCAGCCTAAGTGTTCCAGAGCAGTAGCAAGCTACCATGGCTCGGTGGAAACACTAGGAGACATTTCCCGGTAAGAGAGGCTACTAAGGATAAACAACTAGATAGTCAGATCCCACACATACCAAGCATTTCAATAACATACACACAATATGCTCGATATGTGCAAATACAACATGGCATCACAACATGACTCTACAACTCAAGTATTTATTCAATAGGCTCCGAGGAGCGAGATATTACAAACATGGGTCTCATGACCCAACATTCAGAGCATACAAGTCAAAGCACAAGCGAATGCTTAACTTGTCTGAGTACAGACAACTATAAATGAAAAAGGCTGAAAAGCCTGACTATCTACCAGATCCTGCCGAGGGCACAAGATCGTAGCTGAGGTAACAAGCTAAACGTCGAAGTCCAAGCGGAACTACTGATGTGACTGAAGTCGCTCTGCAAAAACATAAAATAGGCAAACGTGAGTACAAATGTACCCAGGAAGACTTAGATCAGAACTAACTACATATGCATCATTATCAACAAAGGGATGGTGGGGTTTAACTTCAGCAAGCCAGCTTTGACTCAGTGGCTATCCTGAACTATGACTGCAATGTAACTCTGTGAGGTGGCGCACACAAGTCCACATATTCACCACATCAATACACCACTATGGATCCGCTACCATCTCCCTACGAGTACGCCATCCATAGCACTCACGCTTATCTTGCGTATTTTAGAGTATCCACTTTCACTTGTCTATGAACTGTACAGGCAACCCAGAAGTCCTTTTCCGCGGACACGGCTATTCGAATTGATCATATTAACCCTACGGGGGTGTCCTTCTTCACACACGCTCTCGCCACTTACCGCCATGTACACCTCGTGTATCTCGGCAACCTTCAAGTGGAAGCCTGGCGAGGGAGTCGGCCACGACCTGACTAACCACACAAGTCTCTCGTCCAGGTTTATCGCCTATTCGGGTTCCATCCGCGAGGAGATCCGGCCGGGGTGTCGCTCACGGCCCCAAATGATGTGTGCAGGGTTCGCAAGCCCACCATCCGGGTGCCACTTGGTACACCGGGCCACTGTGCCTAGTCTGTCCCAAGCCCACCTGTACCGGGTGCCACTTGGTAGACTACTAACACTACCTACAAACACCAGAAACTAGTTGCAACTCCTGGACAGAGATCGAGTTGATTAATAGGTCGAGAGAGCTTGGAGCGCCTGGATCCCAATGTGTCGTAGTAACTGTTCATGGATCACAAACACAGAACTCAGTTCCTGAGGACGGTTTCAATGAGACAACCCACCATGTACTCCTACATGGCCTCTCACCGTTACCTTTACCAATTCGTGTTCACACACTTAGCTCACACACAGTAGGACATGTTCACACACCTCCAATTCATCCCTGATGAATCAGACCTGACACAACTCTAAGCAATAGCAGGCATGAAAAACAAACATGAATGAGTAGGCACATCAGGGCTCAAACAACTCCTACTCATGCTAGTGGGTTTCACCTATTTACTGTGGCAATGACAGGTCATGTAACAGTTGAATCATTGTTGTCCTAATGCAGTAAAAGAGAGCAGGAGTGAGAGAGTGGGATTGTATCAGAATGAACAAGGGGGTTTTGCTTGCCTGGTGAGGGAGTCCTGGACTAGGGGGTGTCCGGAT
>LR880970.1:557747933-557788444 GCA_904067115.1 Aegilops sharonensis
AAGAGAAGGTGTGTGCGCGTGAGAGGAGTCGACATCGAGAGAACGTGTTTGTTCGAGAGACACCGAGGAGGACTACTATATATCGATGGTGCATGTAGGCGGGAATTAAACAAAGGGTTAGTCTTATTGGTTTCGGGGATATAGGGGTAGAGTGAGAGGCGGGGGGGGGGGGTAGCTAGAAGGAGATTGTTAAGTGTGAGTGTGTGTTTTACCCATCCAGGCAGAAGTTATGTGCACAAAAGAGGAGAACGATTCGATGTGGCATTGGGATTGAAGGTAATTAACTACATATGGAGACATAGAGACCTTGAACGTGCATGTGTGAGAGGTATACATGTATACATGGGATGTGTGTGTGCGCGCGCGCATGATCGAGATAAAAGAAACAAGACATAAGTCATAAGATCAACGACATGGGAGAGACAGATCGGTATGACAATATGCATGCATGTGAGAATGCAGGGAAGAAGGCCCGAAAATTGAGCATGTGTTTTTGTCTTTAAGAGATAGTGGCGTGGGCTGGAGCATGCATCTGTGGCGAGCAGAGGGAGTGAGGCACAACGATTGTGCAAAAGAGATCAACCTATAAATGCATATGTATGGAGAGACATATATAGTGTGGGTGATAGGAAGCAAGACTCCGTGCGAGAAAGAAATGTTGACGGAGAAATTACAGATAGATACAGAGATGCAGATGCTAGCTAGAGGGACATCCGCTAGTTTGGGTGTTGGAGATGACTGTCGGGTGGTTCAGAGGGTGAAGTTATATATGTGTGTGAGAGGGCACTTGACTGCATGTAGAGAGAAACATATGTAGTGTGCGTGATAGGAATCAAGAGTGAGGGCGAGAAAGAAGGTTGATGGAGAAATAGATAAATAGAAAGATAAAGACGCTAGCTAGTGTGTGTTAGAGATAGGAGTCGAGTGGATCAGAAGGCTGAATTATGTGTATGGGTGTGAGAGAGATAGAGAGAGGGTGCATGTGAGTCACATACAAACAGATATAAGAGAGAAATGAGATCCCGAGAGACAGAGTTTTGTGTCTGCGAGAGAGAAAGATATTTCACAACATGAGTGATAGCTAGAGAGACATATGATGGAACGCAAGATATCTCTAGGGAGAGAGATTGTGTGTGAGCGACATACAAGAGAACAATGGAGAAATATGAGACCCTAGGAGACAGAGTTTGTGTTTGTGTGTGAGAAAGATATATTTAAGAGGAAGAGTCGTATGTTCTCATATCTAAGGTGCGAAAGACATCTCTGTATGAGGGGTGTGCGAGTGGCACACATGGGAATAGTAGAGAGAAATGAGACCCCGGGAGACAAAGTTTTGTGTTTGTGTGAGAGAAAGAGATTCCGCATGGAGAATCGTAGTTAGAGACACATAGTAGGGAGCGAGATATACTTAGAGAGAGATGGAGTGATGAAGGTTGAGGGAGAGAGTACCGTCAGTGTGTTACGAAGATAAAAGATCATTGTCGACATACAGGTAGCACGAGAGATACCTGAGAGACGATGAACGTGTATAGGTCCAGAGAGATAGTCCTATATAAGCATGAGTGATAGCTATATGAGACGAATATCTCTATTAAAGGGGATTCAAATATTTAAACTGAAGATCACGACATCGATAATATCATAATGCAAATTGGTGTATCAAACATGCATATTCATTTGAATTTGGGCACACGTGTAATGTTATATAGTTTATCAATATTGGTGATCCATAGATTCTTTAATTACAAATAATGCATAGTTTATATGCAATTAATGTCTAAACGGGATTATACTATATGTTGCGTGTGTGAAACACATTATACATGTTTGTGAAGTAAAAAAAACCCGCATGAAACGCACATTAATTGGAGAGAGTTAGCGAGGAATGCATACATTGGATTTCAACATAAAGTGGTTTCAAATATTTGAAAATCCAAATTGATGGATACAACCTTATGAATCTGAGATCATGCCATTTGTAAACCATATTTATGTAAAAATGGTGTTGTGCTTTTGAAAGTATATATAAAAAAATGATGTATATAGAATGTAATTCCAATTGAAAATGGATCCCGCCCGAAAAAAATAGAATACAAACGGGATTTTGAGTTGGCATGGTAAACGTGCACTCTGCAAAATTTGAACGAAGCGGGGAAAGTCGAAGTAACCGCCCGAAACCAAAATCTGCAAGATGGAAATTACTACTGCCTATCCCTGCCACGCAAAGCCTATCTACTGGATTTCTGTAGGTTTCGGTAGGGGTAGATTTGTAATTTCACCCAAACGTGACGTAACCGCCTCTCACCCGGATTCATACACGGTGGGCGCCAAAACACAGTTTTTCCTCGGCCGAAATCGACTCCCTCCCCGATTCATATTCATACACCATGGGCGCAAAAAACAAACTCTCGTCGGCAAATATTCGGTGTATGCGAGATTACCGTCCTATCCCCAACCGACTTATATTGCTGTGATGTAGTCGAAATTTGAAACGGGGGCTAAGTTTGTAAATTTCCTTGCATTTGAGACAAGCGCGCCCTGAATACATGGTTCCCCCTTCCTCTCTACCTCCCTTTTCCCCATTCGTACTCCGTCGGCGCCAAAACACCCTCTCCAGCCCACCCTCCTCCGTCCGCCGCTGTCCGCCACCCCATCCACCGCCGTCCTCCTCCACCATGTCGGAGCTGATACCCCGACGCCGCCGTCCATTACAAAAGATCGACCTCTCTCATCCATGGCTTCGGACCGGGATCCTTGCATACCGTCCTCTCGCTTCATCCCCGTCGTCGTCCACCTTGTCGGCGCCACTCCTACGACCGTCTCGTCCACCGCGCCCTACCGCCACCGTCTACCCTCCTAGATCTGCTTCCACGCTGCCGACAGCCATCGCTACCGCAGCATCGTCAAATTCTCAGCAGATGTGTACACGGCGCCGCACCAGAGGCGGTACTCTTTCGTATCTGCTCAACTTATTTATCGAAGCAAGAAAATAGATCGCCACTGCTTTACTCTGATTTCTTGTCTTGGTTGTGAATTTGCCTTTGTCCGCTTTGCACCTTCAGATCCGCCATGGCACGCTCAACACTATACTCCCGATGCATATGGTTTTCCCCTTTTATATTCCACACTAGTTAAATCACAGTAGACTAAATTTCAAAATTGGGTCAGTCGATTTTTCAGAGCTCGCCGAAGTTCACCGGTGCGAACGAAGGGGCTCGGGTGGTTGTGGGGCCTCGCCGAACAAAGAAAACTCGACGCGGGTGGGGGTTGGGGTGGGGGTGGGGGTGGGGGTGGCAGAGGAACATAGGCGGTGGGGGCCGGTGGTCCGGTCGGCAGCCCGTGCAGTGTTCTGTATGGGAAGAATCAGAGACGAGGAAGAAGAAGGGTTAGGAGACGTAGGATCTTCATCCAACCGCCTGAAATGGTCGAGAGACAGCTGGGAGTTGCATTCTTAATGCGCTCTGGTTCATCTTGTGTTGGCACTGCACAGCCAACATTTTATTATCCAAAATCTGCTTGCTCTTCTTTACCATGTTCCTCTTCCGTTCTTCTTTAATATGTACTCTCTCCGTCTTAAATACAAGTGTTTGTATAGATTCCACCATGGACTACATATAGAGCAAAATGAGTGAATCTACACTCTAAAATGTATCTGGATACATCTGTATGTGATCCATAGTGGAAATCTCTACCAAGACTTATATTTTGGAGCGGAGGGAGTATGATAGTAGTATAGTATGTTCCTTGTACTGAAGATGAGCAGGGACATTTGCAGTGTAGAGGTCTATACGATCGGTTGTGATGGACACTTTGAGCCTCTTTGATTCATAGGATTTGTAAACATAGGAATAGGATTTGTAGTGACCTGCCCATTTGAATCCTATAAGAATAGAAAATGCGGGGAGATGTGTCGCCTTTGAGAGTTATGATGATATTAACAGTACCGCACATTCACTTGAAGAGAGCTGGTATCTGAAGCCTTTATGATGCTTAAGGTTTTCCCTTTATATCTACCCTATGATCTGTGTAGCTGCTTTGTGTTGCACTAGCAGCAGTCCACTCTTGAAGCTAAACACTGCAATGACATACAAAATTGGCACCAAGGCATTGAGTGCCATTCTGGATGCAATGAAACTCATACGCTCCCCACCTGTTGACTCTTGTTCAGAATATGATCCTAATGACTCTTGTTCAAAATTGCCACATATAGAGAGACAACATGGAATTGCATTTCTTCGGGCGCTGTGATTCATCATGAGTGGGCAACCAACATTGTATGCAATGAAGCGGAACCTCAAGAATATGCTTCCTCTTCTATTCTTTAACATGTTCCTCTTTGTTTATTTTGTATTTAGTACGTACAGTATGTTCCTTGTTATGAAGGGGCGCAGGGACATTTGCAATCAACAGCTGATAGAGCTGGCCTGTACGTGATCAATCGGCTTTCAATTACTAGCGCCAATACAACACCGTATTTTCAAGCCAGTTCCACTTTCCCGATTTATATATCATGGTTATGGTGTACCCCTGTTATGTACACTACGATATGCCTAGTTGTTGTGTGCTCTTGTTATGTCAGGACCCCGATCCAATGTCACACCGATCTAGCATGTAACACCTCATATCACTTTGCGGCCTCACACACGGTATTCCCACGGGTGTCGCCTTACCAGGCCCGGGACCGTTTGCGCCTTTTGGCTCACGTATATGATAGTGTCGCTAGCATCTATATGACAAAGAACCCGGGCTGACATGGCTAGTCGTGAACCCAAAGTGGCACTAACTTACAGGGACAGGCATACATGACCCAACAACGAACATGTCGGTCAACAGCGAGTGAATCCGGGCTGTAGCAGCTGGGCTAGCACGACTCCAGAGAATCTGGGCTGTAGCAGGCTAACAGGACTCCGGTAGACACCGCGTGACATTTCCCCGAAGGGACAGACACGGGAACAAAGAAGGACACATGCCGGCCAGCCTAAGTGTTCCGGAGCAGTAGCAAGCTACCATGGCTCAGTGGAAGCACTAGGAGACATTTCCCGGTAAGAGAGGCTACCAAGGATAAACAACTAGGTTGTCAGATCCCACACATACCAAGCATTTCAATAACATACACACAATATGCTCGATATGTGTAAATACAACATGGCATCACAACATGACTCTACAACTCAAGTATTTATTCGATAGGCTCCGAGATATTACAAACATGGGTCTCTCGACCCAGCATTCAGAGCATACAAGTCAAAGCACAAACGGAAGCTTAACATGTCTGGGTACAGACATCTACAAATGAAGTCTCTCTGGAAAAACGTAAAATAGGAAAACGTGAGTACAAATGTACCCAGCAAGACTTACATCAGAACTAACTACATATGCATCATTATCAACAAAGGGGGTGGTGGAGTTTAACTGCAGCAAGCAGCTTTGACTCGGTGGCTAACCTGAACTACAACTGCAAGTAACTCTTTTGAGGTGGCGCACACGAGTCCACATATTCACCATATCAATACACCACTATGGATCTGCTCTCGTCTCCCTACGAGAACACCATCCATAGCACTCACGCTTATCTTGCGCATTTTAGAGTATCCACTTTCACTTGTCTATGAACTGTACAGGCAACCCAGAAGTCCTTTACCGCGGACACGGCTATTCGAATAGATAATGTTAACTCTGCAGGGGTGTACTTCTTCACACACACTCTCACCACTTATCGTCGTTTACACGACATGTACTCGGCAACCTTCAAGCGGAAGCCCAGCGAGGGTGTCGTCCACGACCTGACTAACCACACAAGTCACTCGTCCAGGTTTATCGCCTATTCGGGTTCCATCCGCAAGGAGATCCGGATGGGGTGTCGCTCACGGCCCCAAACGATGTGAGCAGGGTTCCCAAGCCCACCATCCGGGTGCCACTTGGTACACCGGGCCACTGTGCCTAGTCTGTCCCAAGCCCACCTGTACCGGGTGCCACTTGGTAGACTACTAACACTACCTACAAACACCAGAAACTAGTTGCACCTCTTGGACAGAGATCAAGTCGGTTAATAAGTCGAGAGAGTCAATTAAGGATTCCAATGTGTGGTAGTAGTTGTTCATGGATCACAAACACATAACTCAGTTCCTGAGGACGGCTGCAATGAGACAACCCACCATGTACTCCTACATGGCCTCTCACCGCTACCTTTACCAAATCGTGTTCACACACTTAGCTCTCAATAGTAGGACATGTTCACACACCTCCAATTCATCCCCGATGAATCAGACCTGATACAACTCAAAGAAATAGCAAGCATAACAAACAAGCATGAATGAGTAGGCACATCAGGGCTCAAACAACTCCTACTCATGCTAGTGGGTTTCATCTATTTACTGTGGCAATGACAGGTCATGAAGAGGATAAAAGGGGTTCAACTACCGCAGCAAGTAACAGTTGTATCGTTGTTGTCCTAATGCAGTAAAATAGAGCAGGAGCGAGAAAGTGGGCTTGTATCGGAATGAACAAGGGGGTTTTGCTTGCCTGGCACTTCTGAAGATAGTACAGTTCTTCATCGTTGTCATCAAACTCATCGTCGAACGTCGTCTATTGAGAGGGGACAATCACCGGCAAACGAGAGGGAACACAATCAATGCAATGCACAATATGATGCATGCTCATGACATGGCAAAATGAGTGTGTTTTGTCTAATGCAACTTAGAACAGATTAAATGAAGTTGGTTTGAACCAAGGGATGAAATTCAAACTCCATATGTGAGGGTTTAAATGTCATTTAAATGATTTGTCCTAAACAGTAGTCATAACTTGATCTAACATGCATGAAAATGGTACAGATGGAAAGATTGGATTTTTCTGATCATTTTTCATATATAATTTATCTCATCTGGAGTTACGGTTGAATTTATATGAATTTTAGAAGTTTTGGGCATTTTTCTGAAATTTATAAATCATTTCCTGTTTTATTTTAATTCCAGAAATACTTTACTGCGTCAGCATGGTGCCTGTGTGACGTCAGCAAGTCAAAAGGGTTGACCAGAGTCAAACCTGTCGCGTGGGACCCGTGTGTCTGCTGCAGGGCGATTTAACAGAGCTTAATTAACCTAATTAATTAATTAGTCGGTTAATTAAACAATGGGACCCACATGTCAGTGAAACAGTGGCCAATTAAGTTAGAATAAACTAAACTAATTAACAGGGGGTGGCCCCACCTGTCATTGACCGAGGGGAGGTCAAACCCCTGGTCAACAGGGCCTTACCAGCCGGCGGCTCGTCGCCGGTGGCAACAGGCGCGGCGGAGGGCTCGGGCTCGCTCCCCCGGCGCCCAATTGAGCGGTAGAGAGCACCCATGGGGAGCCGGAGCTCGCCCGCATCCAGCGCAGCAAGCAGCAGTGGCTAGGGAGGCCGGAGCTCGTCGGAAACGAGCTCGGGGCGGCGGCCGGCGTTAGGGCGCAAGTGGCGCGGCGGCTACGGCGTGCGAGAGGAAAAACGGATGGAGGGAGAAGAGTCAGTGGCTTGCGGCGGTTGAGACGACCATCGAAGTGGGCTCGAGGAGGCGTCGGAGGTGACGTATGGGCGGCGGCGATCTCTGGTGGCCGACGAGGGAAATGGCGATGTTGGCGGCGTCCAGGGGCTTCCGACGTCTTGAGGATCGGTGAGGAGGAAGAGGGCATCGGGGCGGAGCTGGTAGACTGCCCGGGCTATCGTCGGGACGGCGGTGGTCGCGGCAACGGAGAACGGCGGCGATGGGTGGGTTCGGTGTTGTCGCAGGGAGAGAGCAAAGGAGGGAGAGAGGTCCAGGAAGAGAGGAGAGGGGCAAGGGGAGAGTAGGAGGGCTAGAGGGTTGTGTGGCGCTCGGGAGAGGCATCCAGACCCTCGGCGGCAAGCAGGAGCTGGCGAGGCGCATGCTCGCGCGCGTCGGCCACGCACGCTGTCCTCCTAGCGAGAGGAGAGGGACGACTGGCATGGCCAGTCAGCTGGGCCGAACTGCTGGGCCAGCTGGTAAGTGGCCCAGGTAAGCCTCTCTCCCCTTTTTCTATTTTGTTTTCTTTTCTATTTCTGTAGTTTTGTTTCTGATTTAGTTTATAGCCCAAATCATTTTAATAAATCCTGAAAATAATTGTGGGCATTAAATGAATTATTACAGAGGCCCTTAACTATTTTCAGAATTGTTGGAGCATTTAAAAATATTAATAGTATTTAAATGCCCCAATTCAAACACAATATGGATTATTCAAAAATCCAGAATGGCCCAAAAATATTGGCATCATTTTTGGTAGAGGTTTTCACCTTTTTAAAAAATCATGAACATTTTTGGAAGCCATTTGGACTTACTGAAAATATTTTAGGTGAACCTAGTGAATTCCTTTAATGCTAGGGTTTGAGCAATCCCCATTTCAACTTCATTCAAAAGTTAAACATGATGCACACATGAAGGGCTAGCCTACTGCATACCAGGAGTAGGGATGTGACAACTCGCCCCCACTAAACAAGAATCTCGTCCCGAGATTCAAGTGTAGGGTAAAAGGAAGAGGGGATGCTAACTATCACAATCTTCATGATCCAACTACCCTTGTCAAAGATGTTGATTCATTGCTCCAAATTGATCTTGACGTCTTTGCTCTCGAGATCTTCATTCAACGTGATGACGACAAAAAGAAACTCTAGAGGAATCGATCTTCACAAAGATCAAGCAAATCATGGTCAACTCACGGAATGAGATGTTGAATCATCTCTTGAGCTGAGACAGAAGCCACACATCGGGTGCTATGGGAAGAATTAGATGACAAGTATTCAAGTTGGTAGGCAAAAATTCCACGCTTGAGTAAGATGGTGCATGGTTTCAAAGTAACGAGGAGATAACTGCCATGATCTCACAATAGGGCACCTTAGGGGAGGTGACCCGTAGAATTATTCCCTTAAGTGGCAAAAAGAATTACCTTTGATTTGAAGATCATTGAAGCTCTTTATACCAGCTGAAGGCAAGTCATAATCGATCATTTGAAGGAGTCCGGATGAATGACATACCCAGACTAGTATGGATGATGTGGATTACCTTGTTGAAGACAATGCAATGGATGATTTTGTTTATCATCGGAAATGGATGGGACCCATGGTAGAATGGCACAATGACGATGCAAGATGGGAACAAACTGCAAATGCTGGGAACGATTCTAGTCACTGGGGAGAAGCTCAACAGTAGAGAGTGAATCCACTGTTTGAAAGGTTATAGCATAACCGAAGAAAACTGGGAACAATCCCAGTTAGTGCCAGTGCTAACACCTAGCGCTTGTGCGTGCTCTCCAAAACTTGAGCATTTCCATATTCATCAAGGTTTTACCAATATCCATGTCAAGGATCCTGGTAATACAACGTACTACCATGATGAACAGTGATGGACGATGCAGATGCAAAGGAAGATAACCTTCTCAGATTTCACCTTAGCGGGGCCAAGGGATCAAAATCTGGATGATTGACCGAGAAACATTTAGCACTCCGCTTCCAATGTTCTCCTTGATGTGCTAGTGCAACCCATTAATTAAAATGGTTTGGTACCCAGAACATCAAGTAAAAGGTCGGACTTCGGGAGGACAAGATTCCATAAGGAATAACTATGGAGTAAATCCTACGAAATCCTCATGGGGAGGTGGCCAACTTTCTCAATCAAGATACTACAATAACAGGTCTTCCGGTTGGGTGTGTTGGCCACGACATTCTCTTTACCGGGTTACAGAGAGACCAATACTATAGTTCTTGGGAGGTGTTCCAACCATCATATCTACCTGAGATTCAGATCTGGTTGGTGTTAGGATATTCCAGACTCATCAAGTCTAGAAAGAAAAATGAAAGTTTGCAACACAAATCGACAAGATGATGTTGCGAGATTCTTGGGAAATGAACTACGATAGCAAGCTCCAAAACATGAGCTGGTTCTACTACAACATGTGAACACGTTGTCCGAGACAAGCATGACCACACAGTAGTCTTATAATAAAACACTACTGAGTTCAGGAGAGGAACCATCATCGAGGATATCAAAGTCCTTGCATAAGTCTTGCTCTTAAGAAGGAACTTCTTCTCCTTGAACAAATCAGGGAGTGGCTTGGTGTGCTACGGAATACATATGGAGTGGAGGTAATTAATCTACCAAACCGTAGTATACTTTGCACATGTGTGACTAACTTGGGATGATTCCAAGGAAGCAACATTGACTTTATCGAATTCACGGCGGTAACTTCCATCAAATGCACGTGAATCTGAGGAAGTCACTTCTTTCATCCAGCACATGCTTCATGAACAGTACATGAAGATAATGCTTATAGAAGTTTCCAACACTAGCTTAATGTTCAACAAAATCATGGAGGAGATAAGGATGTTGTCGATGGGCTCAACAACAATTCATCCAGATTCCCATGGAGATGGAATTCCATAACTATGTGAACAAGGTGATAGTATTGGTCAGACCAAAGGATATAATGGAGTATGCTCGAGGAAAAACCACGAGTAAGACAACATTACGAATATCGTTGGTTCTGATTTGATTTGAGAATAGCCCACACTCAAATCAAAGATTGGATAAGATGATAGGTCCATTAACTGATCACAGGGATCCATCGATGAAGATATCATCTTTCTTCAACACACACAATTATAATCCTTGAAATGAGCTAAGTCGGACAAGCTTCCATCTTCCAACTCTCCAAGTTGTTGTTCAGCTTAACCAACTAGCTCAGGGGTACCCTACACAGATCCTTGGAGAAGGGGTGGTTACAAGAAACCAACTTGATCACAAACTCAACATAGCGGTCAGGTGACAACCTGGTGATACTTCCGAGAGGATATTCAGAAAATCACGAACCACCGATATGTTACTAAGCTCGAGAACAATCTTGCTTCTCAGGCAAGACGATATGATCAAACAAGCAAGGATTGGCACTATCCTAACTCATTGATCGAAGAGTGCACCAGGAAATATTGACTAGGTAGCACGATCAATCTTAGGATGATGATTCAATAACCAACACGCTAAGAATGAAATTATTGTCCATTAGCTACCAAGCAACGGGGTTGCTAGTAGTATTGATTTCACACATCATAGTTCACTTGTCGGCATTCCGGTTACAATAACACGAGAACCGAGGAATTAACAATGATGGCAAGAAGCATTACTGCGTCAAGAATTCATAAGAGGTGGTGCCATTCTCATGACACTCTTGACATAAGATGGTGACACTCCAAGGTAGAGCAGAGCAGAAGCTGGATTGGCATTTTGATCTGCGGAACACAACTGTTTTGACCCAATCCTAGAAATGGATAAGGTGCTGGAGTTTGTTTCTCCTAGTCATTCCAAATAGAATGGCTTGACGACCACAAGAGTAATAGGCATCGATGAACGAATGCACGCATACTCTTGACTATCAATTCATAGACGAGGTCAGAAGACAACTAAAGAGGGACAACCCAAGAGAACATATGATTTTCTGAGTTGTGGATGCATGGACTAGCATGTCGAACGAGTTCAACATATTTCTTCCGGATAACCCATGCAGAAAAGTTGAGCTAGCAGAGTCACAATATAAAATGGAGAACTCATCGAGAGCACTCCTGTTGTGATCTTTTGATCCAACAAACTTCTGCCACAAGCGGTTCATAGTATTTGGAAGAAGGAAATACCACAGACCTCGAGGAATAATCCAAAGGTTACTAATATCCTAAAGGAACGAGCAAAGACTATCAACATGAGGTAAGTAGGGTGAGTCTCGGGTTCAAAACCCAGGAATAGAATACCTACTAACTAAATTGCATCACGGGATGCTTTCGAGAATGGTGGCCGGAATCATCACACTGGGAACGCAAAACATGGTTAGCTTACTAGGTGGCACTCTAAGACACCTAGGGTCATAGTAATAGCTCCAACATATACGTCAAGCAATAGAGTACCTCAACTCACCGATTAGTGTGGTTAATCTAGCCCAAAGGGACATCAAAACGGGAGGAAGGAATTTTGCAAATGCTTCAGACTATTTAGAAACTTGGGATGACTCGGACAGCATAACGGCTGTAAATGCTCAAAAGAATTTAGACATGCTACAAAAATGGTGGCATCGCCACTCAGAAGCACAATATCAAGGTTTTGAGATCAACAATTAACATACGGAAGTAGTAGGAACTGAACCGAGGCTTAAGTCCAACAAGTCTATAAATCTATAGATTAAAAGCACATGACCCTGATAAAAAGATGAGAAGCCTAGTTCTTAATCCCCGTAGGAAAGATAAGATGACTCGGATCAGAGGGCATGAGGTATAAGGAGTAAAAAGAGCCTTACGTTACCAACCACAATCAATTCCCTTATNCGGAATCATCACACTGGGAACGCAAAACATGGTTAGCTTACTAGGTGGCACTCTAAGACACCTAGGGTCATAGTAATAGCTCCAACATATACGTCAAGCAATAGAGTACCTCAACTCACCGATTAGTGTGGTTAATCTAGCCCAAAGGGACATCAAAACGGGAGGAAGGAATTTTGCAAATGCTTCAGACTATTTAGAAACTTGGGATGACTCGGACAGCATAACGGCTGTAAATGCTCAAAAGAATTTAGACATGCTACAAAAATGGTGGCATCGCCACTCAGAAGCACAATATCAAGGTTTTGAGATCAACAATTAACATACGGAAGTAGTAGGAACTGAACCGAGGCTTAAGTCCAACAAGTCTATAAATCTATAGATTAAAAGCACATGACCCTGATAAAAAGATGAGAAGCCTAGTTCTTAATCCCCGTAGGAAAGATAAGATGACTCGGATCAGAGGGCATGAGGTATAAGGAGTAAAAAGAGCCTTACGTTACCAACCACAATCAATTCCCTTATATAACTAAAGAACTTCTAGACTCCACTTCGACCAATTTGGCTTGATAATCCTACAGGCAGTCAAGCTCTGATACCAAAGCTGTCAGGACCCCGATCCAATGTCACACCAATCTAGCATGTAACACCTCATATCACTTTGCGGCCTCACGCACGGTATTCCCACGGGTGTCGCCTTACCAGGCCCGGGACCGTTTGCGCCTTTTGGCTCACGTATATGATAGTGTCGCTAGTATCTATATGACAAAGAACCCGGGCTGACATGGCTAGTCGCGAACCCAAAGTGGCACTAACTTACAGGGACAGGCATACATGACCCAACAACGAACGTGTCGGTCAACAGCGAGTGAATCCGGGCTGTAGCAGCTGGGCTAGCAGGACTCCGGAGAATCTCGGCTGTAGCAGGCTAACAGGACTCCGGTAGACACCACGTGACATTTCCCCGAAGGGACAGACACAGGAACGAAGAAGGACACATGCTGGCCAGCCTAAGTGTTCCGGAGCAGTAGCAAGCTACCATGGCTCAGTGGAAGCACTAGGAGCCATTTCCCGGTAAGAGAGGCTACCAAGGATAAACAACTAGGTTGTCAGATCCCACACATACCAAGCATTTCAATAACATACACACAATATGCTCGATATGTGTAAATACAACATGGCATCACAACATGACTCTACAACTCAAGTATTTATTCGATAGGCTCCGAGGAGCGAGATATTACAAACATGGGTCTCTCGACCCAACATTCAGAGAATACAAGTCAAAGCACAAACGAAAGCTTAACATGTCTGGGTACAGACATCTACAAATGAAAAAGGCTGAGAAGCCTGACTATCTACTAGATCTTGCCGAGGGCACAAGATCGTAGCTGAGGTAACAAGCTAAACGTCGAAGTCCACGCGGAAATACTAGCGAGACTGAAGTCTCTCTGCAAAAACGTAAAATAGGCAAACGTGAGTACAAATGTACCCAGCAAGACTTACATCAGAACTAACTACATATGCATCATTATCAACAAAGGGGGTGGTGGAGTTTAACTACAGCAAGCCACCTTTGACTCGGTGGCTAACCTGAACTACAACTGCAAGTAACTCTTTTGAGGTGGCGCACACGAGTCCACATATTCACCATATCAATACACCACTATGGATCCGCTCTCGTCTCCCTACGAGAACGCCATCCATAGCACTCACGCTTATCTTGCGCATTTTAGAGTATCCACTTTCACTTGTCTATGAACTGTACAGGCAACCCAGAAGTCCTTTACCGCGGACACGGCTATTCGACTAGATAATGTTAACCATGCAGGCGTGTACTTCTTCACACACGCTCTGACCACTTATCGCCATTTACACGACATGTACTCGGCAACCTTCAAGCGGAAGCCCAGCGAGGGTGTCGGCCACGACCTGACTAACCACACAAGTCTCTCGTCCAGGTTTATCACCTATTCGGGTTCCATCCGCAAGGAGATCCGGCTGGGATGTCGCTCATGGCCCCAAACAATGTGAGCAGGGTTCCCAAGCCCACCATCCTGGTGCCACTTGGTACACCGGGCCACTCTGCCTAGTCTGTCCCAAGCCCACCTGTACCGGGTGCCACTTGGTAGACTACTAACACTACCTACAAACACCAGAAACTAGTTGCAACTCCTGGATAGAGATCAAGTCGGTTAATAAGTCGAGAGAGTCAATTAAGGATCCCAATGTGTGGTAGTAGCTGTTCATGGATCACAAACACAGAACTCAGGTCCTGAGGACGGCTGCAATGAGACAACCCACCATGTACTCCTACATGGCCTCTCACCGCTACCTTTACCAAATCGTGTCCACACACTTAGCTCTCAACAGTAGGACATGTTCACACACCTCCAATTCATCCTCGATGAATCAGACCTGACACAACTCTAAGCAATAGCAGGCATGACAAACAAGCATGAATGAGTAGGCACATCAGGGCTCAAACAACTCCTACTCATGCTAGTGGGTTTCATCTATTTACTGTGGCAATGAAAGCTCATGCAGAGGATAATAGGGGTTCAACTACCGCAACAAGTAACAGTTGTATTGTTGTTGTCCTAATGCAGTAAAATAGAGCAGGAGCGAGAAAGTGGGATTGTATCAGAATGAACAAGGGGGTTTTGCTTGCCTGGCACTTCTGAAGATAGTATAGTTCTTCATCGGTGTCATCGAACTCATCGTCGAACATCGTCTACTGAGAGGGGACGACCACCGGCAAACGAGAGGGAACACAATCAATGCAATGCACAATATGATGCATGCTCATGAGATGGAAAAATGAGTGTGTTTTGGCTAACGCAACTTAGAACAGATTAAATGAAGTTGGTTTGAACCAAGGGATGAAATTCAAACTCCATATGTGAGGGTTTAAATGTCATTTAAATGATTTGTCCTAAACAGTAGTCATAACTTGATCTAACAAGCATGAAAATGGTACAGATGGAAAGATTGGATTTTTCTGATCATTTTTCATATATAATTTATCTCATTTGGAGTTACGGTTGAATTTATATGAATTTTAGAAGTTTTGGGCATTTTTTTGAAATTTATAAATCATTTCCTGATTTATTTTAATTCCAGAAATACTTTACTGCGTCAGCATGGCGCCTGTGTGACGTCAGCAAGTCAACAGTGTTGACCAGAGTCAAACCTGTCGCGTGGGACCCGTGTGTCAGCTACAGGGCGATTTAACACAGCTTAATTAACCTAATTAATTAATTAGTCGGTTAATTAAACAATAGGACCCACATGTCAGTGAAACAGTGGCTAATTAAGTTAGAATAAACTAAACTAATTAAAAGGGGGCTGGCCCCACCGGTCATTGACCGAGGGGAGGTCAAACCCCTGGTCAACAGGGCCTAACCAGCCGGCGGCTCGTCGCCGGTGGCAACAGGCGCGGCGGAGGGCTCAGGCTCGCTCCCCCGGTGCCCAAATGAGTGGTAGAGAGCACCCACGAGGAGCCGGAGCTCGCCCGCATCCAGCGCAGCAAGCAGCAGCAGCTAGGGAGGCCGGAGCTCGTCGGAAACGAGCTCGGGGCGGCGGCCGGCGTTCGGGCGCAAGTGGCGCGGTGGCTACGGTGTGCGAGAGGAAAAACGGATGGAGGGAGAAGAGTCAGTGGCTCGCGGCGGTTAAGACGACCGTCGAAGTGGGCTCGAGGAGGCGTCGGAGGTGACGTATGGGCGGCGGCGATCTCCGGTGGCCGACGAGGGAAACGGCGATGTTGGCGGCATCCAGGGGCTTCCGACGTCTTGAGGATCGGTGAGGAGGAAGAGGGCATCGGGGCGGTGCTGGTAGACTGCCCGGGCTGTCGTCGGGACGGCGGTGGTCACGGCAACGGCGAATGGCGGCGATGGGCGGGTTCGGTGGCGTCGCAGGGAGAGAGCAAAGGAGGGAGAGAGGTCCAGGAAGAGAGGAGAGGGACACGGGAAGAGTAGGAGGGCTAGAGGGTTGCGTGGCTCTTGGGAGAGGCATCCAGACCCTCGGCGGCAAGCAGGAGCTGGCGAGGCGCGTGCTCACGCGCGTCGGCCACGCGCGCTGTCCTCCTGGCGAGAGGAGAGGGACAACTGGCATGGCCAGTCAGCTGGGCGGAACTGCTGGGCCAGCTGGTAAGTGGCCCAGGTAAGCCTGTCTCCCCTTTTTTCTATTTTATTTTCTTTTCTATTTCTGTAGTTTTGTTTCTGATTTAGTTTATAGCCCAAATCATTTTAATAAATCCTGAAAATAATTGTGGGCATTAAATGAATTATTACAGAGGCCCTTAACTATTTTCAGAATTGTTGGAGCATTTAAAAATATTAATAGTATTTAAATGCCCCAATTCAAATACAATATGGATTATTCAAAAATCCAGAATGGCCCAAAAATATTGGCATCATTTTTGGTAGAGGTTTTCACCTTTGTCAAAAATCATGAACATTTTTTAAAGCCATTTGGACTTACTGAAAATATTTTAGGTGAACCTAGTGAATTCCTTTAATGCTAGGGTTTGAGCAATCCCCATTTCAAGTTCATTCAAAAGTTAAACATGATGCACACATGAAGGGATAGCCTACTGCATACCAGGACTAGGGATGTGACATGTTATCTTGGTTTGGCAGTAAACCCTCTGTACACTATACCATGAACCTATCATCTGCCAACTATCCTTACTTCTGGAGCCTATTTTTTGTGTACTCGTGCCAGATTATATAAATTTACATACCATATTACAGCACACATGTGCTCTCTCATCAGAATCCAGTGATAGCACACAAGTGTTTACAGGGGCGCCCCTATATTAGAATATCATCTGCATTACAAAGATAATCTCACAACTATTTATGTTTTCATGGTTCTCAGATATTATACGCAATTACAGTGAATATCAGAATCCGCGCATCAGAAGAATATTGTGGAACACTTCAATGACTTAAAAAATTGGCACCAAGGCATTGAGTGCCATTCTGGATGCAATGAAACTCATACGCTCCCCACCTATTGATTCTTGTTCAGAATATCATCCTAATGACTATTCTAACCTCGAGGAGTCAAAGGCAGATGGCCTGTCCTGTTCACCCATCAAGGTGCCTGTTCTAATTTGGCAAGGTTTTATTGATTGCGCGTATCTTGCATATGTTATCTTGCATTTCTTCTACTTTGTTGCACTGCCATCTGCTTAGTTTACTCAACATATAACTCGAGATGCCATGCCCATCCATTATCAATACATATTCCATCTGTCATCAACTCATCATACCATGTTTTTCAACTCAAATGTTGTTCTTGTGCATCAGACATCAAAAAGGAAGAGGGTGATTTCCGACCCTGAAGGAGCACCAGCAAAGTCCTTGAAAAACGTGGTGCTGCTCGAGAAATCAGACAGCGCCCCACTTATATTGGCTGTACAACTAGTGACACAAAACGTAGGACCGACTCCAGCAGACTGTACCCATACTTCACTGGCCACACCACTAGCCCCACCACACAGGACCTGCACTCCAGCAAAAGGTATACCGATTTCATTTTCCATAGCACCAGCCGTACCATAGAAAAATCCCACTCCAGCAAAAAGTACAGCAAGTCCACCGGCCAAAGACCTATCCCAACTGCAGAGACGGCCAATTCCTGCAGATTGGAACCCCATTCCATTTATTCCCAGTTTAAAAGACAATGCTTTCAATGTTGTTAGGGACTACGTGCATATATTCCCATCATGGGAAGATTATAGTGAAGACAAACACCATTTTCACATCTTCCTGTCCAACTTACGTGTAAGTGCTATTATTCATGGTTATTATTTTCCTGTTTTCTGCTGACTGAACACATCAATGACTTACATTACATTGTTGTAACTAGGCGAGGGTCAATCTGGATAGTCATGAAGAGCAAAGCTTCCTTGTGCTTTTCAAGGAAGCATTGCAGCAGTATCGGTGTTACCTGAGGAAATCACACTTTGATGCCAAGTCTATAAACGAATTTCTGGTGAAGTCTCATGTGCTAAATTTAGAAGACATTGAATGGAAAAACCTTGTTATGCACTGGTCTCGTTCCCAGGATGAGGTACTATCTATGAAATCACATGACAATTTGAACTTCTACTTTTCCGCATGTGCCTTATGGATCTTTTTTGCAGGAAATCTGCTCGAAGAAGAATTCCGGTTTGAAAAGAACGACAGGATATCGCAAATATGCTGCCAGCTGCTTTGCTCTTGTTAGTACCTATTGTCCTGTATCACTATACTTGCATACATACCTGGTTCATTATGTGACAGTAGTATGCATGATAGCTTGCTTATCAATTGTTCGCTCCAAATTATCTGATCTGTGTATGAATGGTTACATTAGTGTAGAATATATCCAATGCGAATGATTTTTTTTAGCTCTGCATTGTTCTTGTAAGGACATGCTGTCCTTTATTAGTGTACTTATATTGACAGGTAGTAGTTCATGTACCATCACTCTGCAGCTTATTTTCCTTTGCCGTCCATTTTCTACACATCAGATCTATATTTACTCTTACCATAAGGTTGGTACTGAAGAAGTTTAGCGATGCATTGCTCTTGGCCGTGCCTTTTGCCTGTATCGCTGCACATACATTTATAGCTACTTGGTTATTTAGCATCACTCTTCATCTTATCTTAAATATTCTCCATTTTTTCGTATATTATCACATCTATATTTACTCTTAACAAAATGTAGAATAAAGGCAATGCTTGTGAAGAAGATTCTGTTGTAAACTTCTTGAATTGCCCCCCCATCAGCATGGACAAGGGCTTTATAGAGCCTGTCTTCACCAGTAATGTAAGTTTGTCCTTCTCAAGCCTTCAAACTTTGTTGTGTATATTTGGTTTGGCATGACTACAACAACTGTTTATTTTTGGTGTTTGCATCAAATTGCATGTTTAAAGTTTATTATGTAGTTCATAGACAAAAATTTGTCCTTCTCAATTTAAGTTTTCAGTTGTACAACCAAGTTCCTTGTTCGGACAATGTAAATTAAACTGTACAGAGCAAGTGATCTTCTTTTGCACTGCATGTATGCTTCTGTTCTTCATCCGTAATCCAGTGATGTGGTGAACCTACCCACTACAACACAATATAATATTCTGCAATGTCTTAACTATGAACAATGTCATATCATTCTACTATTATTTAAACCGTCTCTTTATTTGCCAATCTGAAATGGGATAAATTAACAGCTCACTAACCATTGATACTTATGAGTTCTTGATCTGTAATCCAGTGGTGTCGTGAAGCTGCCAACTCCTTCACAATGTCATTTCCTACCATGTCTTGACCTGAACAATACCATATGGTGTTAATGCAATTTTAAACTGTGTCACTTTATTTGTCAGTAAGAAATGTGATGAATTGTCAGCACTGATACTTTTATGTGCAAAAACTGTCATATGTCTACTTGTTTATCTTTCAGAGTGAGGAAGATATAAGTGTTGAACAAGCGTAGTCTCATCATCTTGCTCAGCTGCTTGCACTGCAGCTCGCCAGCAGGGTTAATCTTTCTTGAACTCTATTGAAGTGTTGTCGGTTTTGTATATTATTTTGTCGGCGTGTTTATTTGCACTGGTGGCGATCTTTGATGCCCAGTGTATGTAATCTGCTGTCTGCTTGTGCTTTATTATCATAGTGGCGAACTTTGATGCCCAGTGGATGTAATATGCCATAATTTCTTTATTGTATAGTCTAGGTTTTTTCTTATTCACGATGCTGCAGTTATTTTACTGTATATATATCATGTCTTCGCAGTAAACCGGCCAAACCGTAAAATTACGGTACATAATCGGGCCGTCATGCAATCACAATGTATGATCCGCATCATGGGCCCCGTCATCTTGGTCCGTTAAAAGGCCAGAAGTAAACTTGCCCACTAGTAGATTCGAACCTTTAATAGGCCGAGTAACACCCGGTCCTCTTTTCGCAAGAAAACTCAATGGGCTTTTAGGAGGCTAAGAAGTAGGTTGGGCCTGAAACGTGTCGAACAGCAGCCCGAAATGGATCCAGGCCCATGATTGTGCGAATCAAATCACGGGCTTTTAACAGGCCAAAAATGTCTCGGTCCTTGTTTGGCCCAATCAGATATCGGCTGCGAGCAGGCTGGATGCAAACTGGGTCGTAGTTAGACCCAACTATATGACGGGCTTTTACAAGTCGAAATTAATATAGGGCCGAAATGTTAAACGGGCCCTTAACAGGCCGAATCTAATATCATGCCGAATTACTAAATGGGCCTTTAGCAAGTGGGCCCAAAAGCATAGCATCTAGTTGACGGGCCGAATCTGATATGGTCCATAATTGAGCCCAAAGCCTCTTAAAGGGCCGGACCTAATCTAGGCCATGATTTGGCCCAGAACATGGTAGGCTTTTAACGGGCCGGATCTCATATGGGCCATTATTAGGCCCGGAATGTGGCAGGCCATTAATGGACCGGATCAAATATGGGCCGGCATTTGGCCCAAAACATGGCACCAGTTAATGGGCCGGCCTACTAGGGTCCTCAAAATCTTGTGGGCCTACAACTGGGCTGGCCCATTAATGTCGGAAAAATCTCATGGGCCTTTAGCTGGGCCGGCCCATTATGATCCGCAAGAATTTTGTGGGCCTTTACCTGGGCCAGCCCATTATGGCACACAAAAATCTTGTGGGCCTTTACCTGGGCCCGCCCATTATGGCCCGCAAAATCTTGTGGGCCTTTAGCTGGGCCAGCCCATTATGGTCCGCAAAATCTCATGGGCCTTTAGCTGGGCCGGCTCATTATGGTCCACAAAATCTTGTGGGCCTTTAGTTGGGCCGGCCCATTTAAACTTGATGGGCGGGTTCACGTGTCAACATATCATAGGCGCGTCTCGCCCATTGGATGAGTGACACATGTGCCAACGCGGACCTGACACGTGTCTCCTCCAGCCAATGATGATTTTACACGTGGAAAATCCCCATTGGTCGGGGCTGTTAACAGGTTATCAGATACAAAACCCGACCCAATAGCTTAACGGCGTTCCGTTACTGTGGATGCCACGTGTCGGTCACCCTTGACAAAAGCACTTCTATGTCGCGCGATTTATCGTCATGGAAGTGGACACTTCCGTGATGATAATTTTGGTAATGTCATGGAACACTTCTACGACAGCACAGGTATGACTATCTTGATTCTATCATAAAATCGTCATGGATGTACATGCATGAAAAGAAAAACCAGGACCTACTGTGACAAACACGTATCATCACGGAAGTGTATTTTTTTGTAGTGATGCCCATGAAAATGATGTAGAACCTCTCGGAAGCTTCTTGCAAAATGATTATCCAGCTATATGATTCTTTCGGTATTCTTGAAATTGATTCCTTATAGTTATGGTTCCAACCATGCTGTCCTGATCTAATATATCTGATGGGAATTCATTCCAGTGCCTCGTATATTTTTGGCAAGGTTCAAGTATCTACTGTCATAGGTCAATGGCCCGGTTCTACTTCTATCATGTTCTACCTTCGAGTATTACCCCCTTGTATCTCGAAGATGTCTTGCCATTGCACCACATCTTACTAACTTTGTTGAGGTAATGTCTTTCCTTTTCGTATTCACTCTACGGGTTCTGGGTTGTTGTTAACCGAGGACATCGACTAGTGAAATTTTTCCGCACTACAAATCAAATACCCCTAGTATTTTTACTAGGAAATTCTGAACTCAATCTGGTCATTCCTAGACTATCGGCTGCATCCTGGTCTTGCTATCTTTAACTGTGCTACCTCGTCCTTCTCTGGTGCACAAAATCTTCAATGTGTGAGCACGACTTACGTCGAGCTTTCAACATCATGTTGCTTGTCTTGAAAGGCAACTTTGGTTCCGAGCTTGCATCTTATATATTTATCCTATATATAACTTGCCACTTAGTCATTTCTTTGCATGTTGCCGTTGTTGTTAGATTGCATCCTCTTTAAACCTCCCGGCAAATGTGTCGGATCACCTTCAACACTTTGACTTCTTCCGAGATATCAACTATGTTCATGATGAGAAATACACTCCTTGCCCTCGATGATTTTTACTATCATCGTCAACACCCTTGACTTCCTTTCATCGCGAACTTGTCCACATTATCAATACAACTTGCTCTCCAGCTAGCGTTGTGTTCTGCCTTGAAGTATTACTGTCTTTTCTGTCGAGAATGTTGTGGGGATTGCTCCACCTCTTAGAAATTCTCGGTATGATGATACTTCTCACCATCACCATTCTTCCTTGGTCTCCGTGTTGTTTTTAACATGGATACAAATATGCTAATGATGTTGTTTGAGTTCTGTACTTCAAGCAACCCTATTGCTTTGAAGTTAACGATCGACAGTTTGTTCTTAGATCGTTGGTTATTGAATCGTCACTCTAACATTGATCTTGCTGCCTAAGGTCATATTTCGAGAACACCTTTCAACTAATGATTGATGGTGTATGTTTTTCTAGAGCATACAACATTATATCATTTGAATTGACAAGTGTCATCTTCTTGTTCACATTATTGTGGAAATCCATCCGTTTGGAATTCTTGATGAATTGTCGCTGAGCCCATGAGCCACCTTCTCATCCCCTCCTTGGTTTAATGATGATCTATTGCTTCAGGAACCCGCTCCCATAGTTCATTTCCCGAGAATCTTGCAATGTCATTTCGTCGATTTGTGTTGCACCTTTTCTTCTCGGACACCCTGAGTCTGAGGTACCATGACACCAATCGGATCTGAATCTCGGTCAGATATGATGGTTGGGACAACTTTCCAAGAGTTATGATGTTGGTCCTTTGATGACCCGGTAACATGATGTCATGCCTAGCACCCCCTGGCTGGAGGATCTATCATTATAATTTCTTTTGCAAGGATAACCATTCTTCCTGGAGAAAATTGTAAGACCTATTTTATAAGTTGCTCCTGATGGATCATTTGTGTATCCGAAGTCTGGCCCCTCATTGAAACCCCATATCATTGCTACCTCGAAGCATGACTATGATAATCTGCTCTTCAACAAGAACATTGGAGGCGCGATGCTAAATGTTTCTTGGTCAGCTATCCAAACACCGTTGTATGGGTAACATCTTGATTAATCCATGCCTCTTATCTGAATGGTTGGGTACTTGCTCTCCTACGCCGTATGACGTGTTTTGCTTGTACATGGGAAGGATATACTCCTAATAATTGTGTGTAATCACAATTTTCCTTTCCATTGTTCTGTTTAATCTGATAATCGCATTTTCCTTTCCATTCTTTTGTTTAACCTTTCCTGAATCTGACTTAACTGAGCAGAGAAAATTCCCTGCTTAGGTAGGCACCTTGTTGTACCATTCTGTCTGTAAGATCCTGTTACTATTGTTGATGACATTCCGGGAACCACCGATGGGTGATAGCTTTGCCAATTGGTTCGCCTCGTTCATCAAGCAGGAAAATTGCTTTCTTCGTTCCCCGTCTTGGTACCGACATTGTTGTCGCCATAGCTGACAAGCTATTCACTGGCATGCCTCCCTGTCGCGGCTGTGCAAGATGTCACCACCCTTCCTACTTTCAACCCACATGGTGGGCCCATAACCAACAGGTCCACTGGATCAAAACCTGACTCTTCTTTATAACCCAGATTCTAATGTATCCTTTGCACGTGGCTTCTTATGTGATTCACGAGCTGAATGTTATACCATTAGTCATTATGGAATCAAACACCATGTTATTCTCGTTGTTCAAACCCCCATTCCAGCTTCTTGCTAGTCATCGAATGATTGCCTGCCCGTTTGGAACTTTGGTATGTTGCACTCAACGAATTCACTGAAATACAACTCGTGGGGTACCTTATGTATTTCCCATTGAGTTCACCGTCAGATGCCCAGCTTTGTGGAGATGCGTTCTTCCGGAGTTTTTTCCCCTTGGTCTCGTTTGTAGGACGATGGACATCCTGAAGAAAGGATGATGACTTGGTCATGGTGACTTGAAGCAGAGAAACAAAGACATCAACATAATGGATCGACCTCTTCAAGAAGAGCAACCAAGACTTGGAACACTCACTAGAATTTCGGAGCCAGAACCTTCCCCCTTGTCCACCTCTTAAATCTCGGGACGAGATTTCTTGTACTGGAGGAGATTTGTAATGCCTGGATAATTAGGCTACAGTAATCCTACGTTAATGATGCCACGTCACCTCGGCTATTGTTGTTAAACTCGCGTTGGTTGGAATCCGGTTCAAATTCAAATTTAAAACAAAGTCGAAAATAAAAGTTTTCAAATGAAAAAAACTGAAATGTTCACGATATTCTATAAATTCCCCTGATCATTTTCATGTTGAACCAAAATTCAGTTGACTCACAAATAAATTCCTAAGAAAATAATAAATGGTCCAACGCAAATAAAATGGCCTTTTAAAGATAAATAATTAACTAAACTTTTCCAGTTGACCCCAAGCCTTGTGTGCACCCTTATTATATGGCCTAGTATTTATGTGACAATTAATTTGTAGAAGAAAAGTCTTTTACTATTTCAAAAAAATGCAAACAGAAAATAAAATGGAAAAGAAAACAAAAAAAGTCCACCCCTGGCCATTGGGCCAACGGCCCAGCCGGCCAGCCCACTGGCCCATGCCGGCCACCCCACTCCCCTCCATATTCCATAACCCCCCTGGGAAACCCTAGCCCAACCGATCCCCCTCCCCACTTTCCCCACTCCCCCTCGTCAGCCCCACCTCCTAATCCCATCTGGATCGGGAAAGGGATCGACCCCATCGTTGCCGCTGGATCACCCGCTCGCGCATCGCTCGCCGGCGTCGCCAGGCCTCCTCCTCGCCGGCCGTCTCCGGCTCGCCTCCCCTCTCGCTCCTCTTCCCTGACCCGATTTGGATCGGGAAGGGGCAACGAGCCCGACGCTACCCTTCACCGACGCCGTTGCCGTGTGCCACCATCGCCGGCCGAAGACCACGCCGCCTCGCCGGACTGCTTCCTCACCGGATCTCCTCCCCCGCGTTGCCTCGTCTCCGTCCTCCTCCTTGACCCCCGCTGCTCGTGCCCTACAGCTCCGCGGTGAGGCCCCGGTCTCCTTTCTCCATCGTCCCGGGTACTCACCGTGGACACCGCGCCCCTCGTCCACTCCCGTGTGCTCGCCCACATTCACCCACGCGCGCTCACCGCGGTCGGGTCGCGCCCTGGCCGCGCGCCGCTCCGTCCGGACCGCGACCGTCCCATCGGCCGCACCCCGCGCCCGCGGACCCGTCCCGTTGCTCGCTGTTGCCCTTTGCCTCGCAGCGCCGGGCCTCGCCCTGCCGCTGCTCACCCTTCCCTGCAGTTGTGGCAGCTCGTGGCGGTGGCCGCCGGTGCCTCGCTGCACCTCCGCCGCCCGGCGTCCGCTGCCGGTGCTCGCTCCCGCACCGGCGCCCGTTCGGGCTAGGCACCAATGCCCCTGCGCCCACACGCCCGTAACCGCACCGCCCGGTGCTCGCTAAGGCCTCTGGTCCATTGACAAACGGGGCCCGCGCCCCTGAAACATAAAAAAAGAAGGAATAAAAAAATATTAATTAAATAATTAACCAATCAATTAACTTAATTAATCTTGTTAATTACTCTAATTAACCCTGTTAAATAACCTTAATAACCTAATTAGATAAAAAGTCAATGACAGACGGGCCCCACTGCCCTGTTAGACCGGTCGGCGATCAACGCTGACGTCATGATGACGAAATAAATGTTTTCTAATTAATTTATTATGTTAATTCTAAAAATGAATTAAAACTTTTGAAAATTAATATTCAATAAACCGTAACTCGGATGAAAATATTTTGTACATGAAAGTTGCTCAGAACGATGAGACGAATCCGGATACGCAGCCCGTTCGTGCGCCACGCGTCCATAGCATAGCGAACCTACAACATTTCACCTCCGGTTCATCTGTCAGAAAACGCGAAACACCGGGGATACTTTCCCGGATGTTTCCCCCCTTCGTCGGTACCACCTACTAACGCGTTAGGGCACACTTAGCACCGCTCATTGTCATGTCATACTTCATCATGCTTATGTTTGCATTTTATTTATTGTTTATTCCCCCTCTTCTCTCCGGTAGACTACGAGACTGACGCTGTTGTTGCCCAGTTCGACTACGGAGTTTACGAACCCTCCTTGCCAGAGCAACCAGGCAAGCCCCCCCTTTGATCACCAGATATCACCTATTCTACCCTCTATTGCTTGCATTAGAGTAGTGTAGCATGTTACTGTTTCGATTAATCCTATTCTGTTGCATAGCCTGTCATTGTTGCAACATTTGTTGATACCTTACCTGCAATCCTAAACGCTTAGTATAGGATGCTAGTTTACCATTAATGGCCCTACATTCTTGTCAGTCTGCCATGCTATACTATCGGGCCGTGATCACTTGGGAGGTGATCACGGGTATATTCTATACATACATATACTATACAGATGGTGACTAAAGTCAGGTCAGCTCCTTGAGTACCCACAAGTGATTCCGATGTGGGGGCTGGAAGGACAGGTGGCTCCATCCCGGTAGAGGTGGGCCTGGGTTCCTGACGGCCCCCGACTATTACTTTGTGGCGGAGCGACATGGCAGGTTGAGACCACCTAGGCGAGAGGTGGGCCTGGCACTGGTCGACATTCGCGGTTACTTCATAATAACACACTTAACGAGATCTTGGTATTTGATCTGAGTCTGGCCACTGGCCTATACGCACTAACCAACTACGCGGGAACAGTTATGGGCACTCGATGTCGTGGTATCGGCCAAAGCCTTCTTGACGTCAGCGACTGAGCGGCACGCTCCCGGTTTGACCGCATAACGCAACTTCCTTTGTAATGGAGGTTGCTAGGTCTGCTCACCAGCCGCGTTCGCAACGTGCAGGTGTGCAATGGGCGATGGGCCCAGACCCCTGCGCGCATAGGATTTAGACCGGCGTGCTGACCTCTCTGTTGTGCCTAGGTGGGGCTGCGACGTGTTGATCTTCCGAGGCCGGGCATGACCAAGGAAAGTGTGTCCGGCGAAATGGGATTGAGCGTGTTGGGTTATGTGGTGCACCCCTGCAGGGAAGTTTATCTATTCGAATAGCCGTGTCCCTCGGTAAAAGGACGACCCGGAGTTGTACCTTGACCTTATGACAACTAGAACCAGATATTTAATAAAACACACCCAGACAAGTTCCACAGACAACCCGGTGATCGCTTTCCCACAGGGCGACGAGGTGACGATCGCCGGGTAAGATTATGTTATGCAATGCTACTTGGAGGACTTCAATCTACTCTCTTCTACATGCTGCAAGACAGAGGCTAACAGAAGCGTAGTCTTCGATAGGACTAGCTATCCCCCTCTTATTCTAGCATTCTGCAGTTCAGTCCACCGATATTGCCTCTTTACACATATACCCATGCATATGTAGTGTAGATCCTTGCTTGCGAGTACTTTGGATGAGTACTCATGGTTGCTTTGCTCCCTCTTTTCCCCCTTTATCCTCTTCTTCTCGGATGCTGCAACCAGACGTTGGAGCCCAAGAGCAGACGCCATCGTCGACGACGACCCCTACTACACCGAGTGTGCCTACTACTACGTTCAGGCCGCTGACGACCAGGAGTAGTTTAGGAGGATCCCAGGCAGGAGGCCTGTGCCTCTTTCGATCTATATCCCAGTTTGTGCTAGGCATCTTATGGCAACTTGTTTAACTTATGTCTGTACTCAGATATTGTTGCTTCCGCTGACTCGTTTATGTTCGAGCACTTGTATTCCAGCCCTCGAGGCCCCTGGCTTGTAATATGATGCTTGTATGACTTATTTTACTTTTAGAGTTGTGTTGTGATATCTTCACGTGAGTCCCTGATCTCGATCGTACCCATTTGCGTGCATGGTTAGTGTACGATTGAATCGGGGGCATCACACTGACAGTAGGGGCCCACACAAGGAAATGCCTCCTTATTACCCGCAAAATAATGGTTCCTCCACCTGACAGCTAGGACCCACCGGAAGGGCCTCTGTATTTCGCAAAATAAATGTCCCCCCTGCTGTCAGCTCGGACCCACTGGAAGTGCCTCCTTATTACGCACAAAAAAAATGAATACTCCCCCTGCTAGCTAGGACCCACCTTGGTGGGAGGCTGACTTGTGAGCCTACTAAGTTGACGGGGATGGACGGCTTTGTCAACTTAGTCAATATGAACGATTCTAGCTCCAGTGACTGTACGATGTCCATCCAACGGCCGTAGTGCTTCTTCAACCTCTGGTCTTCTTGCTCCAGCCGCCCAAAGCAGCGCCGGTCGTGCCGCATGCTCCTGCCTCCCGTGGTCGGCTGTGCTGCCGTGGAGTCCTCACCGCCCCTACTATTCCCACCGTTGGCCAGCCCCTGCGGCGTCGGCAGCCACACACCACAGCCGAACCAGTGAACCCTCGTACTCCTCTCCGTGCGAGCTTCCACTGTCGCGTCTTCCCCGGCTCTGCGTCGTCCCCTTCCTAGGCCCCGTCGTCGTCCACCGCTCTGGTGCTCTTGGCGCGGCGTGGTCAACGTGGTCAAGGAACAACGTGCATCGGAAGAGTACTGTATGTGGAGAGGCTGACAGTTGGGTCCACGGTGGCCGCAAGGAAGTGCCTCCTTATTACGTGCAAAATAATTATTCCTCCACCTGACAGTAGGGACCCACCGAACGGGCCACCGTATTTCACGAAAAAATCGTTTCCCCCCCTGACTACTACTACTACTACCGGAGCCCAACCAGATTTGGCGGGCTCGAGAGTGCGCGGACTGGAGCCTACAGCCGGACACGAGTTCGGGACCCCGGTGTCACAGGCTTCCTTTGGGGGTGAAGTCTGTGTTCGGCTCTACCACCGATGAGGGTGCGGCCTCCGGGGCGGGGTCCATCCACCCGTCCTTGGATGACGCAACCTTCCCTGGATTTAGGTCCGGGGCTTCTGCAGGTGCGATATTCCGAGTATTGTCCGACAGCAGGTCTAAGCCGTGCTCATCATGACTGTTCGGCGCTCCTAACGTAGGCCCGAATCCATCGAATATCAAGTCTCCGCCGATATCGGCCGTGTAGTTCAAGTTTCCGAACCTGACCTGATGGCCAGGGGCGTAGCTGTCGATCTGCTCCAGATGGCCAAGCGAATTGGCCCGCGGTGCGAAGCCGCCGAACACGAAGATCTGTCCAAGGAGAAAGGTCTCACCCTGGACCGTGTTGTTGTTGATGATTGAAGGATCCATCGAGCCTTGCAGCGACAACAGAGAGGAACTCTCAATGAAAGCACCAATGTCGGTATCAAAACCGGCGGATCTTGGGTAGGGGGTCCCGATCTGTGCGTCTAAGGCTAATGGTAACAGGAGGCAAGGGACACAATGTTTACCCAGGTTCAGGCCCTCTCGATGGAGGTAAAACCCTACTTCCTGCTTGATTGATCTTGATGATATGAGTATTACAAGAGTTGATCTACCAGGAGATCGTAGAGGCTAAACCCTAGAAGCTAGCCTATGGTATGATTGTGAATGTTATGATCGTCCCTATACGGACCGAACCCTCCGGTTTATATAGACACCGGAAGGGGCTAGGGTTTACACAGAGTTGGTTACAAAGAAGGAAATCTAATATCCGGATTGCCAAGCTTGTCTTCCATGCAAAGGAGAGTCCCATCCAGACACGGGACGAAGTCTTGAGTCTTGTATCTTCATGGTCCAATAGTCCGGCCAAAGTATATAGTCCGGCTGTCCGGATACCCCCTAGTCCAGGACTCCCTCAGCGGGCCCCAGCGTGAGAAGGCGGCTATCAAGCATGGCTCGACAAGCATAACTTGACCTGGGCTGAAAACCGCATACGGACTCCATCCGAACTGCGTCTTGACGTGGCCCGATATAGAGGTGCCGTGCACCCCCTATGCTTCACTGATGAGGTGATGGAGCACCAGTTCCCAGAAGGATTTAAACCTGTGAACATTGAGTCATACGATGGCACAACAGATCCCGCAGTATGGATTGAAGATTTACTTCTCCACATTCACATGGCTCGCGGTGACGATCTACACACCATCAAATACCTCCCTCTCAAACTCAAGGGACCAGGTAGGCACTGGTTAAATAGCATCCCAGAAAACTCTATTAGAAGGTGGGAAGACCTGGAGGATGCCTTTAGAGACAACTTCCAGGGCACTTATATCCGGCCTTCGGACGCCGATGACCTCAGTCACATAGTCCAACAGCCCGGAGAGTCAGCCAGAAAATTCTGGACCCGGTTCCTAATCAAAAAGAACCAAATTGTTCACTGTCCGGACGCCGAGGCTCTAGCATCCTTCAAACACAGCATCCGCGGTGAATGGCTTGCCCGACAACTCGGCCAAGAAAAGCCGAAGTCCATGGGAGCTCTCACATCACTCATGACCCGCTTTTGCATAGGGGAAGATAGCTGGCTTGCCCGTAGCAGCAACAATACCAGCGATCCCAGCACTTCTGAAGCAAGGAACATAAATGGCAGGACCCGATGAGAGAGTCCTGGATTAGGGGGCATCCGGAGAGCCGGACTATATACATCGTCCGGACTATTGAAGCGTGAAGATACCAGACACAAGACTCCGGCGCGTGTCCGGATGGGACTCTCCTTTGCGTGGGAGACAAGCTTGGCAATCCGAATATTATATTTCCTTTCTTGTAACCGACTCCATGTAAACCCTAGCCCTCTCCGGTGTCTATATAAACCGGAGAGGATGGTCCTTAGAAGACCGATCTCAATTACAATCATACCATGATAGGCTAGCTCTTAGGGTTTAGCCTCTACTATCTCGTGGTAGATCTACTCTTGTACTACTCATATCTTCAATATTAATCATGCAGGAAGTCGGGTTTTACATCCATCGAGAGGGCCCGAACCTGGGTAAACATTGTGTCCCTTGCTTCCTATTACCATCAGCCTAAGACGCACAGATCGGGACCCCCTACCCGAGATCCGCCGGTTTTCACACCGACATTGGTGCTTTCATTGAGAGTTCCTCTGTGTCGTCGCTTCGAGGCTTGATGGCGTCTTCAATCGCTAACAACACGATCCAGGGCGAGACTTTTCTCCCCGGACAGATCTTTGTGTTCGGCGGCTTCGGACTACGGGCCAATTCGCTTGGTCATCTGAAGCAGATCGACAGCTACGCCCCTGGCCACCAGATCAGGTTCGGAAACTTGAACTACACGGCAGATATTCGCGGAGGCTTGTTCTTCGACGGATTCGGGCCTGTGCCAGGAGCGCCGGACAGTCACGACGAGCACGGCCTAGACCTGCTGTCGGACAATGCTTGGGATATCACCCCTGCAGTAGCCCTGGATCTAAATCCGGAGCAGGTTGCGTTGCCCAAGGACGGAGGGGTGGACCCCGCCCTGCGGGCCGCATACTCATCGGCGGTGGAGCCGAACACAGGTCTCACCCCTGTTGAGGCCTGTAACCTCATGCCCCCAGACTCATATCCGGTTGTTGGTCCCGGTCCGCATACCCTCGAGCCAGTCAGGCCAGGTGGGCTCCGGTAATGGAGTTTACCGCTACGGACATCTTCCAGCACTCGCCCATTTGCGACATGCTGAACTCATTAAAGTCTCTCTCTTTGTCAGGAGGCTCTGGGCTGAACTATGTCCGAGTGGGAAGCAGGCGACGAAGGAATTCGCTGCCCACCCACCACCCACTTCACTGCCACGGTCGATGATTTAACCGACGTGCTTGACTTCGACTCCGGAGACATCGACGGTATGGTCGACGATGCAGGAGACGTACATGAGCCACCGCTCACAGGGCGGTGGACAGTCACCTCTTCATACGATATATATATATATATATGGTGGACACTCCGAAAGAAACCAATGGCGATGAGGCAACGGAGGATAACCCCTCCAAGAAGAAAGCAAAGCATGGGCGTCGCCAGCGCCGCTCCAAGCCCCGCCAAGGCAATACCGGCACCGGAGACGAAAACAATCCGGACGGTGCCGACGATGAATACAACCCCGATCAGCCCGCCTTCGAGGAGGCCGAGCAGGAAGATGGGCAGGATAGCCCAGACGAACAGGCGACGGACGGGTATCCGGAGAAGGACAACTACATGCCCTGCTCCGAAGACGAGATTAGCCTCGGCGACGACGAGTTCGGCATGCCCGAGGTCCTCGCGGAGCAGGAGGGCTTCAAGCGCCGGCTTATTGCCACTGCGAGAAGCCTGAAGAAGAAGCAGCAGCAGCTTCAAGCTGATCAAGACCTGTGCACAGATAGATGGACAGAAGTCCTGGCAGCCGAGGAATATGGACTCAAGCTCCACACGGCTGACCGGCCGCCTCGAGGTCGGGATAAAACGGCATATTAGCCCGAATACCAGCCTGCATCCCCGCGCCAGTTTACTACGGCCCATGGCAATACTCAAGACCTGCGTGATAGACTAGATAACACCGCAGGACAACCAAGATCGATCTACGGATCACGGGGGCGCGCCGCAACACATGACAATGACTGTCATACCGGATACACTGACAGCAAATCCGGCCGGGCCGAACATAACCAGTCCGACGCAGCCGGACTGCGTCGCGATATAGCCCGGCACAGAGGCGCCGCACACCCCCTCTGCTTCACCAATGAAGTGATGGATCATGAATTCCCAGAAGGGTTCAAACCCGTAAACATCGAATCATACGATGGCACCATAGACCCCGCGCTATGGATTGAAGATGTCCTTCTCCACATCCACATGGCCCGCGGAGACGATCTACATGCCATCAAGTATCTTCCCCTTAAGCTCAAAGCACCCGCCTGGCCCTGGCTAAATAGCCTTCCCGCAAATTCCATTGGCAGTTGGGAAAACCTGGAAGACGCATTTCTTGACAACTTCCAAGGCACATATGTGCGACCTCCGGATGCCGATGACTTGAGCCACATTACTCAACAGCCCGGAGAATCAGCCAGGAAATTCTGGACTCGGTTCCTAACTAAAAATAACCAAATAGTTGACCGTCCGAACGCCGAAGCCCTGACGGCCTTCAAGCATAATATCCGCGACGAGTGGATCGCCCGACACCTCGGCCAGGAGAAACCCAAGTCCATGGCAGCTCTCACGACACTAATGACCCGCTTTTGCGTGGGCGAGGACAGCTGGTTGTCTCGCAGCAGCACTACGCCACATTCTGGCACGTTAGATGTCCGTGACAATAATGGCAAGCTACAGCGCAACAGACACAAGCGACGGAACAACGGCGACAACACCGAAGACATGGCAGTCAATGCCGGATTCAGTGGATCCAAATCCGGTCAGCGGAAGAAGCCATTTAAAAGAAACAATCAGGGACCGTCTAGTCTAGACCGTATACTGGAGTGCTCGTGCCAAATTCATGGCACCCCGGACAAGCCAGCCAACCACACCAATAGAGAATGCTGGGTATTTAAACAGGCCGTCAAAATAAACGCCGAAAACAAGGACAAGGGGCCGCACAACAACGATGACGAGGAGCCCCGGCGCCCGAACACGGGGGGACAGAAGAAATTTCCCCCCAGGTGAAAACGGTCAACATGATCTACGCCACTCACATCCCCAAGCGGGAACGGAAGCGAGCACTACGGGACGTCTACGCGATGGAGCCAGTCGTCCCCAAATTCAACCCATGGTCAGCTTGTCCGATCACCTTTGCTCGTAGGGATCATCCTACTAGCATCCGTCACGGCGGCTCAGCCGCATTGGTCTTAGACCTAATCATCGACGGATTCCACCTCACGCGAGTCCTTATGGACGGCGGCAGCAGCCTGAACCTGCTTTACCATGACACAGTGCGCAAAATGGGCATTGACCCTTCAAGGATCAAGCCCACTAAAACCACCTTCAAAGGTGTAATTCCTGGAGTAGAGGCCCATTGTATGGGCTCTATAACACTGGAAGTGGTCTTCGGATCTCCGGACAACTTCCGAAGCAAGGAGTTAATCTTCAATATCGTCCCTTTCCGCAGTGGTTACCACGCACTGCTCGGGAGAACCGCATTCTCTAGATTCAATGTGGTACCACACTATGCATACCTCAAGCTCAAGATACGAGGCCCGCGCGGGGTCATCACAGTCAACGGAAACATGGACCGCTCTCCCCGTACAGAAGAGCATATTGCAGCCCTCGCGGCAGAAGTACAATGCGGCCTCCTCCGGCAAACCACCAATCCGGTGACGACAACCTCAAGCACCGTCAAGCGAGTTCGGAGCACCCCACAACAGGACCACCAGGTACGCCTATAGCACGACTAGCAGTCCGGCCTACGCTCAAAGCCAATCAAAGAAGCATTCGTGCAACGCGTACACAATTACGCACTTAAAATACCATGGGCACAGGCGGAGGCGCAGCAGCAGCTCAGTCAACAGTGCGGTATCACCGCCACATACCTTCGTAACCTTTCCTTTCACCTTTCAGGACATTGCTTTAGTGCAGCCTCTCCAGAAGAGCCGGATTGTCGGACTTACATAGGAGAGAAAACCAAGGAGGCAACAGGCTTTGCACACAGAAGGAAATACCCAGGTGGAATCTATTTATAATCGTTATACCTGCTTTATCTATCTGTACTTAGCCTACCTCTGGATAGGGTATGTCAAATAATCCTATTTATCTCCGCTTAATGCATTCATTGTAAACATACGCTTAAACGTATTATTTATCAATGGGAGATCATATATAGCGTCAGCTTATTATTCTTATTTGAGCATTTTTTCTTACAAATGTCTATTTGATATTGCATCCGTACACCTTGGTACGTTCAGTTTGCCGGGGGCTTCTTATGGCGCCCCATAATACGGCAAGACAAGTCCGAACACTTTCAACAGTGCGGCACCCCGAACTTATAGCACTATATGCATCAGCTCCGAATCATGTCTTGGGTCTACAGTTGGGATAGCCCGGCTCCCTTGTTTTGGTGCCTTACGTTCCGTTATATCGGCTAAGGTAGCGCAGGGAGAACTACTGCGATTGTGTCCCAGTTCTTCCGGACGAGCACCTCTGTAGAGAAAGCCGAAAACTGACCGGCATGATGTGGTGAGAGCTGGACGCTGTTCGAGAGGTCTTAAAATCCTTAAAGATTTTTCTGCTTTAGGCGATAATTCGGTTTCGTCCGTTTTAGGCGTATATAGCGCCCCAATTCGCTCTTCCAGATTCTAGGGGCTTCGCCGAAATTTAAAATTGTAGAGTTCTATGGCTATGTGAAGGTTATAAAGCCGCATAGTCCGATTGCCTTGTTCGCTGCGCCGAACACCTCCTTAAGGGACCAAACATTTGGATAAAGAGTGTCCGGGTTTTCCATGAACACCCCAGTACTAGTTACATGGGGGCAGAAGCCAACGACTGGCCTACTTTCAGAATTTTATAAACAGCCACACAGAAGGTAATATTTTAAATAACAAAAGCGCTACATAGCGCAAGTAACTTCGTCTTTAAATTACAAACATGACATAAGTGAATTCATTCTAAAGTTATGTCCTTGGTACATTCATCGGCCACGAGGCGAGCGCCCTTCATAACGCCATCATAATACTTCTCCGGATAGTGATGCACCTTGCCCTCTGGCGGCCCGTCCTTCACCAGCTTCTCCGCATCCAGGTTTCCCTAATGCACCTTCGCACGGGCAAAGGCCCGGCGGGCACCCTCAATGCAAACGGATCGCTTGATGACTTCCAGTCGCGGACAGGCATTCACCATCCGCTTGATCAGGCCGAAGTAGCTGGTGGGCAGGGGCTCACCAGGCCACATCCGGACTATGAAATCCTTCATAGCCACTTCGGCCGCCCTGTGGAGTTCGACCAACTGCTTCAGTTGGTCACTCAGAGGCGTTGGATGTTCAGCCCCAGCATACTGGGACCAGAACAGCTTCTCCGTTGAGCTCCCCTCCTGGGCACGGTAGAACTCCGCGGCATCTGATACGCTGCGTGGCAGATCTGTGAATGCCCCTGGAGAGCTCCGGACTCGGGTAAGTAAAAGAAACGCATACTCCACATGTTTGCTTTGCATAAGGAATTTCATACCCGCCGCTATCTTTTTGGCCTCCTGGATTTCCTGCTGTGCCTTCTCGGCTTCGGCCTTGGCGTCTTTTATACATGAAAGGGCCTTTGTAAGCTCGTCCTCTTTTGCCTTAAGCTCATGCTCCACAGCCTCGAACTTCTTGCCGAGATCCTGGAGCTCTTGCTGTACCTCTCCCACTCTAGCATCTTTACTTTTCGTGCTCCTTGCGTTCCAAAGCCGCCTTGTGTTCGGCCTCGGACAGTGCCTTCTTGAGAGACGCCACTTCGGTGGTCCCCTCTGTCACCAAATCACGACGCTTCGTCATTAGAATAACCAATTTTATCTATCATTAATTATATGAGAGAGGGGTATCATTCACCTCTGCTCTCTTCGAGCTGCCTCCTCGTGAGGTCGAGCTCTCCCTGCGCCTGCTCCAGGTCCTATTTTAGTCCGGCGATCTCGGCCGTACGAACCGCAGTGGCAAGTAGCACAGCTTGCTTATTCACATTCAAACTTATTGTTAGACTCCTACGGATTATAATTGACCCTCCGTTTGGTTTTTCCTTCCGAACACCAAACAGAGTATCAGGGTCTATTGCCTATCGGGTGGTAATTCCACACATCTCTATTACTTACCTCAAAGCCTGTCAGGAGGCTGGTGCAGGCTTCGGTTAGTCCGCTCTTGGTGGACGAAACCTTCTGAATCACCGCACTCATAAGAGTACGATGCTCTTCATCTATGGAAGCACCGCGAAGCGCTTCCAGCAGACAAGCCGGCGCCTCGGGCGCAACGAAAGTCCTCGACACAGACGGCTCTCCCTCCCTAACAGGGGCTGCCCGCCGGAGTCCGGAACCATTGAAGGCTCCGGAATAGTGTTCGGTTGAGAGTCCGGCCTATTGTGGCTCTCATCAACACGGTCTGCGGGAATCTTGAACCCCGTGTGTCCGACGTCTGGAATGCCGCCTTGGGGCGCCTCCGGAACCACCTCCCCCCGCTCTGGGAGCCTTTGGGATAACACCTCTGTGTCATCTGCAGGCTGAGGAGTAGTGGCCGTCGGGAGCGAGTTCATCGCCGAATCGCTCAAGGACCCATCCGAAGACGACGCCTCGGGATGGACCCTTGCCGGACTGCATACAAGTTCGCGTTATAACAAAACTATGAAGCAAAATTACGATGGAGTGCGGATACTTACGATCGCACTAGGGGCTTCTTCCTAGGCAGCCACCCCTCCTCGCTGTCTGCGGTGGTGGCGGAGTAGTCCGGAAGGGACGCCTTTCCCTTCTTGGACGTCCCAGCCTCCCCCTCCGGGGCGGCCTTCCTCTTTTTATCCCCCCCAATACGGGGAGGTGGAGTTTCTTCTTGTTTCCCCCCGCCTCCGCGGGAGGAATCTGCCTCGTCGTCATCGGACGACGAGGGTATGACGGCCTTGCACCGGGGGGCTCTCCTGGCCCCCTGGTCCGCCCTCTTAAGCCCCTCGTCCTTTCCGGATGGGGCGGCCTCTTCTTCTTCTTCCCCTTCGGGGGAGGAGTGTGCCTCGTCGTCTTCGGACGAGGCTTCTAGCGCAGCCTTACGTCGGAGACCCTTTCGGATCCCCGGGGCCTTCTTATCGGCCTTCTTCTCCGGCTCCTTGTAGGGCACCAGGACCAGCATCTCCGCCAGGAGAGCATTAGCTGGCATTTCTGGCAGCAGAGCCGAACAGTCAATCTGCTCCGCTGTCTCCACATAATCCTAAACAAATATGCACAATTACTTAAGGCTCCCCCATGAATATATTGGGAAGAACCGAATCCGGTGGCAGCCTGAGAACTCACCTGACTAGGAGGCCGCGGGGCATGGAGCCCACGGTCCTCGGATATGGGAGGAGGTACTTCGGATGCCTTGAACAAGGCCTTCCACGCATTTTTGTGCTTCATGTCGTAGAGCCTCTGAAGCGTCTGGTGTTCGGCCGGGACGAACTCCCACAGATTGAATGCCCGCCTTTGGCACGGCAGAATCCGGCGAACGAGCATGACCTGGATCACGTTGACAAGCTTGATGTTCTTGTCCTTCATGCCCTTGATGCAGTTTTGGAGTCCGGTCAGCTCTGTAGATTCGCCGCATAACAGGCCCTTCTGTTCCCAGGAGGTGAGCCGCATGGGGGTTCCGGATCGGAACTCGGGGGCCGCCGCCCAATTGGCGTCACGCGGCTCGGTGATGTAGAACCACCCAAACTGCCTGAAGGAAATATGCCCTAGAGGCAATAATAAAGTTATTATTTATTTCCTTATATCATGATAAATGTTTATTATTCATGCTAGAATTGTATTAACCGGAAACATAATACATGTGTGAATATATAGACAAACAGAGTGTCACTAGTATGCCTCTACTTGACTAGCTTGTTAATCAAAGATGGTTATGTTTCCTAACCATGGACAAAGAGTTGTTATTTGATTAACGGGATCACATCATTAGTTGAATGATCTGATTGACATGACCCATTCCGTTAGCTTAGCACCCGATCGTTTAGTATGCTGCTATTGCTTTCTTCATGACTTATACATGTTCCTATGACTATGAGATTATGCAACTCCCGTTTACCGGAGGAACACTTTGTGTGCTACCAAACGTCACAACGTAACTGGGTGATTATAAAGGTGCTCTACAGGTGTCTCCAAAGGTACTTGTTGGCTTGGCGTATTTCGAGATTAGGATTTGTCACTCCGAATGTCGGAGAGGTATCTCTGGGCCCTCTCGGTAATGCACATCACTTAAGCCTTGCAAGCATTGCAACTAATGAGTTAGTTGCGAGATGATGTATTACGGAACGAGTAAAGAGACTTTCCGGTAACGAGATTGAACTAGGTATTGGATACCGACGATCGAATCTCGGGCAAGTAGCATACCGATGACAAAGGGAACAACGTATGTTGTTATGCGGTCTGACCGATAAAGATCTTCATAGAATATGTAGGAACAATATGGGCATCCAGGTCCCGCTATTGGTTATTGACCGGAGACGTGTCTCGGTCATGTCTACATTGTTCTCGAACCGTAGGGTCCACACGCTTAAAGTTACGATGACAGTTTCTTTATGAGTTTATGTATTTTGATGTACCGAAGGTTGTTCGGAGTTCCGGATGTGATCACGGACATGACGAGGAGTCTCGAAATGGCCGAGACATAAAGATCGATATATTGGAAGCCTATATTTGGACATCGGAATCGTTCCGGGTGAAATCGGCATTTTATCGGAGTACCGGGGGGTTACCGGAACCCCCCGGGGGGTTATTGGGCCTACATGGGCCTTGAGGGAGAAGAGAGAAGGAGGCAGGAGGTGGCCGCGTGCCCCTCCCCTTCCTAGTCCGAATAGGACAAGGGAAGGGGGGCGGCGCCCCCCCTTTCCTTCCCCTCTTCCTCCTCTTTCCCCCCTTCTCCTTCTCATACTAGGAAAGAAAGGGAGTCCTACTCCCGGTGGGAGTAGGACTCCCCCTGGCGCGCCCCTCCTTGGCCGGCCGCCCCCTCCCCTTGGCTCCTTTATATACGGGGGCAGGGGGTGTAACGCCCCGGACACACCCGCCGGTGGTCGTTACTCCTGGCGGGATCTAGACTGGCCCCACAGACCAATACTAGTCTTTTCTGCGCACTTTGTCCTCACTCGTGCGCACCCGGGAGCAACTTCCCGGTCGGTCACCCATCCTGACACTACTCCAAGCTGAGCACGCTTAACTTTGGAGTTCTGTCCGAATGGGCTCCCGGAAAAGAAGGAATTCCTTATTGATATGAGTAGTCTATCATCGCTAATAAGCCAGGCTATCACATACACCCCCACTCAGAGGAACCGACGTCCTCGTCGGGCCACAGGAACGTTCCCTCTTGGCACAAACGTCTGTGCTTCCAGTCCGGTACATGTGCCATGTCGGGTGCCACGACGGGTCACAAACGTCATGAACAACATGACCACGCACCTGTCCGCAACCATCCGTGTAACCGCGAGGGTCGGCTCTGATACCAACTTGTAACGCCCCGGACACACCCGCCGGTGGTCGTTACTCCTGGCGGGATCTAGACTGGCCCCACAGATCAATACTAGTCTTTTCTGCGCACTTTGTCCTCACTCGTGCGCACCCGGGAGCAACTTCCCGGTCGGTCACCCATCCTGACACTACTCCAAGCTGAGCACGCTTAACTTTGGAGTT
>LR880970.1:557804713-557855609 GCA_904067115.1 Aegilops sharonensis
AGTTGTGTGTTGCAGCCCTCCCCTCACCCCTCTATTTATAGGGGAAGGGAGGAGGGGGCCGGCCCCCTCTAGATGCATCTAGAGGGGGGGGGGGGGCGGCCAAGGGGAGGGGGGGCTTGCCCCCCAAGCAAGGGGGGCGCCCCCCTTAGGGTTCCCCCCTCAACCCTAGGCGCATGGGCCAAGGGGAGGGGGTGCGCCCAGCCCACCAAGGGCTGGCTGCCTCCCACGCAGCCCAAGTGGCCCCCAAAAAGGGGTGGCCCCTCCCGGTGGTCCTCCAGAACCTTTCCGGTGGACCCTCCATAAAACCGATATGACCCGAAACTTTTCCGGTGTCCGTTTGACGACTTCCCATATATAAATCTTTACCTCCGGACCATTTCGGAACTCCTCGTGACGTCCAGGATCTCATCCGGGACTCCGAACAACATTCGGTAATCACATACAAGTCTTCCTATTAACCCTAGCGTCACCGAACCTTAAGTGTGTAGACCCTACGGGTTCGGGAGACATGTAGACATGACCGAGACGTTCTCCGGTCAATAACCAACAGCGGGATCTGGATACCCATGTTGGTTCCCACACGCTCCTCGATGTTGTCATCGGATGAACCACGATGTCAAGGGTTCAAGTAACCCCGTATTCTATTCCCTTTGTCAGACGGTATGTTACTTGCCCGAGACTCGATCGTCGGTATCCCAATACCTCGTTTAGTCTCGTTACTGGCAAGTCACTTTACTCATACCGTAATGCATGATCCCGTGACTAGACACTTGATCACTTTGAGCTCATTATGATGATGCATTACCGAGTGGGCCCAGTGATACCTCTCCGTCATACGGAGTGACAAATCCCTGTCTCGATCCATGTCAACCCAACGGACACTTTCGGAGATACCTGTAATGCACCTTTATAGTCACCCAGTTACGTTGTGACGTTTGGTACACCCAAAGCATTCCTACGGTATCCGGGAGTTACACGATCTCACGGTCTAAGGAAGAGATACTTGACATTTGGAAAAGCTCTAGCAAAACGAACTACACGATCTTTGTGCTATGCTTAGGATTGGGTCTTGTCCATCACGTCATTCTCCTAATGACGTGATCCCGTTGTCAATGACATCCGATGTCCATAGTCAGGAAACCATGACTATCTGTCGACCAACGAGCTAGTCAACTAGAGGCTCACTAGGGACGTATTGTGGTCTATGTATTCACACGTGTATCACGATTTCCGTATGATACAGTTATAGCATGAATAAAAGAAAATTATCATGAACAAGGAAATATAATAATAATGCTTTTATTATTGCCTCTAGGGCATATTTCCAACACAGCGACCCATTGATGGACTGGTGCAAGCCTCTCGGAGTTGGAATAAACGCTTTGATAGTGTGATCAAAGCATTTGGGTTTATACAGACTTTTGGAGAAGCCTGTATTTACAAGAAAGTGAGGGGGAGCTCTATAGCATTTCTAATATTATATGTGGATGACATATTATTGATTGTAAATGATATAGAATTTCTGGATAGCATAAAGGGATACTTGAATAAAAGTTTTTCAATGATAGGCCTTGGTGAAGCTGCTTACATATTGGGCATTAAGATCTATAGAGATAGATCAAAACGCTTAATTGGACTTTCACAAAGCACATACCTTGACAAAGTTTTGAAGAAGTTCAAAATGGATCAAGCAAAGAAAGGGTTCTTGCCTGTATTGCAAGGTGTGAAGTTGAGTAAGACTCAATGCCCAACCACTGCAGAAGATAGAGAGCAAATGAAAGATGTTCCCTATGCTTCAGCCATAGGCTCTATCATGTATGGAATGCTGTGTACCAGACCTGATGTGTGCCTTGCTATAAGTTTAGCAGGGAGGTGCCAAAGTAATCCAGGAGTGGATCACTGGACAACGGTCAAGAACATCCTGAAGTATCTGAAAAGGACTAAGGATATGTTTCTCGTATATGGAGGTGACAAAGAGCTCATCGTAAATGGTTACGTTGATGCAAGCTTTGACACTGATCTGGACGATTCTAAATCGCAAACCGGATACGTGTTTACATTAAATGGTGGAGCTGTCAGTTGGTGCAGTTCAAAACAAAGCGTCGTGTCGGGATCTACGTGTGAAGCGGAATACATAGCTGCTTCGGAAGCAGCTAATGAAGGAGTTTGGATGAAGGAGTTCATATCCGATCTAGGTGTCATACCTAGTGCATCGGGTCCAATGAAAATCTTTTGTGACAATACTGGAGTGATTGCCTTAGCAAAGGAATCCAGATTTCACAAGAGAACCAAGCACATCAAGAGACGCTTCAATTCCATCCGGGATCTAGTCAAGGTGGGAGACATAGAGATTTGCAAGATACATACGGATCTGAATGTTGCAGACCCGCTGACTAAGCCTCTTCCACGAGCAAAACATGATCAGCACCAAGACTCCATGGGTGTTAGAATCATTACTGTGTAATCTAGATTATTGACTCTAGTGCAAGTGGGAGACTGAAGGAAATATGCCCTAGAGGCAATAATAAAGTTATTATTTATTTCCTTATATCATGATAAATGTTTATTATTCATGCTAGAATTGTATTAACCGGAAACATAATACATGTGTGAATATATAGACAAACAGAGTGTCACTAGTATGCCTCTACTTGACTAGCTTGTTAATCAAAGATGGTTATGTTTCCTAACCGTGGACAAAGAGTTGTTATTTGATTAACGGGATCACATCATTAGTTGAATGATCTGATTGACATGACCCATTCCGTTAGCTTAGCACCCGATCGTTTAGTATGCTGCTATTGCTTTCTTCATGACTTATACATGTTCCTATGACTATGAGATTATGCAACTCCCGTTTACCGGAGGAACACTTTGTGTGCTACCAAACATCACAACGTAACTGGGTGATTATAAAGGTGCTCTACAGGTGTCTCCAAAGGTACTTGTTGCGTTGGCGTATTTCGAGATTAGGATTTGTCACTCCGAATGTCGGAGAGGTATCTCTGGGCCCTCTCGGTAATGCACATCACTTAAGCCTTGCAAGCATTGCAACTAATGAGTTAGTTGCGAGATGATGTATTACGGAACGAGTAAAGAGACTTGCCGGTAACGAGATTGAACTAGGTATTGGATACCGACGATCGAATCTCGGGCAAGTAGCATACCGATGACAAAGGGAACAACGTATGTTGTTATGCGGTCTGACCGATAAAGATCTTCGTAGAATATGTAGGAACCAATATGGGCATCCAGGTCCCGCTATTAGTTATTGACCGGAGACGTGTCTCGGTCATGTCTACATTGTTCTCGAACTGTAGGGTCCGCACGCTTAAAGTTACGATGACAGTTTCTTTATGAGTTTATGTATTTTGATGTATCGAAGGTTGTTCGGAGTTCCGGATGTGATCATGGACATGACGAGGAGTCTAGAAATGGTCGAGACATAAAGATCGATATATTGGAAGCCTATATTTGGACATCGGAATCGTTTCGGGTGAAATCGGCATTTTACCGGAGTACCGGGGGGTTACCGGAACCCCCGGGGGGTTATTGGGCCTACATGGGCCTTGAGGGAGCAGAGAGAAGGAGGCAGGAGGTGGCCGTGTGCCCCTCCCCTTCCTAGTCTGAATAGGACAAGGGAAGGGGGGCGGCGCCCCCCCTTTCCTTCCCCTCTTCCTCCTCTTTCCCCCCTTCTCCTTCTCCAACTAGGAAAGAAAGGGAGTCCTACTCCCGGTGGGAGTAGGACTACCCCTGGCGCGCCCCTCCTTGGCCGGCCGCCCCCTCCCCTTGGCTCCTTTATATACGGGGGCAGGGGGCACCCTAGGACACACAAGTTGATCTTCGTGATCGTTCCTTAGCCGTGTGCGGTGCCCCCCTCCACGATATTACACCTCGGTCATATTGTAGCGGTGCTTAGGCGAAGCCCTGCGACGGTTGAACATCAAGATCGTCACCACGCCGTCGTGCTGACGGAACTCCTCCCCGAAGCTTTGCTGGATCGGAGCCCGGGGTGCGTCATCGAGCTGTACGTGTGTCAAGAACTCGGAGGTGCCGGAGTAATGGTGCTTGGATCGGTTGGACCGGGAAGACGTACGACTACTTCCTCTACGTTGCATCAACGCTTCCGCTCCGGTCTACAAGGGTACGTAGACAACACTCTCCCCTCTCGTTGCTATGCATCACCATGATCTTGCATGTGCGTAGGAATTTTTTTGAAATTACTACGTTCCCCAACAGTGGCATCCGAGCCTAGGTTTTATGGTTTGATGTTATATGCACGAGTAGAACACAAGTGAGTTGTAGGCGATATAAGTCATACTGCTTACCAGCATGTCATACTTGGTTCGGCGGTATTGTTGGATGAAGCGGCCCAGACCGACATTACGCGTACGCTTACGCGAGACTGGTTCTACCGCGGTGCTTTGCACACAGGTGGCTGGCGGGTGTCAGTTTCTCCAACTTTAGTTGAACCGAGTGTGGCTACGCCCGGTCCTTGCGAAGGTTAAAACAACACCAACTTGACAAACTATCGTTGTGGTTTTGATGCGTAGGTGAGATTGGTTCTTTCTTAAGCCCGTAGCAGCCACGTAAAACTTGCAACAACAAAGTAGAGGACATCTAACTTGTTTTTGCAGGGCATGTTGTGATGTTATATGGTGAAGACAAGATGCTAAATTTTATTGTATGAGATGATCATGTTTTGTAACCGAGTTATCGGCAACTGGCTGGAGCCATATGGTTGTCGCTTTATTGTATGCTATGAAATCGCCCTGTAATGCTTTACTTTATCACTAAGCGGTAGCGATAATCGTAGAAGCATAAGATTGGTGTCGGGGAAACTGACCACGAACACCTATGGGACCGGCGGACCGAGCCCCTTTCGGTTCGGCGGGGGGCGGAGATCGCACGAAGAGCGGATCGAGGCGAAGCACACGAGCAGTTTACCCAGCTTCGGAGCTCTCCCGAGAGATAACACTCCTACTGCTGCATGTCTGAATATATTGAGTTCTTGTTCGGGAGCGCTGAGTGCTACAGTACACACTAGCTGCTAACGAGACCGAGCGTGAGTGTTTTTCTGCCTTCGAACCCCCTCCACGTTGCGCATGGGCCTCCTTTTATATGCTCAAGGGGTCACCGACAGGTGGCAATGTAGACAAGGGTAAAAATGGAAAAGGAATTGCGGTTGGTACAACTACCTGTACAGTGTATCATACCTAACCCTGACGGCAGGGGACAAAGGCATTAAATGCCTGTCTGCGTCGCCCAAATAGTGCAAAAAAGGGACCGCCAGGGACGCCACCGCTTGCCACGATGGCAATCTTGTCAGCGCCGCTTGCCACCGCGCACCGCTGGCTGCACAACCTCTTGCCACGCGCGCCTGGAAAGGCCCCAGGGCGACACGTTGGTGGATGTGCTGGAGTGCGGGTACAGAGTGGTAGCTTGCCGCGGCAAGTGCCTTGCCGCGGTCATTGTCTTGTCGCTCCCGGAAGCTTGTCACTCACCAGGCCTCGCCGGGATGCGTGGCACGTCGCGGCAAGTTCCTTGAGATGCCTTGGTTGGCCTTCCCGGCAAGCTCCTCTTGCCGGGGCCTTGTCTCCTTGGCTTGAATACTTTGTTCTTGAATGGCTCCAAAGGAACCACGGAGGACCTTGGTGGTCACCCGGCATGCCTTGCCGCGGGGTGCTGCGACTGCCTGTGCACAAGTTCAGGATATTAGGGTACCCCTACTCTAGTACACCAACAATTGGCAAGACGGCAACGATGCTACGATGGAGATCAAGGTGTCGCGCCGGTGACGATGGTGATCATGACGGTGCTTCGGAGATGGAGATCACAAGCACAAGATGATGATGGCCATATCATATCACTTATATTGATTGCATGTGATGTTTATCTTTTATGCATCTTATCTTGCTTTGATTGACGGTAGCATTTTAAGATGATCTCTCAGTAATTATCGAGGACGAACCCACCGCGACAGCAGGGGACGTGTCCGAGACCACCTTGCCAGACCCGGCAATTATTACCCAAAGCAGCACCCAGCGCAGCCCCCAGCGTAAGTATATGGTTTACTTCCTGCTGTTAGGCGCGCATGGGTGCTCTTTCTTTGCTGACATCTGACTATTGGTTTGCGTAGGAGCAGAGCAGTCTCACCAGGAGTGCCCGGAAGCCGCTCCCGACATGCCAGCTGCTTTGACTACACCGCCAAGGGAGGATTCCCCGGCAAGGGAGCGTTCTCCGGCAAGGGAGAATTTTCCGGTAAGGGAGAAGTCTTCGGCAAGGGACAGTTCTCCGGCAAGGGACATCACCAGCGACGCCCCGGTGGCGGAGACCACGACTGTAGATCCTAGTACAGGTAATCCTCTTGCTTGAAAACTTCCCTTGGGTTCTTCTTCTTCTGATTTTCTTTTTGAATATTTGCTTGACTTTTCTCCCTTTTCCGGTCATCAGATCCATCTGCCACGGAGCCGATGGAAACCGAGGTCGCCGGTGAGGAGAACGCGCGCGGCAATACCGACGACGCCGCTGCCACCGAAGAAGAAGCCGGCGCTGATGATCCCGCCGGCGAAGAGGGCGCCAGAGCTGCCGCCGCAGAAGCTGGCGAGGGGTCCGGCAATCGCACTGACGGCCCCAAGGCCGCAGGAGCGTCAGGCGCTACGCCGACCGCCGATCCCTCTGCCGCTGCTGCAGCGTCAGGCTCCGAAGAGCCCCAGCCCGGCGCCTATTTGAAGGCCGGCGATGGCTTCTTCATCAAGCTCCCTTGGGCGTCAAGCTCCAGGGCACCGGTCGAAGGAGAAATCTTGGATGGAGAGGTGCTCGCCTCCGCTGGGCTGACGCTGGTCGACGCGCCGAGCAGCAGCAGCGGCGAGCCTGAGGAGGAGCGGCTGCTACGGAAGCTGTTGTCACTATACCGCGCTCGACAGGCCAAGCTGGAATCCCGAGAAGCGCTTGTCGCGAAGGCGGGAGTGGACATCGAGAAATGCGCGGAGGAGCTCCGGGGTCTTAACCAGGAAGCTCTCTGGTCCCTGGCAGAGGAGCGGGAGCAACTCGCCGAGGAGCGGAAAGCCTTCCTCCTCGAGAAGGCTGGAGTTGAAGAGCAACAGCGGCTTGTTGCCGAGAAGCTGTCTGCGCAGGAAGGCGAGTTGGCGCAGCGGAAGGTCAACCTTGACAGCCACGAGGAGGAGCTTTCCGCGCGCTAGCAAACATTCGGCGGCGCTCTCAAGGAAGCAGAGGATGCTGCCGCAGCTGCCGAGGCCGCCAAGAAGGAGCTGGAGGCGAAGGTGGCGCAGCTGGAGGCCGATCTCAAGGCGAGCGGCGAGGAGCTTGCTGCGCTCAAGCGTGAGCGCGAGAAGGACGCCTACACCCTTGGCGAGCTGCAGGGTCGTCTCGCCGAGAGGAGCAAGGAGCTTAGCGCCGCCAAGGACTCCAACGCAGATCTTGAGTTGAAGCTGACTACTTTGACCAAGACGCTGGACGGCGCCAGGGAGCAGGAGGTGGCCTTGAAGGAGAAGATCAAGGCCGACGAGGCGCTGCTGGCGAGTGCTGCTGCCGCCCAGAACACTTTTAGGGAGAATGTGGAGCACTGGATGGAGGGTCTCGTGGATGTTGCCGCAGCCATCGACAGGGAGCTGGCGCAGCTGGGGATGGAGGATCTCGGGTATTCCTCCGATGAGCACCTCCAACCCAGCGCCAAACTCAGCTTGTCCTTCGAAGGCGTGGCGACGGCCCTCCAGCGACTCCGGGAGAAGATCCCAAAGCAGCTGGCCGACGAGTCGCGCAAGATCTGCGCGGGAGCTCTTCAAAAGGTGCTGGTGAAGGTGGCCTTCCACAACCCAGGCCTCAACCTCACCAACGTCCTCAGGACCTTGCCGCCGGATGCTGATCTGGAAGCGCTCAAGACCCTTGTCGCACCCATTGTGGACAAGGTGAGCGGGATCAAGAGGGTTGAGGGCGATCGCGTAGATTAGGCCGCCCATTTTCTCTTTTTCTTGTCGCTGCTGGTCATGTTATGAGAACAATCTGTTAGAGCTGCGATAAGCTATCTTGTAATATGACTCTATCTTGGGTAGCGATTGCTATGTTATTTCCTTTACTTGATTCCTTCCTTTGTATGTTTATGCCAATGCTTTTAGGGAACTTGTCGGCGCAGGCACCTTAGCCGCGAGCGCTGAGTGCGGGACGTCAGCAGCCTGCTGGCGGTGCCGCTACCGACAAGAAACCTTGTCGCAACTAGTCGCAGCTCACTTAAGTTGTTGAGCGGACTCGAAACAAAGTAAGGGCGCAACTAGCTATGAGTTGGTTCCTCCGCGCACAGGTTTTCCATACAAAGCACGGTCGTTCAAGGAAGATAACTTAAAATTTTTAAAACTGATTGCTCAAACTTTAGCAACTTAGCTTTTCTGTCGTTTGCTTCCTGGTAAGGCGAAACTTCCTCGAACGACGCTTGGTCCACACCATTATCTTCTCCTTTCCCGCGGCAAACTTGTGGGCGAGGGAACCTTCCTTTCTTTTAGAAAGAGAAAGAAGAGAAAATAAAGATATGGGGCCTGACGGCTCGTTATTGCTTACCGGGGGTAGGCGCTGCACAAAGTGTCAGATAACACATGCAAAAAAAAGTAGAAAGCATGAAATTGACAAGATGTGCGGAGCACATGAGCTTTATTTGTGCACGGGGTCTGCGCCCGGCTTTGTACGAAGGATTACATGCAACATCGGCAAGACTTGTACAAAAGGTGGTTGCTGGAATGGGTTCCGGCAACCGCGCCCCTCGGGTAAAACTTACGAAGATGCTCAATGTTCCAGGAGTTGCTCACCGGAATGCCATCTTCGGTCTCAAGGCGGACAGCACCAGGCCTAGTGACTCGTTTCACCCGGTAAGGGCCTTCCCACTTCGGCGTCAACTTGTTGGAATTCTTGGCGGACTGAACGCGCCGAAGAACAAGGTCGCCTTCCTCGAGACTTCTGGCATTAACTTTGCGGCTATGGTAGCGGCGCAAAGCTTGCTGGTATCGAGCAGCTCGTACAGCGGCCTGAAGACGGTCCTCCTCAAGGAGCAGCGCGTCATCTTGTCGCAGCTGCTCTTGCTCAAGCTCATCATAAGCGAGCACTCGAGGTGACCCGTATACGAGTTCCGTGGGGAGAACTGCCTCTGCTCCATAGACTAGAGCAAAAGGTGTCTGGCCAGTGGCTCGATTTGGCGTCGTCCTGATCGACCAAAGAACCACCAACAGCTCCTCAATCCAATTCTTTCCGCACTTGCGCAACCTGTCGAAAGTCCTGGTCTTGAGCCCGCGCAGCACTGCAGCATTCGCCCTCTCCGCTTGACTGTTGCTTCTCGGATGAGCAACAGAAGCGAAGCAGACCTTGGCGCCAAGATCTTGGACGTACTGCATGAAGGTGCGGCTCGTGAATTGCATGCCGTTGTCGGTGATGATCCTGTTAGGGATCCCGAAGCGGCAAACAATCGACCTGAAGAACTTGATTGCTGACTGTGCTGTCACCTTCCTCACTGCTTCCACTTCCGGCCACTTTGTGAACTTGTCGATTGCAACGTACAAGTACTCAAAGCCCCCGACAGCTCGGGGAAAGGGGCCGAGGATGTCGAGCCCCCAGACCGAAAATGGCCAGGATAAAGGGATCGTCTGGAGAGCTTGAGCTGGCTGGTGTATCTGCTTGGAATGGAACTGGCACGCTTCACACTTGGTTACTTGTGCAGTTGCATCCTGGAGGGCTGTCGGCCAAAAGAAACCTTGCCGGAATGCCTTGCCGGCAAGTGCTCTTGCGCCAATGTGGTGACCACATATGCCTCCATGTATCTCTGCCAACAGCTTTTGTCCGTCTTCCCGGTGAATACACTTCAATTTCACACCGTTGAGTCTTCTTCTGTACAGTGTGTTGTCGACAAACTGGTACATACTTGACTGCTGGGCTACTCTTTCCGCTTCTTCTTGCTCTTCAGGAAGTTCTCCTGTCTGAAGGAAATGGACAATCTGCTGTGCCCATGCTGGAGCTTGCGGCTTGACAACAAGGACTAAAGGCACATCTGCTGCTGCGGGAACATCCGCTTCTACGGCGAGAACCCGCGGCTCAGCCGGAGCTTGACGTTCCCCGGCAAGCTTGCCGGAGCAAAACTTGTCGGGAGCGTCTGCTTCAACGGAACAAACCCTAGGGCTTGCCGGAGCAGACTGCTCCTCAGCACCCTTGGTGTTGATCTTGGGGACCTTCTTGGCGGCGGCTTCGGGGAGGTCTGCCGGAAAATAGTCACCAGAAATCAACTTCCTCTTCTTGCTTTGTCCAGTTGATGGCGTTACAGACGGTTTAGTCAGTTTGAGCACAAAGATCCCTGGTTCCACAGGTAACTTCAGTGCGGCGCACTTCGACAGGCCATCGGCAATGTCGTTCTGAGCTCTTGGAACATGTTCCATCTGTAGGCCGTCAAAGTGCTCTTCTAGCTTTCTCACTTCATCAACGTAAGCTTCCATCAACGGACTCTGATAATTCTTGTTCACATGGCGGACGCCAAGCTGTGAGTCACCCCTGACAATGAGCTTCTTGATCCCAAGGTCTGCTGCGATCCTGAGACCGGCAAGCAAACCTTCATACTCTGCGGTATTGTTTGTTGCTTGATCCTTGGGAAAGTTCATCTGGACTACGTACTTGAGGTGCTCTCCGGTGGGTGCAACAAGTAGCACGCCCGCACCGGCGCCTTGCAGCGAGAAGGCACCATCAAAGTACATCAGCCACTCTTTGCTTGCTTCCTTGACGGGGATGCTCGTTTCTGTAATTTCTTCATCTTGTGTTGGCGTCCACTCTGCTATGAACTCTGCCAATGCTCTGCTTTGGATAGTTGAAGTGCTCTCAAACTTGAGGCCAAAGCTTGACAATTCCAGTGCCCACTCGACAATCCTGCCCGTTGCTTCTGGATTTTGCAGTATCCTCTTCAGCGGGAAACGAGTGACGACTGTGATCTCATGTGCTTGGAAGTAATGGCGCAGCTTTCTCGAGGCCATGAGAAGGCCGAAAAGCAATTTCTGCACACCAGAGTACCTTGACCTAGCCCCCTGCAGAAGGGAACTGACAAAGTAAACTGGGCGCTGCACCATTCTCTTCTGCATCTCCTCACGCGCCTGCGCAGATCCATCTTTGTCGGGACCAGAGCTTGTCGGTGAAGCCCCCTGCTTGTCGCTGGATGCATCTGCCGTGGTTGCTGGCTCATCATCCGCCTCCCTCTCGGCCACTAACGCAACACTAACCACTTGATTGGTTGCCGCTATATATAGCAGCAACTTCTCTTGTGGCTTAGGTGCGACAAGTGTTGGAGTGGGGGACAGGTATCTCTTTAAGTCCTGCAGTGCAGCCTCCGCTTCCGGAGTCCATTTCATTGGACCTACCTTTTTCAATATTTTGAAAAATGGCAGGGCGCGCTCAGCAGACCTAGAGATAAACCTGCTGAGAGCAGCCACGCAACCGGCAAGTCTTCGTACATCCTTGACGCGCTTTGGTGCTTCAATCTGCTCAATGGCCTTGATCTTGTCGGGATTGGCTTCAATTGCCCGCTGAGACACGAAGAACCCGAGAAGCTTGCCGGAGGGGACTCCAAACACACACTTCTCGGGGTTAAGCTTGAGGTTGATCTTGCACAGATTTGCAAAGGTTTCGTCTAAATCTTGAATCAGAGTTGCCTTGTCCTTGCTCTTGACCACTATGTCATCCATGTAGGATTCCACATTTCTGTGTATTTGTGGCTCAAAAGCGTTATGGACTACCCTTGCAAATGTTGAACCAGCATTCTTTAAACCGAAAGGCATCCGTACGAAACAGTATGTGCCACATGGGGTGACGAATGCGGTCTTCTCCTCATCCTCTTCTGCCATGAAGATCTGATGGTATCCTGAGTATGCATCAAGAAATGAAAGCAAGTCACATCCGGCCGTGGAGTCAACAATCTGGTCGATGCGCGACAAGGGAAGTGGGTCTTTGGGACAAGCTTTATTGACATCGGTAAAGTCAATACAAAGCCTCCATTTCCCGTTTGCCTTGCGCACGACTACAGGATTGGCCAACCACGTAGGATGGAGCACTCCTCTGACAAGGCCTGCTGCTTCCAATTTCTTGATTTCTTCTGCGATGAATTCTTGGCGCTCCACTGCCTGTTTCCTGACTTTCTGCTTGACGGGCCGCACATGAGGACAGACGGCAAGATGGTGCTCGATTACTTTCCTGGGAACACCGGGGATGTCAAATGGTTGCCTCGCAAACACGTCGACGTTCGCCCGCAGGAAAGCAACGAGCGCGCTTTCCTATTTAGGGTCGAGAGTGGCATTGATGGTGAAGGTACCACCAGTGCCGTCCTCCTTGGCGGACACCTTCTTGGTCTCTGGTGGAGCTGCCATTGTCTTCTTACACTTGCCGGTGGAGCTCGATGGTGCGTTCTCGACGGTAGCGCAGCACTCCGAAGAGGTGCGCTTGCCGGAGTGGGCATCAGAACTCTTGCCGGACTTGGTCTTCTTCTTCCCCCGGGAGCTTCAACGGCAAGTGACTTGCGATCTGTTGCGGCTGCTGCATCCCGGTAGATCTTGTCGGTGCAGATAAGAGCATCCTTCTTGTCGCCAGGGACAGAGATGGCACTTATCGAGCCTGGCATCTTCAACATGTTGTATGCATAGTGAGAGGCTGCCATGAAATTTGGCGAGTGCTGGACGGCTGAGTATCCCATTGTAAGGCAATGGAAAGTCAGCAACGTCAAAAGTGACCCTCTCAGTCCTGAAATTCAACTCGCTGCCAAATTTCACCGGCAACGTGATCTTTCCCTTCGGCTTGCTCCTTCCCGGATTGATTCCTTGGAATGTGCCGGTCTCTTCGAGCTCGCTATCAGGGATCTGGAGTTTCTGGAGTACCGCGGAGGAGATCAGGTTCAGGCCGGCCCCGCCATCAACTAGCATCTTAGTGACCTTGAGGTTGCGGATAGTTGGTGAAACCAACATCGGCAAGCACCCGACCGCAATTATGCGATCAGGGTGGTCCTCAATATCAAAGATGATAGGCGTGCTGGACCATTTCAGAGGCTTGCGTGACTCGACGGGTGGTTCTGCCGCATTGACTTCCCGCACCCACTACTTGAGCTGGCGGTGTGAAGTATGCAGAGAAGCACCACCGTCAACGCACAGGACCTCTGTGGCTTTCTGGAACTCCTGCTCATCGGCCTCGTCATCATCCATATCTTCATCGTCATCGTCATCTTCATCCTTGTCGCGGCCACGGGGAGGTCTGTCTCCTTGCCGCTGCTTGGCCTTGCCGCGGCGTCCTCCTCGGCCGGGGCGTTTCTTGCCGGCTCCTCCAGCACCTTCCTGGGCCTTCTCCTTGTCGCGTCGCTCGTATTCAGCCTTTTACTGCTCAACAAGCTGCTCGACCTTCTTGCAGCTCTGGAGGTCATGGCCCTTGGTGCGGTGGATCTTGCAGTACTGCTTGTTGGTGCCGTCCTGCTTGTCGGCGACCGCCACAGCCTGGTAGTTGGTGCCTGCGGCAATCTTCTCGCCAGAGCTACCAGCTTTGGCTTTCTTGGCGCCAACTCTGTTGCCGGACTGCTCAACGACTAGCACATCTTTGCCTTTCTTCTTCCTGTTGCTCCGCCGCCGGTTTTTCTTTGCCGGGGCAGCATCCTCACTATCAGATCTTCCTGCTTCTGTATTCTCTCCGGGGAGTTTCCTCCCTTCCTCAGCACGTGCACACTTGTTGGCCAGGGCATATAGCTCACTGACGTCTCTGATCTTGCACATCGCCATCTCCTCCCGCATCCTGCGGTTTCGCACGTTCTGATGGAACGCGCTGATTACCGCGGCAGGGTGGACATCTGGGATGTTGTGCTATACACAGCTGAATCTCTGAATATACTTCTGCAGGGGCTCTCCTTCCTTCTGGGCGAGCAGATGAAGGTCGCTCTCTTGGCCATGAGGCTTGTGGCCGCCTGTAAAGGCGCCGACAAACTGATGGCATAGGTCTGCCCAGGAGGATATGGAGTTGTCCGGCAAGTGCATGAGCCAGGATCTGACATTGGGCTTGAGCACCAGCGGGAAGTAGTTGGCAAGGATCTTGTCGTCCCGCCCCCCGGCAGCTTGCACCGTGATGGTGTAGATGCTGAGGAACTCCGACGGATGCGACTTGCCGTTGTACTTCTCTGGTACATCTGGCTTGAAATTTTTCGTGCTGGGCCACTGGACTTGCCGCAGCTCACGAGTGAACGCAGGGAAACCTACCGCGTACGGCAAGTCGCCTGGTTCCCTTGGTGCATGCATGTCGACAGAGGGCCCAGCGCGCTAGTCCGATTGACGCCGCGCTTCTCTTCGGCGCTCGATGCAAGTACGAGCGTCTTCTTGCTGTCGTTCGTGCAGAACTTGGCGCTGATCGCGACGAGCTCGTGGATCTGACGATGCGGTGGAGTCGCTGTCGAGGTGGATCCGGTGAGTCGGCGATCTTGGCCTTCGGGGTGGAGAGTGCATGGTGGTTGCACCCCCACCGGTTTTTTCGCCATCGGCTCGTACCTGGCAGTCCTGCCGTGGCAGCGATGTACTCGGCTGCCGTGGAGTGTCGCCGTTGGCGAAGCCGATGAGACTCTGAATGGTGGCCCTCCATTCATCGATCTTGTCTGCCGTTGGAGGGTAATCCAGGAGCAGTTGAGCTCGTGCCAAAGCTTCTGCTGGAGTGGTGGGCGGCAGTGGCGAACGGTGCGAGGAGCATCATATGCTCGGACTTCTAACTATGTTAGAAGGAGCAGTATCCCGTCCAGGCGACCGTGTCTCACTCGTGCCAGCATGTTGGCGTGCATGCTGGTCTTGAGCACCCCGAGATCCACCAGCTCGATCTTGGTCCAACGAACGTATGGCACTGCGAATACCGTGATGCTGTCGGTCCTGCGCCTCTTGAGATGGGCGCGGTGCATGTACGGACGTCGAGGTTTGCGCAGCCTTGTCCTTGGACCTGGCAGCACTGTGAGCTCCCTCGTCGACGCCCGTTCTTCCGCCGGCGTCTACCCCACCACCCGTTTGCTCCGGTGGTGGTGGGATCGACATGGACGGAACAGCTGCCGCCGAAGCCTTCTTCTTCGGTGGCATGTCGATGAAGCAGATGAAGATCTAGCTCGTGTGAACGCCGGATCAGGTTCACACAACCTCGACGCCCCCTACCTGGCGCGCCAAAGATGTCGGGGAAACTGATCCACGAACACCTATGGGACCGGCGGACCGAGCCCCTTTCGGTTCGGCGGGGGGCGGAGATCGCACGAAGAGCGGATCGAGGCGAAGCACACGAGCAGTTCACCCAGCTTCGGAGCTCTCCGGAGAGATAACACTCCTACTACTGCATGTCTGAATGTATTGAGTTCTTGTTTGGGAGCGCTGAGTGCTACCGTACACACTAGCTGCTAACGAGACCGAGCGTGAGTGTTTTTCTGCCTTCGAACCCCCCTCCACGTTGCGCATGGGCATCCTTTTATATGCTGAAGGGGTCACCGACAGGTGGCAACTTAGACAAGGGTAAAAATGGAAAAGGAATTGCGGTTGGTACAACTACCTGTACAGTGTATCATACCTAACCCTGACGTCAGGGGACAAAGGCATTAAATGCCCATCTGCGTCGCCTAAATAGTGCAAAAAAGGGACCGCCAGGGACGCCACCGCTTGCCACGATGGCAATCTTGTCAGCGCCGCTTGCCACCGCGCACCGCTGGCTGCACAGCCTCTTGCCACGCGCGCCTGGAAAGGCCCCAGGGCGACACGTTGGTGGATGTGCTGGAGCGCGGGTACAGAGTGGTAGGCGCTTGCCGCGGTCGTTGTCTTGTCGCGTCCGGAAGCTTGTCGCTCACCAGGCCTCGCCGGGACGCGTGGCGCGTCGCGGCTAGTTCCTTGAGATGCCTTGGTTGGCCTTCCCGGCAAGCTCCTCTTGCCCGGACCTTGTCTCCTTGGCTTGAATACTTTGTTCTTGAATGGCTCCAAAGGAGCCACATAGGACCTTGGCGGTCACCCGGCAAGCCTTGCCGCGGGGTGCTGCGACTGCCCGTGCACAAGTTCGGGATACTAGGGTACCCCTACTCTAGTACACCGACAATTGGCAAGACGACAACGATGCTACGATGGAGATCAAAGTGTCGTGCCGGTGACGATGGTGATCATGACGGTGCTTCGGAGATGGACATCACAAGCACAAGATGATGATGGCCATATCATATCACTTATATTGATTGCATGTGATGTTTATCTTTCATGCATCTTATCTTGCTTTGATTGACGGTAGCATTTTAAGATGATCTCTCACTAATTATCAAGAAGTGTTCTCCCTGAGTATGCACCGTTGCCAAAGTTCGTCGTGCCCAGACACCACGTGATGATCGGGTGTGATAAGCTCTACATCCATCTACAACGGGTGCAAGCCAGTTTTGCACACGCAGAATACTCAGGTTAAACTTGACGAGCCTAGCATATGCAGATATGGCCTCGGAACACGGAGACCGAAAGGTCGAGCGTGAATCATATAGTAGATATGATCAACATAAGATGTTCACCATTGAAAACTAATCCATTTCACGTGATGATCGGTTATGGTTTAGTTGAATTTGGATTACGTGATCACTTAGAGGATTAGAGGGATGTCTATCTAAGTGGGAGTTCTTAAGTAATATGATTAATTGAACTTAAATTTATCATGAACTTAGTACCTGATAGTATCTCGCTTGTCTATGTTGATTGTAGATAGATGGCCCGTGCTGTTGTTCCGTTGAATTTTAATGCGTTCCTTGAGAAAGCAAAGTTGAAAGATGATGGTAGCAACTACGCGGACTGGGTCCGTAACTTGAGGATTATCCTCATTGCTGCACAGAAAAATTACGTCCTGGAAGCACCGCTGGGTGCCAGGCCTGCTGCTGATGCAACTGACGACGTTAAGAACGTCTGGCAGAGCAAAGCTAATGACTACTCGATAGTACAATGTGCCATGTTTTACAGCTTAGAACCGGGACTTCAACGACGTTTCGAACGTCATGGAGCATATGAGATGTTCCAGGAGTTGAAGTTAATATTCCAGAAGAATGCCCGGATTGAGAGATATGAAGTCTCCAATAAGTTCTATAGCTGCAAGATAGAGGAGAATAGTTCTGTCAGTGAACATATACTCAAGATGTCTGGGTATTGTAATAACTTGATTCAACTGGGAGTTACTCTTCCGGATGATAGCGTCATTGACAGAATTCTCCAATCACTTCCACCAAGCTGCAAGAGCTTCGTGATGAACTATAATATGCAAGGGATGAATAAGACAATTCCCGAGCTCTTCGCAATGCTAAAGGCTGCGGAGGTAGAAATCAAGAAGGAGCATCAAGTGTTGATGGTCAACAAGACCACTAGTTTCAAGAAAAAGGGCAAAGGGAAGAAGAAGGGGAACTTCAAGAAGAACAGAAAGGAAGTTGCTGCTCAAGAGAAGAAACCCAAGTCTGGACCTAAGCCTGAAACTGAGTGCTTCTACTGCAAGCAGACTGGTCACTGGAAGCAGAACTGCCCCAAATATTTGGCGGATAAGAAGGATGGCAAGGTGAACAAAGGTATATGTGATATACATGTTATTGATGTGTACCTTACTAGTGCTCACAGTAGCACCTGGGTATTTGATACTAGTTCTCTTGCTAATATTTGCAACTCGAAACAGGGACTACGGATTAAGCCCGGGGTGCTGACGGTTGAACATCAAGATCGTCACCACGCCGTCGTGCTGATGGAACTCCTCCCCGAAGCTTTGCTGGATCGGAGCCCGGGGTGCGTCATTGAGCTGTACGTGTGTCAAGAACTCAGAGGTGCCAGAGTAACGGTGCTTGGATCGGTTGGACTGGGAAGACGTACGACTACTTCCTCTATGTTGCGTCAAGGCTTCCGCTTCGGTCAACGAGGGTACGTAGACAACACTCTCCCCTCTCGTTGCTATGCATCACCATGATCTTGCGTGTGCGTAGGAAATTTTTTGAAATTACTACGTTCCCCAACACTACCACCCCTTCACGGTTTCCGCAAAGGAGCCGTCAAGCCAGGTGACGTTAGGCATCTTGCCCACCATGGCTCCTCCGCACTCCGCTTGCTGGCCGCTCATGATCTTCGGCTTCACGCAGAAGATTTGCAGCCACAAGCCGAAATGAGGCTTGATGCGGAGGAAGGCCTCGCATACGACAATGAATGCCGAGATGTTGAGGACGAAGTTCGGGGCTAGATCATGGAAATCTAGCCTGTAGTAGAACATGAGCCGGCGGACGAAGGGGTGCAGCGGAAACCATAGTCCACGGACAAAGTGGGAGAGAAACATGACCCTCTCATGGGGTCCCGGAGTTGGAGTGACCTTCCCGTCGTCCGGTAGCCGGTGCGCTATGTCTGCGGCCAAGTATCCGGCCGCCTGAAGATTCGCGATGTGCTTCTCCTTCACGGTGGAGGCCACCCACTTGCCTCCTGCTCCGGACATGTCTAGCTGTGCGGAGAAGATTTGGACTAGGGCGCTGGAGCTCGGGGAGGCAAGGATGAGCGAAGGAGGAAGAGGGCGTGGGTGAAAATGAGGGTCCTTTATCCCTTTATAGACGCCACGAAAGTTGTGCGCCTCCCCACTAGCCCGTTGAGAATCGCTTACTTCCCAAGCGCCACCATTGATGGCACGGTGGGATTACCTATACTCGTGTTGATGAGAATCCCGTGATAAGGGGACACGATCTCTGCTTTGACAAGACATGTCAAGGAAACCACCCCGCAATACGCGTTGTGGCTGGTTGTGGAAAAACAGTTTGAATAATGACCTGGCCGTAATGACATATCACGTCGTCTAAGAAGTTGTCAGCTGAAGTATCATTCCCTCTACGGTGGTATATGAAGATCATTTTGCAGATCCGGACACGGTCTACGTGTTCGATAATTACCTTGGAGTATTCGGAGAAGGAACCCGCCTTGCAATGCCGAAGACAAGACTGCGCACAGGACTTATCGTCATTGAAGCCTGGTTCAGGGGCTACTGAGGGAGTCCTGGATTAGGGGGTATCCGGAGAGCGGGACTATATACATTGTCCGGACTATTGAAGCGTGAAGATACAAGACAAAAGACTCGGGCCCGTGTCCGGATGGGACTCTCCTTTGCGTGGGAGACAAGCTTGGCGATCCAGATATTATATTTCCTTCCTTGTAACCGACTCCATGTAAACCCTAGCCCTCTCGAGTGTCCATATAAACTGGAGTGGATGGTCCTTAGAAGACCGATCACAATTACAATCATACCATCATAGGCTAGCTCTTTGGGTTTAGCCTCTACGATCTCGTGGTAGATCTACTCTTGTACTACTCATATGTTCAAAATTAATCAAGCAGGAAGTAGGGTTTTACCACCATCGAGAGGGCCCGAACCTGGGTAAACATTGTGTCCCTTGCTTCCTATTACCATCAGCCTAAGACGCACAGATCGGGACCCCCTACCCGAGATCCGCCGGTTTTGACACCGACACCCGACGCAACAAAAACAAGCATCGGAGCAACACTGACAATACCGAACACACGACGGTCAACGCCAGATTCAGTGGCTCCAAGCCCGGTCAGCGGAAGAGGCCATTCAAAAGAAACAAAGACGATTCATCTAGCCTGGACCGAATACTCGATCGACCTTACCAGATTCATGGCACCCCTGATAAGCCTGCGAACCATATCAACAGAAGTTGTTGTGTCTTTAAGCAGACCAGTAAGTTAAACACCGAGCATACGGGGAAAGGGTTGCCTAGCAAGGATGACGATGAGGAGCCACGCCCACCGAACACAGGGGGAAAGAAGATATTTCCCCTCGAGGTCAAGATGGTGAATATGATGTACGCTACTCACATCCCCAAAAGGGAGCGCAAGCGCGTGTTAAGGGGCGTCTATGTGATAGAACCAGTCACGCCAAAATTTAACCCATGGTCAGCCTGCCCAATCGCAGGGACCATCCGACCGGTATCCGTCATGGAGGTTCAGCCACATTAGTCCTCGAACCAATAATCGACGGATTCCGCCTCACGAGAGTCCTCATGGACGGCGGCATCAGTCTTAACCTGCTTTATCAGGACACAATTCGGAAAATGGGTACTGACTCGTCATGAACCAAACCCACCAAAACTACCTTTAAAGGAGTAATACCTAGTGTCGAGGCCTGCTGCACGGGCTCCATCACATTGGAAGTCATCTTCGGTTCGCCGGACAACTTCCGAAGCGAAGACTTGATCTTTGACATCGTCCCTTTTCGCAGTGGCTATCATGCACTGCTGGGACGAACCGTGTTTGCCCATTTCAATGCGGTCCCGCACTACACTTATCTAAAGCTCAAAATGCCAGGACCACTCGGTGTTATCACAATCCATGGAAACATGGATCACTCCCTCCTTACTGAGGAACACACCGCGATCCTCGCAGCGGAAGTACAAATCGTCCTTATCAAGCCAAACTCCACATCGGCAGTCAAGCCCCCGGACCCCATCAAACGAGTCCGGACCATCCCACGGAATGATAGTCCAGCTCGTCAGGAGCTCGATTAGCAATTCGGCCTCTATCTCAGCCCCAACTGGACAGCAGCGTATGTACCGCGTGCACATAACTATGCACTAAAAATACCATGGGCGACGACGGAGGCATATTAAGGATAAAGTCCACAATGCGGCTCAACCGTACCTGGACCTCCATCTATCTTTTTCTTAACTCCATTTTTTTCTTTTTAGGTTCTTTACAACCCACGTCAACCTTTTTATGGTGTCAAGGGCCCTTTTTCGGCCCCTTATGAAAACTTATTCACTAATCCTCTTAAAGGATCACACACCAAGGCGAAACGTAGCACAGATGTACGACGGAGTACCTAAAGGATCATTCAAGATCACTGAGGGAGTCCTGGATTAGGGGGTATCCAGACAACTGGACTATATACATCATCCGGACTATTGACACGTGAAGATACAAGACTCAAGACTCCGGCCCGTGTCCGGATGGGACTCTCCTTTGCGTGGAAGACAAGCTTGGCGATTCGGATATTAAATTTCCTTCCTTGTAACCGACTCCATGTAAACCCTAGCCCTCTCTGGTGTCTATATAAACCGGAGAGGATGGTCCTTAGAAGGCCAATCACAATTACAATCATACCATCATAGGCTAGCTCTTAGGGTTTAGCCTCTATGATCTAGTGGTAGATCTACTCTTGTACTACTCATATCTTTAATATTAATCAAGCGGGAAGTAGGGTTTTACCTCCATCGAGAAGTCTCGAACCTGGGTAAACATTGTGTCCCTTGCTTCCTGTTACCATCACCCTAAGACGCACAGATCGTGACCCCTACCCGAGATCCGCCGGTTTTGACACCGACATTGGTTCTTTCATTGAGAATTGATGGTATCCGGCATTCTCGATGGCTCCAGAAGGGGGACGTCGTCAATATAAAACCACTCTGAAGCCCAGTTCTCTGGTGCCTCTTGGGAGTGCCGGATAGGTATCCGGTCTCGGCGATACGCCATACTTCGGCCCCGCCCACTTGACATAGGGACTCTCCCTGGTTGTGGGGGAGAAGGCAGAACAGCTTCTTCCACAAACCGAAATGAGCCTCGCAGCCTAGAAATAGGTCACAAAGGTCGACATACCCTGCTATATGTAGTACGATGGCTGGGGTAAAGTTGTGCAACTGGAGGCCGTAGAACTCCAGGAGCCCACGAAGGAATGGATGAATAGGAAACCCGACGCCCCTTAACAGATGCGGAATGAGGCATATTCGCTCCTTTGGAGACGGATTAGGGGATCTCTCCGCTTGTTTTCCGCCGTTATAGGTGGCTATTCCGGCTCGGACGGGGACTATGAACGCCGGTGGGAGAAGCCCTTGGGTTTGTAACTTTATCAAACAGCTGTGAGAAACTGAACACTCTCCCCAGTCCCCCGGCTTGGGGCAAGGGGAGCGAGCAGAAGAGCTGCGACGACCGGCCATGTTCGAATGGTTTTTTCGGGGCGCTCTGTTGGATGCTTGCTCGAGGGGGAAGAGTGAGGTTTGGATCTAGGAATCCTCGTCTCTTCAAATAGACGGTTAGCCCGAAGGATCAGGGGTGGCAAATGCAAAAATGCCTCAACTCCTTGCATTCGCTCGACACGTGGAAATGGTCATTATTGAGGCACTGAAGCCAAGGAGTACAACATTGGTGAGATGCCGGACACTGTTCATCGTAATAGGTACATTGGAGTATTCGAAGATGGAACCCGCCTTGCAATGCCGAAGACAAGACTGCGCGCCAGACTCGCCGTCATTGAACCCTGGTTCAGGGGCTACTGAGGGAGTCCTGGATTAGGGGGTATCCGGACAGCCGGACTATATACATCGTCCGGACTATTGAAACATGGAGATACAAGACTCAAGACTCCGGCCCGTGTCCGGATGGGACTCTCCTTTGCGTGGAAGACAAGCTTGGCGATCCGGATATTGTATTTCCTTCCTTGTAACTGACTCCATGCATGTAAACCCTAGCCCTCTCCGGTGTCTATATAAACCGGAGAGGTTGGTCCTTAATGGGACGATCACAATTACAATCATACCATCATAGGCTAGCTCTTAGGGTTTAGCCTCTACGATCTCGTGGTAGATCTACTCTTGTACTACTCATATCTTCAATATTAATTAAGCAGGAAGTAGGGTTTTACCTCCATCGAGAGGGCCCGAACCTGGGTAAACATCGTGTCCCTTGTTCCTGTTACCATCAGCCTAAGACGCACAGATCGGGACCCCCTACCTGGTATCATGCATTGCTTGGAAGAGCGGCCTTCGCCCGCTTCAACGCATTGCCGCACTATGGCTACCTTACACTCAAGATGCCCGGTCCACGTGGTGTCATCACCGTTAGAGGAATCACAGAGCGCTCTTCACACGCAGAGGAACACGCGACGGCCCTGGCGGCCGGACTGTCAGCGGCCTCCAATATCAAAAAACATGACTGGTCATTACGACCACACACACGGTTAGACGAGTCTGGTAGCCCGGATAAAACTAGGGCACCGTACATGTAATCCCATAGTGGATACCAGGAGCTGTAAATATTTAATGCAGCCCCACAGCTGGCTCAACCTTACTGGCAGGCCAACATCTTACACTTTTATTCAATCGCATACTTACATTGTATTCTCCCACGAGTTTTCTTTTTTCCACAGACAATGTTCGCGCGATACCCTTATAGGATACGGAACAACGGAGACAAAGGCGCAGACGTGCAGCAGGGCCCCGTTCAACAGGTTTCTTTACAGATTAAGCCCCTATGTAAACCTTTTCTACTGCCTCTTGTTGTTTAACCATCCCATGGGTTCCATACCAACAGAGGATACTGCCGTTATTGGCATTTCGCCACGGCAGATTAAATCGCACGTACCCTGAAATTTAGGGCTTATAATAGGCTCTCGTCAGCCTATTTTCTTTTACAAAGACCGAATACCCTCGGGAGTGTTCGGCGTCACGAGTTTGGCCTTATATGGATCAGCTCCGAATCATGTCTTTGGTCAAAAATTGGGTTTGCCCGGCTCCTGGGTTTGCCGCCTTACGTTCCGTTATTATCGACTAAGGTGGCCAAAGGAGAACTACTGCAATTGTGCCCTGGTTATTCCGGATGAGCACCTCAGTAGAGAAAGCCGAAAACTGACTGTCATGATACAGCGAGAGACTGTTCAACCACTCGAAGACTCACCGGAATCTTTAAGGATTCATCCGCATATATGAAGGGTCGTTTCCCGGCCATTTACATACGCGCCCGTATTCGGATGCACGCGAATGTACCAGGGGCTACATAGTAGCCCCACCGTTAGACCCCCATGGCTAAGCGAAAGTGTTACAGCTATATAGTCCCGTTGCCTAGTTCGACGTGCGATCACCTCCTTAATGGACCAAGATGTTGGATCAAGTGTGATTAAGCATATTTCTCGCGAACACCCCCACATTGTATGCATGGGGGCTGAAGCCAACGACTGCTAACTTTCTAACTACTCATATCTATATAAAAACGGCCGCAAAGGGGACACAATCATACTTCCGGGCAAAAAGTATAAATATAGCCTCATAATCAAAATAAACATTGTTTTTTACAATGATTCGACTTATCACTCGAACAAGACATTCTTCGAGCACTGCGCCTCTATTAGGCGGGCACCTTCTGTGACCTGCACCAACTAGTGCTCAGCAGGATATTGGCCTCCCGCTGGATCCTGGGTCGCTATAATGGTGGCCTCCATATCCGTCCAATAGGCTTTAACGCGGGCAAGAGCCATCTACGCACCCTCTATGCACGCCGACCTCCTCATGGCGTCAATCCGAGACACGGCCCCAAGGAATTGTTGCACCAAACCAAAGTAGCTGTCCGGCTTAGGCCCCTTCGGCCAAAGATGGTCTATTACCGACCACATTGCAAGCCGAACAGCCTGTGGAGCTCCGCCACAGCAACCACCTTCTCGTTTAGCGGCAGCGGAAGAGTGGGAGCATTGAACTACGACCAGAAAAGCTTCTCCACTTTTTTATCACCTTGACCCTCGAAAAACTTCGTTCGCAACATATGTGTTGGCAGAACTCCAGCGCCCAGCCAGGGGAGCATACTTCGGATCCAAAAACTTCGTCCGCAACAATAGGAGCCCCCAGCCACGATTTTGTCGGCCTATTGGAGCTCCTCCCGCATACCTTGGATCTCGGTCCACATCTCCTTGGCGGCATTAAGCGCCTTGTCCAGCTCGGCCAAACTAGCCTCATTCTCCTTTTCAAGGAGTACATACCGGTCGGTGGCATTTTTCAACTCCCCAGCCATTTCGGCTATCCTCTCCTCGCTTCGGCGATGAGCAGTCTGTTCGGCTCTCAATTCTTCAGCCTCCTTTAGGGCAGCCGCATTGCTAGCCCGAGCTTGTTCCTTGGCCTGAGCAAGTTCCGCTCTCAGGGCCTCCACGGCAGCAGCACCATCTGCAGTACAAACACATTGCATTAATACTACGCCCCTCTCGCAGTTTCCTATGCATCATATTAAGGGAAGCTGAGCACATACCCTGTGACTCTTCCAGCCGTTTGTTTACCCGCGTGATATCGGCATCAATATATCCGATTTGCCTCCTCAGTTCGGCAACTTCAACAGACTAGTCGGCTGCCGGAGCCTGATATACCTGCGCACATGTACGTCGCAACCATTACTATATGATCCCCCGTTTGCCGCCTATGGCGGGCAACCAGAGTCTCAGGGGCTACTATCCATAGGGAGCACACCAGCGCGTGCTTCATAACCAAAAAATTGTGCATTTTTTACTACATACCTCAAAGCCTTTGAGCAGGCTTGTAAATGCCTCATTCAAACCGCTTGTAGTAGACGAAATCTTCATGAGCACCGTGCTCATTAAAGAAAGGTGCTCCTCCGAGAGCGCGGCTCACTCCAGAAGGCTTGTTAATATGTCCGGCCGGACATTGAACCGTGCCGGATCCTTCTCATCGCCCCCCGGGGAGCCAAATGCTCCGGGCTCAGGGCGACTGACGTGTTCGCTTCCGGCTTCGGCAGATCCGGACTCCTCCGTGACGACACCTCAATGTTGCCCGCTTCATGAGGCGGAGAGGGGGGTGGGGTTTCACTCTCCATCATCTCCGGAGGAAGATCCCCCGAAGACGAACTCTGTTGAGAGGAGCTGCTCGCCGGACTGCAAAAGACAAAGTCCCGGTTATGAATCTCAGAGAAACACCCTACCTTCGAATTAATGATCAACTTACAGCTCGGTGGAGGGCTGGCTCGTTGGTGGGCACGACGCGGTGAGGGTGCCCGTCGCGGAAGAGCCCCCTGGTGATACCTTCTTCCCTTGTTTGGGCATCTCCGCCTCCAAGTCTTCGGAGGCGGCCCTCTTCCTCCCGCGTGTGGAGGAGGCTTTAACCTCCCCTTCCTGACTATCCTCCGTAGGAGAGGTAGCGATTCCCCCGGTCTGGATGCATAGTGTGTGAAGTTCGGCTTCACTGCCCTTTCCTTCGCCTTTCCCTGAGGGGATTTTGCTGAGCACCCGACCAAGCATCTTGGCAACGGTCGGACGAGGCGAGCTTTCAGGAGGTGGCGCCGGACACCTGATTCTCTCCGCCTTGTTGAGCCATTCCTGGCCACGGAGGGATTTTTAGAATAATAGTTATGATAAATATAAATGAAGGGTCCAGCTTTAAGGTTACTTACTTGGGCATCTAGGCGATTGCAGCTTAGGCCCGCATCCTCGGTGGTGTCCAGACACTTTACTTGTGGTCCGAAGAATAATTTACACATCCCTTCAAGCTTCAGGCCGAAGAAGTGCTTAATAGTCCGCGGATCCTCCGGATTAAACTCCCACATCCAAAGAAGCCGACGTTTGCACGGCAGCATCCGTCGGATTAGCATCACTTGAATTATGCTGACAAGATTTATGTCCCTCTCTATAAGCTCCCGGATGCGATTCTGCAGTTCTAGTACATCACCAGCGGGCCCATAATCCCGTCCTCCATCGGTCCAAGACGCCAACTGTGACGGAGGTCCCGAGCGGAACTCGGGGGCGGCTACTCACTTTATGCCTCTAGGAGCTGTAACATAAAACCACCTCCGTTGCCATATATCAGATACTTCTGGGAAAGAACCCTATGGCCATGGGGCATCGGTGTTCTTGCTTATTATGGCACCTCTGCACTCCGCATGTCGCCCCTCGATCATCTTCAGCTTCACATTGAAGGTCTTGAGCCATAAGCCGAAGTGTGGGGTGACGTGGAGAAAAGCCTCGCACACAATAATGAACGACGAGATATGGGGGATGGCCTCTGGAGCCAGATCATGAAAATCCAACCCATAGTAGAACATGAGTGAAAGTGCGTTATATCGACTAGAGGGGGGGTGAATAGGCGATTTTTATGAATTCTTCACTGAGGAATTTGCTGGTGAGGAAATTCCTTAGCGAAGAACTACTTGCAGCGGAATAAGTACTCAGAAGTAAGCATAACAGAATACAAGCATGGTCATCATGATGAAATGAAGACTAGCACAGAGTACAGAAAGCATAATCACATGATAACACAAGATGAAGACAAACAGACTGAAGAAATTGAACTGAGGAATTTGAGAAAGTCTTCAGTCAAAGTCTTCAAGCACAGATAAGAACAAACACTCAACACAGTAATGAGGAAATGAATGGGTTGAGGAAATAGAACCAGTTAGTTTGTGAAGACAATGATTTGGTAAACCAGTTCCAACTGCTGTCTCAGTTGTACGTCTGGTTGGAGCGGCTGAGTATTTAAACTCGAGGGCACGCAGTCCCGGACACCCAGACACTGAGCACGCAGCTCAGGACACCCAGTCCTCACCGTATTCTCCTTGAACTAAGGCCACGCAGACCTCGTCCAATCACTCGTGGTAAGTCTTCAGGTGACTTCCAAACCTTCACAGACTTGGTCACTCGACGATCCACAATTCATCTTGGATGCTCTAGACCATGACGCCTAACCGTCTGGAAGAAGCACAGTCTTCAAAGGTAACAAGCGTCGGATCCACGCAGGATCAATTTCTTCAGTGATGCTCAATCACTTTGGGTTTGTAGGGGTTTGGTTTCGGGTTTTCCTCACTTGATGATTTTTGCTCAAAGTCCTCGGAGGATGGGTTGCTCTCAAATGACAAGTGTCAAGTTCTCTCGGAGCAGCCAACCAGCTAGTGGTTGTAGGGGGCGGCTATTTATAGCCTAGGGAGCAGCCCGACATGATAAGACATAAATTCCCTTCAATGATATGACCGTTAGGTGGATAAGATATTTTGGGATAGCCGGCACGCAGCACAGCAACTGTCGGAAATTTGACTCTCAAATTCCTCAAGGCTATCATGTTCCTCACTGTGTAGGCAATTCGCACTGGCGAATTCCTAACTCCTCAGTCAGAACAAATTCATCAGCGACCAGAAGAACTTCGTCTCTGTCACTGAAGAAAGTGACTGAACTGTATGAGATTTCCAAAGGCTTCACTCGAAGGGATTGGTAGGTGTAGGATTTTGAGTTGAGCATCACATGGAAATTTTTCCTTAGTATTTCCTCGACCCCCTTTAACAGTACGGTGTTTCCTATGACTCAAGAAAGATAAAATGAAACTACGAAAACAAAAGTCTTCACGCTTCATGTTCCTCAAATGAATACCAAGTCTTCAAGGTCACACCAATTTCTTCACTTTCAAAGTCTTCAGAAAGTCTTCAGAATATCAAAGTCTTCAGTCGAAGAACTTCATTTTTAGAGGTCGACTTTGTCTGTAAATATCAAACTCCTCATAGACTTATAGACCTGTGTACACTCACAAATGCATCAGTCCCTTAACCTATAAGTCTTCAATACACCAAAATCACTAAGGGGCACTAGATGCACTTACAATCTCCCCCTTTTTGGTGATTGATGACAATATAGGTTAAGTTTTCAACGGGGATAAACATATGAAGTGTAAATACTGATATTGAGGAATTTGATTGCAAGATATAGAAGAACTCCCCCTGAAGATGTGCATAGTGAGGAATTTGCATTTGAGGCAATGCACATTTGAAGAGTTGAATCATGGAGATCTCCTCCTATATCTTGTAATTCATACACGCATTTGATATATAATATGAAGAATTTGAAATGCATGATGAAATATGGTGCCTGATGAAATTCAGCATGCGTGCAATAATATTAACGAGGAATAAGCATGCCGAATAAAGCATCAAAAGTATCAGAGCATAATGCAACAAAAACATCAGCGCACCATCGGGTTTAAGATTACAACTCGATACAAATAAAAGTTTCAGAAGAACGAGAGTTGTAACTTAACAAAATGCCCTTAGTATAGACCCGCTTGAAGACTAACTCAGATTTCTTCCCCTTTGTCATCAAATGACCAAAAGGATTGAAACTGAGGACTAACGCCCCTGAAGAATTTCAAGTTGATGGAGGAGCGCCAGCGTTGTCGGGGTTGTTTGTTGTAGCAGGGCCTGCCGCAGTGTCGTCCAAATCTTCATACTCATCAGTGTCACGCGATGAAGAATAAGAGCGGCCACCAGTGGAGGAACTTTGACCCTCTTGAATTTCTTTGGAGGAGGTGCAGACCAGTCAAATTCTTCCTTGAGACCCATAGTCTTCAGTTCTTCAGCGCTATAGACATGAGTGAGGACAGCCCAGGTGCGGTTGAGGGTTTCATGAAGGTAGTAATGGTTCTTCTTCACTGCATTGTGTGTTGAGGTCATGTTGTGAAGAATTGCACCAAACTGACGCTTTACCCATTTGTGATTGCGATCAACCTTCTGATGAAGACTGAGGAGTAACTCACGGCCAGTCATCACCCTAGGTGCTGTGGCTTGAGGATTTTGCTTGGTTGAGGTATTTGCGGCAGTGTCATGTGTGGCAGAGTCGTCATTGGTAGAGTAAGATGTAGCCAGGCGAAATTGACCATCCAATGGACGAATGCCTTCATTGATCACAGCAGCTGCCTTGCCTTTATCATCAGATGATGAAACTGGCCGTTTGAGGACTCCAATGGGAGGCAAGTAGCTACCGTGGTTCAGAGTGTCATCTTTGTAATTCAGTGAAGATCTTGCCCTTATGAATCTCATAATCCAAGGCGCATAGGTCTTCAGCTCAAATGGTGACATAGCAACATTTGCCAGAGTCCTCATGAAGAAATCTTGGAAGTTGACGGGAACGCCATGAATGATGTTGAAGAGCATATTCTTCATGATGCCAACGACTTCTTCATCATTTGAGTCGTGGCCTTTCATAGGACTCATTGTCTTCGTCAGAATGCGATAGACAGTTCGGGGCACATAGAGTAATTCCTTGACGAGGAATTTGGTTCGTGGGGCCTGCCCAGGCTTCAAAGGCTTCGTAAGCATTTGCATATAGTGGTTTGTCAGTTCAGGGTCATTGTAGATGCAACGTGCACTGTCATGGGGAGGATCGAGAGGAAGGACACGAAGCAATTCAGTTGCTGGTGCCTTGTAGTGAGTGTTTTCTGTCATCCAATCCAACACCCATGAGTTGACATCTTCAGCGTCTCTAGTGATATGCAGTGTGGCGTAGAACTGAAGAATGAGTTCTTCATTCCAATCGCAAATGTCAGTGCAGAAATTGAGTAATCCTGCATCGTGAAGAACACTGAGGACTGGCTCGAAGCATGGCAGAGATTCCATATCCACGTGAGGAATATGTTCAGGATCAAAGATTTTGTCTTTGTCAAACAGCACTGAGGAATAGATGTTGGCTTGACTAGCAGTCCAGAAACGCCTCTTCCTTATGCGAGCAGAGTCATAGGGGTTGTAGTCAGTGAAGAATACATGCTCGGAAAAGAAGTCTTCAGCCTTGAACTTCTATTTGCTTGAGAACGGATTCTTCGGCTTTGGCAGAGGGGTGTTAGTGAGTTGCAGTACCACCTCAGGAATCGCAAGCTCAGGTTCTTCAGGCTGAGGAGTTTCTGGTTCCTCTTCTTGTGCAACCTGATGATCAGCAGCAGCAGGTTCTTCAGCACTAGCGGCTGGAATATCTTCATGAACAGAGGGAGTGGGTTGATTTTCTTCAGAGCCCAGTTGTACTGTTGTTGCCGGGGACTAAGGAATCTATTGGATAGGTGTGAACAGAGGAGTATTGGGATGCTGACTTTCCCAAAAGTCATCATTCATCACAGGTGTGGTGCATCCTATATCCACATCTTCATCTTCAATTTCCTCAACACCAGCCTCTTCAGCTGTGAACTGAGGCATAGGTGAGGAAATGACTGGCGTTGAAGGGATTGCGTCCACTTCAATTTCTTCATCAATCTGCTCTGACGAAGCAGTAGAATGATTTTCTTCATCAGATCCGCTTGGGATCTTATAGTCTTCTCCAAAAGGAACAATTTTCCTTTGATGACATGGAGGAAATTGGAACAACATCAATTGGATGTTCAAGTAAGCTGGTCATTGGCTTCATTTTCTCCGCAGCCAAAGAATTTGACGCAGCTGATGTCTTCCTTTTCTTCACTGCAGCTCGCTCTGCAGCCTTGGTCTTCTTCACCTCATAGGCAGATGGAAGAATTGGAGTTGGTGTAGGCGCGGGAGGAGCTGAGGAATCTGGTTGATTTTCTTCGGGCGCAACTGATGCAGTTGCCCTGATCTCTTCAGTTTCGTCAGGCGCACCACTAGTGGATGCCCTGGCAATTTCTTCAGCGGCTGGAAAGGAGTCATCAGCCCTGGAACTAGCATATTCATCAGCAGGCTGAAAGTCATCAGCGGTGCTGGCATGTTCTTCAGCAGGCTGAGCAGAGTCTGCAGCCTGAGGGTTTTCTTGTTGCGATGGGGCTGCAACATTTGTCAATTTCTTCGTCAGATTGACGAATCTCACTTTGGCTCCTTGCCAATCATCATAGTAGGCATCAAAGTCTTTGCTGAGGGCTTGAATTTCAGACTGAGCCTTGAGAAGTTCCTCAGGTGTCATTCTGACAACATTTTTCTTCAGGAGCTTCTCGTTTCTGTATTGAGCTTTCTTGAGCTCTCTTGCCTTTTCAAATTTCCATTTTTCTTGAGTGATGAAATGGGTCAGCATGTGACTTTGACCAGGAGACAGAGGAAAATCAGGCATTGGGGTGTTTGGATCCTTGTGCCAGAGATCAATGTAATCGAGGATTTTCTTCGGATCCAAAAGCAGTGGCAGAGATGTGCCTTTGGCTCCAGCGTCCTTCACTTGTCTGTCTCTGATGGTTTCTGCAAGTTCATCATCAGAAGCTTCATCATCAGAGGGCACATGGAATGCGACCTGTTTCTTCCTTGGACTTGGCCGAGGACCGTGTCCTGCTGTTTCTTTAGTCTTCAACAGTGTGGGGCCTGATGAGGACATTGGTGCAGCTGAGGAACTTGCTGAAACACTAGAGGCAATCGAGAAACCTGTAGTCCTTTGACATGTAGCCAGATGCACAGGAGCTGAGGACTTTGGTGGAGCAGTAGTAGTCCGAGGAATTTGCCGTGCGGGCATTGCTGAGGAACTTGGTCGTGAGGGCGCTGTTGGTGAAGCACTTGGCTTACGATCAGGCTTCTTTGGCATGGATTTCCTCGGTCTGACCGAGGCCTCAGTAGCAGCAGCAGTGGCAGAATCCTCATTGAATTTCTTCACTACCTCCTTGGCTTGTCTTGCCAATTTGGCTTGGCGCTTAGCCCATTCTTCAGGAAAGTCCTCACCATTCTTGATGCTTGTGGGGTCAGCTACTTGGCCAGGTGCCAATGGAGCTCTTGGGCATGGAGGATTTAAAGCAAATTTCTTCATATACTTTGGAGTCACATATCTGTACTCCCTCCATTCCGTTGCCCATCTCCGTTCAATCTTCTGTATGCGCACCTTGCGCTGATTTTTGGTTTCTTTGCCAAATTTTGATTCATCAGGTGTGCAATAGCCAGCATAAATTTCATCAGGGATCTCGAAAGCAGTCATGACCTCAGGCTTCTTTCCTCCTTTCTCCGGTCTCTTACCGTCTGCCATATTCTTCAGATGAGGAATTTGAACAATTGAACACTCTGAAGAAGTATGCAGTTTTTCTTCGAGGAACGCTGCAAATGAGTTAAGTTGATGAGAACCTAGTGATTCAGTAGAGGACATGAGTACCTGTGAACAGAGTGTAGGTGCGAGGAATTTGGAGAGGTCATATGCGTTCTCAGAAGGTTTTTTGAAAAAGACAAGTTTTGAGGAATTTGACCAGATGAGCCTTGAGGAATTTCACTAAGCGTTCTTTGTCTTAGGTTCCAGAGTTGTACAGATCGAAGATCCACACAATTGAGGAATCTTGAAGAAAATGATTTCTTAGAGAAATGGATCAAGAGCATATAAGGTGTGAGGTGTTTATATGTGTGAAGATTTGAAGAATAAAACACCTTTGAAGATTTTCAGGAAAGTTTGAGAATCAAAGTGAGTGATAAAAGTAACTTTTAATTACCCGAAGTGAAGAACACGACGAACTGAGATGAACAGCTGTGAAGTTCGTCAGGTTAGATCTCCCACGCCCTAACTTGGCAGAGGGAGACAGCTACGGCGGCGGCGGAGTGAAGATTTCCGCAACCGGCGCGAGTACGACGGCGACGAGGTTGAGGCAGCGAAGCTCTTCCTCACCGGCGACGATGGAGTAGCAGCGGCGCTAGGGTTTGAGGAGCTCGAGCGAGAGACAGAGCGGTCGAGCGGAGTAAATGAAGTGAGAAAGGGGAGAGGGGTATTTATAGCCACGGTGAAAAACTGCTCGCCCGAAGATTTTGGGACGAACATGCCCCTGCCCTTTCTCCTTCACGCGACATGTGTCACCCACGTACTGTGTAGTTGAGATCGTGTAAGATTGTGGGTGAATAAAATAATGCATCATGGGATGCGGAACGGTTTGAGCGGTAAAACCGAAAATCTGGATAAGATTTGTTTTAAAGTTTCGTTCGCAATTTCTTCAGCTGACAAGGGCACAGTGAAGATTTTGAACGAGTTTCAAATAGAACGCACATGAAGAATTTGTGAATAGATTGGGTTGAGTATAGCATAGAGGGGGAAGGGTCCGATCACATTCACTTAGCAGAGAAAAGCAACTTGAAGAAATAGCCATAAGTGAATGTTGTAGAGGACATAAACTCATATATATATATATAGACATATATATATATATAGACATATATATATATATAGACATATATATATATATAGACATATATATATATATAGACATATATATATATATAGACATATATATATATATAGACATATATATATATATAGACATATATATATATATAGACATATATATATATATAGACATATATATATATATAGACATATATATATATATAGACATATATATATATATAGACATATATATATATATAGACATATATATATATATAGACATATATATATATATAGACATATATATATATATAGACATATATATATATATAGACATATATATATATATAGACATATATATATATATAGACATATATATATATATAGACATATATATATATATAGACATATATATATATATAGACATATATATATATATAGACATATATATATATATAGACATATATATATATATAGACATATATATATATATAGACATATATATATATATAGACATATATATATATATAGACATATATATATATATAGACATATATATATATATAGTCAATGAAGAAAAACGACGAAAACAGTGAAGATTTTGCAAAGTTGAAGAATTTGAAAAACTGAAGAATTTCAAAAATGAGGAAAAACTCAAATTGAAGATTTTCAACTTTTTGTGGTGGCGTGACCCACCGTATAAGAATGATGATTTCAGACACCGCGTACAATTGTCGTAGGGTTCTGAGAATCAAATTCTTCATTAATTTCTTCACACTTAGAGTGTTATTCTTCATTGATTGAAGAAAAACGTTTCTTCATGTGTTGCACATCTAAGTCATCAATTTTGCATAAGTGTTAGGATGTGTGTCCTTTTCAAAGAACATTCGAAGATTCTAAGATATTTAGCTCACACCGCAACTTGCTAAATCTCTTCTCATCCAAGGGCATAGTGAAGATATCAGCTAGTTGTTCTTCAGTCTTCACATGCTCGATGGAGATGTCGCCCTTCAACACATGATCACGAAGAAAATGATGACGAATCTGAATGTGCTTTGTCTTCGAGTGCTGAACTGGGTTGTGAGCAATCTTGATGGCACTCTCATTGTCGCAGAGGAGAGGCACATTCTTCACGTTGACGCCATAGTACTTGAGGGTTTGTTTCATCCAAAGCAGTTGAGCACAACAAGAGCCAGCAGCAATGTATTCAGCTTCAGCAGTAGACAGTGATACACAGTTCTGTTTCTTCGAGGACCAACAGACCAAAGATCGTCCGAGGAAATGACAAGTGCCAGATGTTGACTTGCGGTCCACACGATCACCAGCATAGTCAGAGTCAGAATATCCAATGAGATCAAAAGCAGAGCCCTTGGGGTACCATAATCCTAGTGTTGGTGTGTGAGCTAGATATCGAAGAATATGCTTCACAGCCTTATGGTGTGATTCCTTCGGTGCAACTTGAAATCGGGCACACATGCAAACACTAAGCATTATATCTGGCCTAGATGCACATAAGTACAATAAAGAACCAATCATGGAGCGGTATACCTTGTGATCGAAGTCAATACCATTTTCGTCAGTGCATAGATGGCCATTTGTGGGCATAGGAATTTTGACGCCTTTGCAATCTTGCATGCCAAATTTCCTCAGTACTTCTTTGAGGTATTTCTCCTGAGATATGAATATGCCATTGCGCTGTTGACGAATTTGAAGACCGAAGAAGAATTTCAACTCTCCCATCATAGACATTTGATATTCTTCACTCATCATATAGGCAAATTCATCACTATAACATTGGTCAGTACAGCCAAAGATAATATCATCAACATATATTTGGCACACAAACAATTCACCATCATAAGATTTAGTAAAGAGAGTAGGGTCGAGTGAACCGAGTGTGAAGCCATTCTTCACGAAGAATTCCTTCAATGTATCATACCACGCCTGATGGGCTTGCTTGAGGCCATAGAGGGCCTTATTAAGTCTGAAGACTTTGTCAGGATTCTTTGGATCTTCAAAACCTGGGGGTTGAGCAACATATACTTCTTCCTCAAGCTTACCATTGAGGAATGCACTTTTCACATCTATTTGTTGTAAGATAATATTATTATGGTTAGCATAAGCAAGTAATATGCGAATAGCCTCAAGTCTAGCAATAGGTGCAAAAGTTTCATCGAAATCAATTCCTTCAACCTGTGTGTAGCCTTGAGCTACCAGTCGCGCCTTATTCCTTACCAGAAGGCCATTTTCATCTTGCTTGTTGCGGTAGATCCACTTTGTGCCAATGATATTATGCTTGCGGGGATCTGGACGTTGACCAGTCCCCAGAAATTGTTGAGCTCGAACTGATGTAATTCTTCTTGCATAGCCTGAATCCACTCCGGCTCCAGAAATGCTTCATCTACCTTAGTGGGCTCTGTGATAGAGACAAAAGCATAGTGCCCACAAAAGTTAGATAAATGTGAAGCTTTTGAGCGTGTGAGAGGACCTGGTACACTAATGTCATCGATGATCTTCTCCACTTGCGCTTCTTTTTCAACGCGAGGATGAGCTGGTTGTCGCTGAGGAATTTGATCAGCATTTTCTTCAGCACCATTTTCCTCAGGATTTTCTTCAGGTGCATCATCCTGACGTTCTTCATGAACTGGAATGAATTCTTCAGCAGATACTTCAGTAGGAATGACATCCTCAGTTGCCTTGAACTTGATAGAACCCTCAGGTGCTGGTTCATCTAACATAGAAGGTAGGTGCTCCCTTTGCGAGCCATTAGTTTCATCGAACCGCACATCTACAGTGTCAACAATCTTGTGAAGAACAATGTTGAAGACTCTGTAGGTGTGCGAGTCCTTCCCGTAACCAAGCATAAAACCCTCATGTGCTTTCGGTGCAAATTTAGAGTTGTGGTGAGGATCTCTAATCCAACATTTAGCACCGAAGACTTTGAAATAACTCACATTGGGTTTCTTGTCAGTGAGGAGTTCATAGGCCGTCTTCTTGAAGAATTTGTGAAGATATACTCTGTTGATGATGTGGCACGCAGTATCAATTGGATCAATCCAAAAATGCTGAGGCGTTTTGTATTCATCAAGCATAGTGCGAGCCATCTCAACAAGAGTTCTGTTCTTGCGCTCCACGACGCCATTTTGCTGAGGAGTATAGGGAGCAGATAACTCATGAGTAATACCAAGTTCATCAAGATAGGCATCAAGACCGGAATTCTTGAACTCAGTTCAATTGTCACTTCTGATGTGCTTGATCTTCACACCAAAGTTGGTTGAAGCCCTCGAGGAAAATTGTTTGAAGACTTCCTGCACTTCATGCTTGTAAGTAACAATGTGTCCCATGTATATCGAGAGTAATCATCAACAATGACAAAACCATATAGAGATGCATCATTAGTGACTGCTGAGTAATGATTAGGTCTGAAGAGGTATATGTGAAGCAATTCGAATGGACGAGTAGTGGTCATGATAGTCTTCGCTGGATGCTTGGCCTTGGTCATTTTTGCAGCTTCACAGGCTCCGCATAGGTGATCCTTGAGGAATTTGACATTCTCAATGCCAATGACATGCTTCTTCTTCGCAAGCGGGTGCAAATTCCTCATGCCTGCGTGACCAACTCGTCGATGCCATAGCCAGCCTTCTGAAGCTTTTGCAAGTAGACACGCGGCTTGTTGTGGTCCTGTAGAGAAATGAACAATATACAAATCTCCTCTCCTAAAGCCTTCGAAGACATTGGAATTGTCAGCTTCCATAATCACAACACAGCGATACTTGCCAAAGACAACAACCATATCAAGATCACACAACATTGAGACTGACATGAGGTTGTATCCTAAGGACTCAACAAGCATGACTTTGTCCATGTATTTATCCTTAGAGATTGCAACCTTACCAAGACCCAATACCTGACTTTTGCCTTTGTCACCAAAGATGATATGCTTCAGATGTGATGGTGATAAGGGAGCATCCATCAATAGGTTCTTGTCACCAGTCATGTGATTCGTACATCCACTATCGAGGACCCACTCACTAGCTTTGGGTTGATCATCCTGCAGATGAATTAGTGTAGCTTACAATCTCATATGCTTCATTAGTGAAGAATATGATATCAAGTTCATCAGATGAATTTCATCAAGCAGTAAACTGATATAGCAGTATGAGGACGCGTGAAATGAAAGTTCATTTCATCATGATTCGCCTGCGTCCTTTCAGGCATTTTTGTCAGGTCCCCAGCAAATTCTTCAGACGTTAAAGCACGTCTGGAGACCTTACCCCGCAGAAGAGATTAGTTCCTTTTCTTCACTACCCACATCTGAAGGGGTGCCAAAGAGTTCATCACTCTGCGAGCACCATACGAGAATGGTTGCATAGAGGCCAAACCATTTCGTTTCACATAAGAGGGGTTAGGGTAAGCATATGAATAAGCAGAGAAATTCTTCGAGGACTTATGAACATAATGGTTTGAAGAATAATGCACATATTCATAGCCCTTAGCTCTACCCTGCGAGACAGAGTTGTTAGCATGATGATAATCATTTGAGGACTTTCATCCTTTTGAGGAATTTGATCCATGTGAGGAATTTGGTCCGTATGAGGACTTGGATCCATATGAAGAATTTGGTCCATATGAAGAATTTGATCTGGGTTCCTGTTCTTCACAGGTGGTGTCATGAGGACATTCACCTGAAGACTTTCAACATAACTTTTGGGAACCCAGATTTTCTTCATAGGAGAACCATTCCTGCAGTTAGTGCCAACATATCTAGCAAATACTTCACCATTCTGGTTTTTGAACAGTTTATAGTTGGAGTCAAATGACTCATCAGAAGAATGAGGAGATTCACATGTAAAGCCAGATAAGTTAGATGGATCAACTGGAGGTCCCTTTGCAGCAACCCATGAGGTTTTGGGGTACTGCTCAGGCTTCCAATATGTTCCATCAGCATTGAGTTTCCTCTCAAAGGCAATACCCTCTTTCCTAGGGTTTCTGTTGAGGATCTGCTTTTTAAGCACATCACGAAGAGTCTGATGCCCTTTGAGGCTTTTGTACATGCCTGTCATGTACAATTCCTTCAGCCCTGCATTGTCAGTGATACTAGCAATGTCCTCAGATGAGGAATTAGTGATAGCAGAGGCAAGTGAAGAATTTGTAACAGTTGAAGCATTTGAACATTCAGGTGAAGAATTAGCAGATTCACGTTCAATGCACTTTAAGCATGGAGGAACAAATTCTTCCTGAGAAGCGCTGATTTGTTGAGCTTGTAATGAATCGCGCTCCTTCTGAAGATCTTCATAACACACTCTTAGCTTTTCAAGATCTTCCTTTCTTTGAAGAGATTCAGAAGAGAGCTTCTCGTGATCTTGCTTTCCTTGAAGAAATTCATAAGAAAGTTTCTCATGATCAGATAAGAGAGTGTTATGATGATTTTGAAGGTTATCAAACCTAGACTGAAGTCTCTGAAGATTTTCAGTCAGGGCTTTAGTGCGATCCATTTCTTCACCCAACATATCATCACTTTTGTTTAGCATGTTTTGAACCTTTTCAAAAGCCCGTTGTTGTTTTATAGCAATCTTAGCAAGTTTAGAGTAGCTGGGCTTGAGATCCTCATCAGATTCATTTTCACTAGATTCAGAGGAGTTGTATTTGAGTACCTTTGCACCTTTCGCCATGAAGCAATAGGTGGGAGCGTAGCCATCATTATCTTCATCAGGCTTGTCGGTGGGGTCAGTTTCTTCAGTGTTGAAGATGGACTTGCTGACGAAAGCAGTAGCGAAGGCCAGACTCGCCACACCAAATTCGGATTCTTCAGATGCCTCCTCTTCCTCATTTTCCTCAGATTCAGCTTCAGAGTCCATTTCCTTGCCAATGAATGCCCGAGCCTTCTTGGAGCTGCTCTTCTTTTGAGATGAAGACTTTGAGGATTTTGATGACGAAGATTTTGACGATTTCTTCTTCTTCTTTGCATCATCAGAACTGTAGTCCTTGTATTTCTTCTTCTTCATTTCCTTTTCCCACTAAGGACAATCTTGAATATAGTGACCAGGTTTCTTGCATTTGTGGCACAGCCTTCTCTTATAGTCACTGGATGAGGAATCACTGCTTCTTGAGGATTTTCCAAAGCGACCACGTCTTGAGAACTTATGGAATTTCTTCACGAGCAGTGCTAGCTCCTGGCTCAATTCTTCAGGATCACCAAGGCTACTACCAGAATCCTCACATTCAGAGTCAGACATAGCCTTGGCCTTCAGGGCACGTGGTTTGCCATAGATTGAACCATAGAGATCTCTCTTTTCAGCAAGCTGGAACTCGTGAGTATTTAGCCTTTCGAGGATATCGGCAGGATCAAGAGACTTGTAGTCAGCACGTTCTTGTATCATCAGTCCCAGAGTATCAAATGAGGAATCAAGCGATCTCAACAGTTTCTTCACCACCTCATGATCAGTGATGTCAGTGGCACCGAGGGCTTGAAGCTCATTTGAGATGTCAGTGAGGTGATCAAAGGTTTGTTGGACATTTTCATTGTCGAGTCTTTTGAAGCGGTTGAAGAGATTCCGAAGAACATCAACTCGAGAGTCACGCTGAGTTGAGACTCCTTCATTCACTTTGAACAGCCTATCCCAGATAAGCTTAGCAGTTTCCAAAGCACTCACTCTTCCATATTGTCCTTTACTCAGATGGCCACATATGATATTCTTCGCTTGAGAATCGAGTTGCTTGAATCTCTTCACATCGGTAGCGTTCACTGAGGGTGAGACAGAGGGAACACCATTTTCCACAACATACCAGAGATCGTTGTCAATTGCCTCAAGATGCATTCGCATCTTGTTTTTCCAGTAGGGATAGTCCGTCCCATCAAAGGTAGGACACCCAGTCGAGACCTTGATCATACCTGCGGTCGACATAACTAAAACTCCAGGAGGTTAAACCAGAATCACACAGAACAAGGGAGTACCTTGCTCTGATACCAATTGAAAGTGCGTTATATCGACTAGAGGGGGGGGGTGAATAGGTGATTTTTATGAATTCTTCACTGAGGAATTTGCTGGTGAGGAAATTCCTTAGCGAAGAACTACTTGCAGCAGAATAAGTACTCAGAAGTAAGCATAACAGAATACAAGCATGGTCATCATGATGAAATGTAGACTAGCACAGAGTACATAAAGCGTAATCACAGGATAACACAAGATGAAGACAAACAGACTGAAGAAATTGAACTGAGGAATTTGAGAAAGTCTTCAGTCAAAGTCTTCAAGCACAGATATGAACAAACACTCAACACAGTAATGAGGAAATGAAAGGGTTGAGGAAATAGAACCAGTTAGTTTGTGAAGACAATGATTTGGTAAAACCAGTTCCAACTGCTGTCTCAGTTGTACGTCTGGTTGGAGCGGCTGAGTATTTAAACTCGAGGACATGCAGTCCCGGACACCCAGTCACTGAGCACGCAGCTCAGGACACCCAGTCCTCACTATATTCTCCTTGAACTAAGGCTACGCAGACCCCGTCCAATCACTCGTGGTAAGTCTTCAGGTGACTTCCAAACCTTCACAGACTTGGTCACTCGGTGATCCACAATTCCTCTTGGATGCTCTAGACCATGACGCCTAACCGTCTGGAAGAAGCACAGTCTTCAAAGGTAACAAGCGTCGGATCCACGCAGGATCAATTTCTTCAGTGATGCTCAATCACTTTGGGTTTGTAGGGGTTTGGTTTTGGGTTTTCCTCACTTGATGATTTTCGCTCAAAGTCCTCGGAGGATGGGTTGCTCTCAAATGACAAGTGTCAAGTTATCTCGGAGCAGCCAACCAGCTAGTGGTTGTAGGGGGCGGCTATTTATAGCCTAGGGAGCAGCCCGACATGATAAGACATAAATGCCCTTCAATGATATGACCCTTAGGTGGATAAGATATTTTGGGACAGCCGGCGCGGAGCACCGCAACGGTCGGAAATTTGACTCTCAAATTCCTCAGAGCTATCATGTTCCTCACTGTGTAGGCAATTCGCACTGGAGAATTCCTAACTCCTCAGTCAGAACAAATTCATCAGCGACCAGAAGAACTTCGTCTCTGTCACTGAAGAAAGTGACTGAACTGTATGAGATTTCCAAAGGCTTCACTCGAAGGGATTGGTAGGTGTAGGATTTTGAGTTGAGCACCACATGGAAATTTTTCCTTAGTATTTCCTCGACCCCCTTTAACAGTACGGTGTTTCCTATGACTCAAGAAAGAGCAAATGAAACTACGAAAACGAAAGTCTTCACGCTTCATGTTCCTCAAATGAATACGAAGTCTTCAAGGTCACACCAATTTCTTCACTTTCAAAGTCTTCAGAAAGTCTTCAGAATATCAAAGTCTTCAGTCGAAGAACTTCATTTTTGGGGTCGACTTTCTCTGTAAATATTAAACTCCTCATAGACTTATAGACCTGTGTACACTCACAAATGCATCAGTCCCTTAACCTATAAGTCTTCAATACACCAAAATCACTAAGGGGCACTAGATGCACTTACAATGAGCCCCCTCACAAAGGGGTCGAGGGTGATGCCCAGGCCTCGGAGGAAGTGTGGGACAAACACAACGCTCTCGTTGGGCTCCGGCGTAGGGATAACTTCCCCTGGAGCAGGAAGCCTGTGCCGAATGTCGACGGTCAGGTATCCGACCTCCCTAGACTTCGTAATGTCCTCCTCTTTGATCGAGGAGGCCACCCACCAGCCTTTTGCGTCGGATCCGGACATGTTGGAGGATCTGGGGTGTTGGAGCTTGGGTCTTGGGCGTTATAACTCGAGGTGCGAGAAGGAGCAAGGGAGGTGGAAAGGAGGCGTAGGCCTTAACTCCTTTATAACGGGGACGAATATCAAGAGTCCTCAGAGTGACCACTTGACACCTATTTAAAATACACGGAGTCATACCAACGGTCGCTGTGGGGTCACACACGCCCATATTGATGAAATATCCCATAATAAGGGGAACACGATCTCTCCTTTGGCAGGACGTGCCAATAAAACCGCCTCGCAACGCGAGTCGAGCTGGGGCAGGAAACACCGGTTCGTGTTGGACCAGGCCACGATGCAAGGGCACGACGTACAAAGATTGCCAGTAGAATGGATTTATGCTATGTTCCCTACAATGGTGTGTGAAGATCATCTTGTAGAACCGGACACTATTCGTCATAGTAGATCCGGACACGGTCTAAGTGTTTGATAATAACCTTGGAGTATTCGGGAAGAGGAACCCGCCTTGCAATGCCGAAGACAAGACTGCGTGCCGGACTCATCATCATTGAAGCCTGGTTCGGGGGCTACTGAGGGAGTCCTGGATTAGGGGGTATCCGGACAGCCGGACTATATACATCGTCCGGACTATTGACGCGTGAAGATACAAGACTCAAGACTCCGGCCCGTGTCCGGATGGGACTCTCCTTTGCATGGAAGACAAGATTGGCGATTCGGATATTATATTTCCTTCCTTGTAACCAACTCCATGTAAACCCTAGCTCTCTCCGGTGTCTATACAAACCGGAGAGGATGGTCCTTAGAAGGCCGATCACAATTACAATCATACCAACATAGGATAGCTCTTAGGGTTTAGCCTCTACGATCTCGTGGTAGATCTACTCTTGTACTACTCATATCTTCAATATTAATCAAGCAGGAAGTAGGGTTTTACCTCCATGGAGAGGGCCCGAACCTGGATAAACATTGTGTCCCTTGCTTCCTGTTACCATTAGCCTAAGACGCACAGATCGGGACCCCCTACCCGAGACCCGCCAGTTTTGACACCGGCAATCACCTCCTCCCCTTTTCTAAATACCTGTACATGGCTTTCCCATTCGCTCGGCATGTAAAATAGCCTTGATGCTTATAGCATTATCTATACAAATACATTTTGACGTATCAATCAGACTATAATGGAAACTGTGTTTTGCCCAAACTATTTGGTACTGGCTTATTCACATTTTTTCCTTTTTGTCATCTGATTGTCATGTACACCTTGGCATGACTTAAATCACCAGGGGCTCCACTTAGCCGCGTACATTTCTTAAATTTTTCCTAAGTCTGAACACTTTCACAAGTGCAATTCGGTATCCCAAATCTAGCATTATATGCATCAGCTCCGAATCATGTCTTTGGTCAATAGTTGGGTTGCCCTGCTCCTATGGTTACTACCTTGCGTTCCGATTGTTCGGCTAAGGAAGTAAAGGGAGAACTACTGCGATTGTGTTTCCGGTTAGTCGGATAAACACCTCAGTAGAGAAAGCCGAAAACTGACTGTCATGATGTGGCAAGAGCTGGTCAGCTATTTGGTGAGTTAGTATAAATCTCTTGCAATTTTTTCCATGTCACACGAAGGACTGGTTTTTACCTGGTCAGATGTCTACAGCACCCGAGTTCAGATCATTGAACACTACCAGGGGCTGTGCCTACAATCCTATTGTCAAAATCCTATAGCTAAGTGAGAGTGATAAAGCCGCATAGTCTAATTGCCTAGTTCGCCACACTAGCACCTCCTTCAAGGACCAACTTGTTGGGTCAAGTGTGTTATTGTGCTGTTCCGGACACCCCCGTAGTATCCACGCGAGGGGTTGAAGCCGACGACTGGCCAACTCTTAGATTTAATAGACGGCCCCTCGCTGAGCAACGGAGGATAAATAATTTCAGCTGAAACAAGACTAAAATTATACGACTGTTTTGTTTTCATTATAGCATTTGTGCATTACAGATACATTCATTCAAATATGATGTCCTTCGAACATAGGCCCTCTATAATGCGAGATCCTTCAAGGACGTCGTTGAAATACTTCTCCGGCGTACGATGCTCCTTGCCTGCGGGAGGTCCCTCGATTGCAAGACTGGTGGTATTCATCTTCGCCCACTGTACCTTGACACGTACGAAGGCCATCCGGGCACCTTCGATGTAGACCGACCGCTTTATGGCATCAAGCCGTGGGCAGGCATCGAGCAGCTACTTCACAAGCCCAAAGTAGCTACTAGGTATGGGTTCGGCTGGCCAAAGAGGGACTATAATATCCTTCATGGCCAGTCCGGCCACCCTATGTAGCTCGGTCACTTGTTTCAGCTGATCGCTGAGGGGCACAGGATGCTCTGGCGCAAGGTATTGCAAGCAGAACAACTTCTCTGTTGAGCTCCCCTCTTCGGCCCAGAAGAAATCGGCAACATCTATAATACTTCAGGGCAGATCCTCATACGCTCCTGGAGAACTCCAAATGTGTGTCAGTATGGTGTACTTTCTCCTTGCGTATTTGCTCTGCATATTGAAAGCTTTACCAACCGCGATCTTCTTGGCTTCACAGATCTCCTGACATGCGCTTTGGGCTTCAGCCTGGGCCTCCTTCGCACTTTGGAGTACCACAACAAGTTCAGAGTCTGGGTCCAACACCTGGCGCTCCAAGGACTCACATTTTCATATAGCATCAGTGAGCTCTTGTTGGACTTCATCCAGCATTGCCTCATGCTTTCGACAGGCGACTCATTTCTCGCCCGCCTCTTTCTTGGCTTCGGCCGCACACTCTTGAGGGCTTCAACCTCAGACGTGTCAACTATGAGCATAAACATAAAGCTCAGTCAGATAACACATGATAACTCATAGAAGTTCAGATATGCTTCGGTATAACATACCTTGCTTCACCTCTAGCTTCCGCTTTAGTTTGGAGACTTCGGCCGCATGCGAGGCTGCTGCCAGCTTCGCAGCCTGTTCATCCAAGTAGACATATATGTTAGCTCCTTTGAGGCATTATTCGATCCTCTGTTCGGCCTTTCTTCATGAAATGCCGAACAGAGTCTCAGGGGCTACTATCTATATACAGGTACTCCTTTTTTAAATAACTAAAAATATATTACTTCACATACCTCAAAGACTGTTAGAAGGCTGGTATAGGCTTGGTTCAATTCGGTTTTAGTGGACCGAACCTTTTCAACCCGTACCCATAAGGGTACGGTGCTCCTCCATAATGGAAGCACTTTGAAGCGTGCTACCTCTTGAGCACTGCGTTGGTTTTCCCTTGGAGAGGAAAGGGTGATGCAGCAAAGTAGCATAAGTATTTCCCTCAGTTTTTGAGAACCAAGGTATCAATCCAGTAGGAGGCTCCATGCAAGTCCCTTGTACCTGCACAAATAAACAAGAACCTCGCAACCAACACGATAAAGGGGTTGTCAATCCCATCACGATCACTTGCGAAAGTCAAATCTGATAGAGATAATAAGATAAGATAAATATTTTTTGTATTTTTATGACATAAATTGAAAAGTAAAGATTGCAAAATAAAGTAGATTGGAAACTTATATGATGGAAAATAGACATGGGGGCCATAGGTTTCACTAGTGGCTTCTCTCAAGATAGCATAAGTATTACGGTGGGTGAACAAATTACTATCAAGCAATTGATAGAAAAGTGCATAGTTATGAGAATATCTAGGCATGATCATGTATATAGGCATCATGTCCGCGACAAGTAGACCAACTCCTACCTGCATCTACTACTATTACTCCACACATTAACCGCTATCCAGCATGCATCTAGAGTATTAAGTTCATAAGAACAGAGTAACGCATTAGGCAAGATGACATGATGTAGAGGGATAAACTCAAGCAATATGATATAAACCCCATCTTTGTATCCTCGATGGCAACAATACAATACGTGCATTGCTGCCCCTACTGTCACTGGGAAGTGACACCGCAAGATTGAACCCAAAGCTATACACTTCTCCCATTGCAAGAAAGATCAATCTAGTATGCCAAACCAAACTGATAATTCGAAGAGACTTGCAAAGATAACCAATCATACATAAAAGAATTCAGAGGAGATTCAAATATTTCTCATAGATAAACTTGATCATAAACCCACAATTCATCGGATCTCGACAAACACACTGCAAAAAGAGTTACATCGAATAGATCTCCAAGAAGATCGATGAGAACATTGTATTCAGATTCAAATTGAGAGAAGAAGCCATCTACCTAATAACTATGGACCCGAAGGTCTCTGGTAAACTACTCACAACTCATCGGAGAGGCCTTGGCGATGATGGAGAAGCCCTCCGTGATCGATTCCCCATCCAGCGGAGTGCCGGAAAAGGCTCCAAGATGGGATCTCATGGGTACAGAATGTTAGCGGGGTGGAAATAGGGTTTCGTGGTGCTCCTGGATGTTTTCATGGTATGCAAGTATATATAGGTGAAGGAAGTCGGTCAGGGGAGCCATAAGGGGCCCACGAGGGTGGGGGGCGCGCCCTACACCCTCGTGGCCGCCTCGGCTGCTTCCTGACATCCACTCCAAGTCTCCTGGTTTGCGTTTGTTCAAAAAATATCTCTCCCGAAGGTTTCATTCCGTTTGGAATCCGTTTGATATTCATTTTCTTCGAAACACTGAAATAGGCAAAAAAACAGCAATTCGGGTTGGGCCTCCGGTTAGTAGGTTAGTCCCGTAAATGATATAAAAGTGTATAGTAAAGCCCATAAACATCCAAAATGGGTAATATAATAACATGGAACAATCAAAAATTATAGATACGTTGGAGACGTATCAAGCATCCCCAAGCTTAGTTCCTGCTCGTCCTCGAGTAGGAAAATGATAAAAACAGAATTTTTGATGTGGAATGCTACCTAGCATAATTGTCAATGTAACTTTCTTTATTGTGGCATGAATGTTCAGATCCAAATGATTCAAGATAAAAGTTCATATTGACATACGAGTAATAATACTTCAAGCATACTAACAGAGTAATCATGTCTTCTCAAAATAACATGGCCAAAGAAAGTTGTCCCTACAAAATCATATAGTCTGGCTATGCTCTATCTTCATCACACAAAATATTTAAATCGTGCACAACCCCGGTTTTAGCCAAGCAATTGTTTCATACTTTAGTATTTTCAAACTTTTTCAATCTTCACGCAATACATGAGCGTGAGCCATGGACATAGCACTATATGTGGAATAGAATGGTTGTGGAGAACCCAAAAAGGAGAAGATAGTCTCACATCAACTAGGCGTATCAACGGGCTATGGAGATGCCCATTAATAGATATCAATGTGAGTGAGTAGGGATTTCCATGAGACGGATGCACTAGAGCTGTAAGTGTTTCAAAGCTCAAAAAGAAACTAAGTGGGTGTGCATCCAACTTGCTTGCTCACGAAGACCTAGGGCAATTTGAGGAAGCCCATCATTGGAATATACAAGCCAAGTTCTATAATGAAAAATTACCACTAGTATATGAAAGTGACAACATAGGAGACTCTCTATCAGGAAGATCATGGTGCTACTTTGAAGCACAAGTGTGGAAAAACGATAGTAACATTGTCCCTTCTCTCATTTTCTCTCATTTTTTTCATTTTGGTGGGCTTCTTTGGCCTCTTTTTCATTTGGGCTTCTTTGGCCTCTTTTATTTTTCATAAAGTCCGGAGTCTCATCCCGACTTGTAGGGGAATCATAGTCTCCATCATCCTTTCCTCACTGGGGACAATGCTCTAATACTACAGATCATCACACTTTTATTTACTTACAACTCAAGAATTACAACTCAATACTTAGAACAAAATATTACTCTATGTGGATGCCTCCGGCGGTGTACCAGGATATGCAATGAATAAAGAGTGACATGTATGAAATAATTATGAATGGTGGCCTTGCCACAAATACGATATCAACTACATGATCATGCAAAAGCAATATGACAATGATGATGTGTGTCATAATAAATGGAACGTTGGAAAGCTGCATGGCAATATATCTCGGAATGTCTATGGAAATGCCATAATATGTAGGTATGGTGGCTGTTTTTAGGAAGGTATATGGTGGGTGTATGGTACCCGCGAAAGTTGCACGACACGAGAGAGGATAGCAATGGTGGAAGGATGAGAGTGCGTATAATCCATGGAATCAACATTAGTCATAAAGAACTCATATACTTATTACAAAAATCTACATGTAATCAAAACAAAGTACTACACGCATGCTCCTAGGGGAAGGGTTGGTAGGAGTTAACCATCGCGTGATCCCTACCTCCACACATAAGGAAGACAATCAATAAAAAAATCATGCTCCAACTTCATCACATAATGGTTCACAATACGTGCATGCTACGGGAATCACAAACTTTAACACAAGTATTCCTAAAATTCACAATTACCCAACTAGCATGACTCTAATAGTACCATCCTCATATATCGAAACAATCGTCAAGCATCAAACTTCTCATAGTATTCAATGCAATTTCTATGATAGTTTTTATTACACTACAAAAAAAATACACTTCCGTGATGATACGTGTTTGTCACAGTAGGTCACGTTTTTTGTCATGCATGTACATCCATGACGATTTTATGACAGAATCAAGATAGTCATACCTGTGATGTCGTAGAAGTGTTCCATGACAATACCAAAATTATCATCACGGAAGTGTCCACTTCCTTGACGATAAATCGCGCGTCACAGAAGTGCTTTCATCAAGGGTGATCGACACGTGGCATCCACCGTAACGGAACGCCGTTAAGCTATCGGGTCAGTTTTTGGATCCGATATCCCGTTAACAGCCCCGACCAATGGGGATTTTCAACGTGTAAAATCATCATTGGCTGGAGGAAACACGTGTCGCCTCACCGTTGGGACAGATGTCATCCACTCATTGGACCCAAGGCGCCTATGATACGTCGACACATGGCACGGCCCAACAGAAGCCCATTCCTATGAAAAGGCCGGCCCGTTTGACTTGGTCAAAAGGTGGTGGGCCGGCCCACGGAAAGCCTGTTAACAGCCTGTCCGCATATAGCCCATTTACAACCCGATAACCAGGGCCCGTTACGCCCTATCCGAATTAGGCCCAGTAGCGTCATCTGGGCCGTCCAATATGATTCCAGCCCATCTTAACTTCCGGCCCATGTGTGGCCCATGACTTCTTTCGGCCCATCTGAGGCCCTTTGTAAATCTTGGCCCATTAACAGCCCGTGGTGAAACTGGCCCGTAATGAAGAGTGTATCACTTTATACCCATTAACGGCCCATTATTCCACTGGGCCGTTTCCAACCCAAGTTATCTTTCGGCCTTCTCAGGGCCCATTTATTCTTAGGCTCATTTGCAGCATTCGGTTACTTACGACCCGTTACTGTCATTTTCTGCTTCTGGGCCAAATTCAGCCTGTCGTTACAGTCGGCCCGTTTGTGGACCGTTAATATGTTGGGCCGTTTTCATGTCAAAAAACCCGTTGGGCTGTTTTCATACAGTTATCTAATACGGCCCGTTATGGTCCATGAATAGTACAGCCCATGATTGGCGAAACGATGATACGCCCCGTTGATGGCCCATGGATCCTACGTCCCGTAGAAGGCCCATGGACCCTACGGCCCGTAGAAGGCCCGTGGATCCTATGGCCCATACAAAGGCCAATGGATCCTACGACCATAGAAGGCCCATGGATCATACGGCTTGCAGGAGGCCCAGGGTTACAATAGTTTGTGTGCTGCCATGATAATTTTGGCCTAGTTACCAAAAATAGGCAACTGTGGCCACTAGATAAACACAGAAAAAGAACTGCAATGACTACAAGCAAACAACTAAACAAGACAATTAGGAAATAAATAAGCAAGCAATTAAGGCTAGCCTATTACCGCTATTACACATATTACATCCAACGTGCATCAAAGTTCGCCACCAGTGCAAATATAGGGAACAAAGCAGCATATTACATACACTTGTCGTCAAAATTGGCCACCAGTGCAAATAAACGTGGCAGCAAAACAAGAGCATAACTGAAACAACTTCAGAAGAGCTCAGGAAACATTATCCTGGGTATCCACCATGCTGGCAATAAGCTTAGCAAGCTTATTATCTTTGTCCTGTTTGGCGCTAAAATCGTCCAACGCTTGATGTTGCACCAGAAAGTATACATCTGAATGCTCCAGGGACTTCCGCAGTCCTTCCGCTTCTTTTCGCAGCACTGTAAGTGCATCTAGTGCCCCTTAGTGATTTTGGTGTATTGAAGACTTATAGGTTAAGGGACTAATGCGTTTGTGAGTGTACACAGGTCTATAAGTCTATGAGGAGTTTGATATTTACAGAGAAAGTCGACCCCTAAAAATGAAGTTCTTCAACTGAAGACTTTCTGAATATTTTGAAAGTGAAGAAATTGGTGTGACCTTAAAGACTTGGTATTCATTTGTGGAACATGAAGCGTGAAGAATTTTGTTTTCGTAGTTTCATTTTCTCTTTCTTGAGTCATAGGAAACACCGTACTGTTAAAGGGGGTCGAGGAAATACTAAGGAAA
>LR880970.1:557873888-557908571 GCA_904067115.1 Aegilops sharonensis
TCATGCATTTCAAATTCTTCATATTATATATCAAATGCGTGTATGAATTACAAGATATAGGGGGAGATCTCCATGATTCAACTCTTCAAATGTGCATTGCCTCAAAAGCAAATTCCTCACTATGCACATCTTCAGGGGGAGTTCTTCTATATCTTGCAATCAAATTCCTCAATATCAGTATTTACACTTCATATGTTTATCCCCGTTGAAAACTTAACCTATGTTGTCATCAATCACCAAAAAGGGGGAGATTGTAAGTGCATCTAGTGCCCCTTAGTGATTTTGGTGTATTGAAGACTTATAGGTTAAGGGACTAATACGTTTGTGAGTGTACACATGTCTATAAGTCTATGAGGAGTTTGATATTTACAGAGAAAGTCGACCCCTAAAAATGAAGTTCTTCAACTGAACACTTTGATATTCTGAAGACTTTCTGAAGACTTTGAAAGTGAAGAAATTGGTGTGATCTTGAAGACTTGGTATTCATTTGTGGAACATGAAGTGTGAAGACTTTTGTTTTCGTAGTTTCATTTTCTCTTTCTTGAGTCATAGGAAACACCGTACTGTTAAAGGGGGTCGAGGAAATACTAAGGAAAAATTTCCATGTGATGCTCAACTCAAAATCCTACACCTACCAATCCCTTCGAGTGAAGCCTTTGGAAATCTCATACAGTTCAGTCACTTTCTTCAGTGACAGAGACGAAGTTCTTCTGGTCGCTGATGAATTTGTTCTGACTGAGGAGTTAGGAATTCGCCAGTGCGAATTACCTACACAGTGAGGAATATGATAGCCCTGAGGAATTTGAGAGTCAAATTTCCGACCGTTGCTGTGTTGCCCGCCAGTTGTCCCAAAATATCTTATCCACCTAAAGGTCATATCATTGAAGGGCATTTATGTCTTATCATGTCGGGCTGCTCCCTAGGCTATAAATAGCGGCCCCCTACAACCACTAGCTGGTTGGCTGCTCCGAAAGAACTTGACACTTGTCATTTGAGAGCAACCCATCCTCCGAGGACTTTGAGCGAAAATCATCAAGTGAGAAAAACCCAAAACCAAACCCCTACAAACCCAAAGTGATTGAGCATCACTGAAGAAATTGATCCTGCGTGGATCCGACGCTTGTTACCTTTGAAGACTGTGCTTCTTCCAGACGGTTAGGCGTCAAGGTCTAGAGCATCCAAGAGGAATTGTGGATCGCCGAGTGACCGAGTCTGTGAAGGTTTGGAAGTCGCCTGAAGACTTACCACGAGTGATTGGACGAGGTCTGCGTGACCTTAGTTCAAGGAGAATACGGTGAGGATTGGGTGTCCTGAGCTGCGTGCTCAGTGACTGGGTGTCCGGGACTGCGTGTCCTCGAGTTTAAATACTCAGCCGCTCCAACCAGACGTACAACTGAGACAGCTGTTGGAACTGGTCTACCAAATCAGTGTCTTCACCAACCTAACTGGTTCTATTTCCTCAACCCTTTCATTTCCTCATTACTGTGTTGAGTGTTTGTTCATATCTGTGTTTGAAGACTTTGACTGAAGACTTTCTCAATTTCCTCAGTTCAATTTCTTCAGTCTATTTGTCTTCATCTTGTGTTATCCTATGATTACGCTTTCTGTACTCTGTGCTTGGGTTCATTTCATCATGATGACCATGCTTGTATTCTGTTATGTTTACTTCTGAGTACTTATTCCGCTGCTAATAGTTCTTTGCTAAGGAATTTCCTCACCGGCAAATTCCTCAGTGAAGAATTCATAAAAAGCACCTATTCACCCCCCCTCTAGTCGATATAACGCACTTTCAAGCACAGCTGATCGATGTCTTTCAGCTTGCAGTTGAGACTCAAGAAACCGAATTGATTCAGAAAGTGAGTTTGAATAGCTTGTGCAAGCAGTAGTGGCCAGTAACTCGAACACTAAACCAAGACAGGACTTTGGGGTTATCTCACTGTCTTCAAGATAGTCTTCCTTAGCTGTTTTATCAGCTTTGTTGGAGACCAACAAGGATGTGTCACTATCCTGAACCTTATCTGCATTACTTCCTTTACCATTGCTTAATAAGGCACTCTTCCCCAATATTCTGTCAGCATTCTAAAAGAAGAAACAAGCAGACACATAACATGTTTAGTATGTACTAGTATATGAAACTCATTTCGGTGAACCAGTTCATTAGTAAGGTGGACAAGATTAAACTACCAATTCTTCTAGTGCCAAGTACTAGTACATAATAAAAGCATCAGACAAACATATATCTATGTCCTATGGTCACTGCATTGTCTTGCCAAATCAAAATAGAGACACGGTTCTAATCATATTAGTTCAAGACAAAGCAGCAGTGAAAGAATACAAAGCGTGGGAAACTACACAGCACAACAAGATTTCAGATGGGTACCACAGGTCTACATGTACAACAACACTATTGGCTCTGTTGTGATGCTAGTAATATGCATGATATGAGAAGTCAATTGTATACACAATTGAAATTGAAATCAACAGAGCTATTGATAAGAGCAAACCTGTTAAAGAAACATGCATGAACATACCTGCTGTGCCATTGGAGTTTCGATTGGATCCTTCAATTTAAAAATAAGTTTGTATGAGTAAATACAGTGATACAAGAGCAAAACAGTTTGCACGATAGCAATCATAGTTAAAAAAGGCGGGCCTAGACTCTAGGCGTCGAAAAACGCATTGCGCATAACTACGCTTAATCTGTGCATAACTGCGCATAAGCATGCACTTTGGTCAGTAAAGCGCAAGGCAGTGGGAAAACCACAATTAACCCGAGTGCTTTTTTGAACTATGATAGCAATGGAATCTTAAATTAGAACAGTTGTTCTTCAGGATTAGGCACTTGTTCTACATGAACAGAGTACAGCAAGACGCAAGAATATAGTACTTAAAATAGAAAATGAGCTCATAGACCTTACCACAATCTTGGTTCAGGACCAGTACAGAATAAGGCGTTCCCAGTCATCGTCCAGTAAATGCGTCTCAGGAGAACGTAAGGGAATCTGATGAGTTTCATTGCCGGTGAAGTACGTTTTCTTCAGGTAATTCCGATACTGCCACCAAGCATTCTTGAAGATAGCAGAGGTATTAGCACAGGTTACCTCATCCTGAGATTCCAAATCGGTCCTTCTCTATAGAGAAAAATGGGAAAATTTGCTGTATTATAACCATCATGGAGGTAGGATGTATGGGACAAAGCAAAGTAATTGCTATGAATAATATTACTTACACATAACTCCTGGCCAAACACCCGCAACTGGCATTTTCCTTCATCTTTAGTATAATATTTCCAAGATGGGAAGATGCGCACATATGATTTAACAACATCAAATGCGATAGCTGCTAAACTACGACTAGCTGGTTGTGCTTCCTCCACAGGAATAGGCGTACTAACTGGTGGAGTTGGGGTTCGCCGTGGTAGTACTGGCCCTTTGGGCACTGGAGCTGCCTTACTAACTGCTCTTGTTTGGGAGCTCTGTGGTGGAGATGGTGCTGTGTCAACGGGAACTGGGTTACTATCTGCTGGGGTTGGGGTTAGATTGGGTGAAGCTGGTTCTCTGTCCATTGCAGTAGGGGTATAATCTGCGAGAGTTTGGGTTATGTGTGGTAGGGCTGGTTCTTGTGCATGTACAACCGGGGTACTATCTCCACCAAGAGGTAGCACTGTTTTATTTGAAGACCGTGTTTTTAGTCCGCTGGATACTGGCATCACCCGCTCCAATTCAAATGGCTGATAAACAAGAAACATAGTTGAATGTACAGACATTGTATGAGAGACAGATGTAATAGATAGTGTGGAAAAAAGGCATGAAATAGTTGACATGTATATTGTTTAACTAAAACGGATAGCGTGACATAATTTCACATATATGATGTCTATCTAAATTGGATAGCATAGCATAACATAATTCAAAGATATGATGAATAACTAAACATGATAGCATGACATAATTCACCTACATGGTATCTAAGTAATCAGGATCGCATCAATTAATTCACATATGTGATTTATATGCTAAACAGAGGGCATTCGATATGATGTCTGAACTAAGAATATGGTGTTGAATATTGTGTTTATGATGTCTAAACTATGCAATGCAAGACACCATATGCATGATATGAGCAGTATAATCGTGCCAAGGTTGAGCATACACCTCGGTGGGGGAATAGGACTGGTCATCTGTCTCTGAATCCATCTCTGAGGAGCTATCGGGACCCAACAAGAGATTTTCTTCGACAGGTAGCATTGTCTGCTCTGAAGGCCTTGTTTTCATCCAGATTTTTCCATCTCCCACCCAAATGGCTGATTCACAGGAAGAGTAGTTTAATGTACAAACATTGTCGACAAATGGAAATGTAATGAAGAAAAGGATGGGCAAGATATCATTCAAATATATGATGCCTGGTTAAATAGGATGGAATTGACATTTCATATATATTATGGCTGGCTAAAAGACATGAGACTACATAATTCCCATATATGATATAGAAACTAAACAGGTGGCATTACAGAACATGTCTAAACTACGCAGATGACATATATGATGTCAAAAGTAGGCACTGCAAGGAAACATATGTATGATATGACTAACATCATCATGCCAAGGTAGAGCAAACACCTTGGGGGTAAATAGGAGTGGTCAGCGCCGTCTGAATGCGCCTCAGAACAGATATCTTCCTCTGGATTACAATTTGGAGAGGGGTGGGGCGGGTTTTCCATTCAACCCACCATGGAGCGATGTCTGCATGACATTGTATTGCTCCGCAAAACTCTTCTCTTTTTCTCTACATGTTCAGCATGACTATGTACAATATCTGACATGCATATGAAAAAATATGGTGAGATTATGTAAGGAGAGCATGCAGAAATTTAGAGTGATGGTAAAATCTAGTGGATGGATCCAAAAATAATGATAGCAGTCGTTTAATTTAATAAAAAGACAGATGATGATTGCTTTACTATTTGTTTCCCACCCAAGATGAACAACATAGGCATACCCTAGGTGAACCAGATATTAGACAGACATACTATTCATTGCTGCCTCGATATATGCCCCACAACTAATTTAGAAGTCAAGTTTGAACATTAATTTGGACCTGACTTGGGAGTCCAAGAGCTGAACAGGACGATAAAGTAGGAGGTAAGTTTAAGCAATGCATAACGTAAGCAGAAACAAAAGAGTGCAACCTCTCTTGTGGACCCGTGTACTCCTCAGGTTCATCTGCTGAGTCGATGATGGTGATGCCGTTGCGGTGGGTGCCGACGGCAGGGAAGGAGATCTGAGGCGGCGAAAGATGTCAGGAGTCGTGATGTCTGGTTTGGTGGATGCTTCTGTCGATGAGGCAGCTCAGGTGAGGTGGACGACGTCGCGCCAGGAGCAGGACAAACCACACAAAGTTCCCTTCGACACCTACCTGCAACTGAAGTAATTCTGTAAGGGCTCATTTGGCTTGCATGATTCTAAAAATGCAGGGATAGGAAAAACACCAGAATAGGATAGGAATGCACATGGTAAACAAAGCATTCCTAAACACAAGATTTCTGTCAATTTGGGTGTTTGGTTTATAGGAATTGAAAGAGCAGAGGAATGCAAAGAAACATGGCCAAAATAAAGTGAAACCATATGAAAGCGTGTACAGTTAGATTGTTATTCTGCCACTAATGCACTTGGTCTCGTTTTCATGCATAGGATTTTGAAAAGTAGGTCCAGGTGGATGTTTTGCTTCATGTCATTCAACAAAATGCATGAATAATTGAATAGTAGAGTGCCATTGGAAAATTCCCTATTGCTATGTTTTTCCGTTGAACCAAATTAGCCCTAATGGATCGATGTGAATGTATAGTAATAAGCGATGCAACAAGTGTACAACCTCTTTGTCGTAGCCGTGTCGACCTCAGCATCATTGGGTTGGTCGCTGAAGCAGTTGAGGCAGAGGTGGCTGTCGGAGGTGTGGAGGAAGATCTGAGGAATCTGTAGACGGCGTCCAGGGCACTTCTCTGTTGTGATGGATCGTTCTGTCATTGGAGCAGCTCCGGTGAGCCGTAAGACGTCAAGGCTGAAGCAGCACAAGACAAACATCATCAATCTCAAGTGGGATTCAAATAGCATCTGCAATAGATGATGTAAAATAGATGTGAAATTTACATCACCAAAAACCACCTGACTACAATAGATGAGGTAAAAAGTGCTGACTCTGAACTTAACTATCAAAACTGAAATTTACTGTGGAATCTGAATGCTACTGTCGAAACTAAACACAATGGTAGTAGAGAGGCACTTGACATGTAGTTTAGGGAGGGCCTGCAGTTCATCTTCAACCTGCACCCCCCTGAGCCGCCAGCCACCACCGGCCAAACCACCAGCCCCGGCAACGCCTCGCCGCCCCGAAACAACTCCCCACCGCCGCCCCGGCCAGCACTCTAGCCCCCCCGCCCTCACCCCAAATCCTCATATAGATAGTGGGGTACCTCTCCGGCGAGCCCCCGTCCCCGCTGCGGGTGGTTCTTCCTTAACACCGACGAGCCCCCCTCCCAACCCCTGAAAATCGACTGACCCGAAAGTCGATTCAGTCAACTGAAGTGTGGCTAAATCGGAGCAGAGCAATAGCACGAGCGAGGGGGAGAGCAGCAGCAGCAGCTGGGCGAGTGAGCGATCGAGCAAGAGCCGGAGCAGCAACATCAGCGTGAACGAGCGAGCGAGGTAGAGCAGCAGCAGCAGATCCGGCTGGTATGGCCGCCGCCGCCAAAGGGGCCTCACACTGGGGGAGAGCCGCCATGCAGATGTCGCCTGCGGTGCCGGCTTCAAGGTAGCCGCTCCATGGGGGTGCGGGATGGAGCACCATCGGTGCTGGGAGGTCGAGTTAAGGAGAAGGTGCGATGCGATGAGTTTACAACCTCTTTGGTGGCGCCGAGTAGGCCTCGGCTTCGTCCGAGGAGTCGGTGAGGATGTTGCGGTTCCGGTGGAGAAGGTTGAGGCAGCGCTGTGGGGATGGAGCAGCCGCGATAGACGAGGTGATCGTGGGAGCAGCTCCTTGGAGGTGGAGGATGAGGCGGCTGAACCGGCAGGACGACGAGATGGACGATGGATCCTCATCCGGGGAGGTGGACGAGGGACGCCGAGCTGTTGCGGTGGACAACATTGTCGGGGAAGAGGCTCCGGCTGGGCAGCGGTGAGGTGACGGACAGAGGTGGGTGGGGTTTCGCGGCTAGACCAGAGAGGTTATGGCGGCCTGGGATTTCGAATGGCGAAAAGGGGGCGATGGGAAGGGGTGAAGCATGACTTACGGACGCGCTTGTCCAAAATGTAGGGTGTGTTACACAAGTACCCCCCACCGATTTGAACTAGCGGCTCCGGCTCAGGGTTAGAAGGGAGAATTCGCATGTCGGGATTTGGCAGTTGGAGGGAGTTTTCGCGCGCGTTGTAATTTCGGGATAGCAAGGTGCGGGTTGTGAAGGCGCCAATTTTGGGAGCACGATATCTGAATTTTCGGGAAATAACTAGACGCGGGTTGAATTTTAGGGACAAGCCTAACGTGTAGTAATATTGTACATGTACGTACCAAATCAATTCGCACTTCCCTCAACCAAAAAGAAAACAAAAAAATAAAACTATTCACACCACACAAAGAGAGAGTCTTGCCCCGTTTTACTATACAAATGCTATTCAAGCTACTCCCTCCTTCCATCTATATAGGGCCTAATGCGTTTTTCAATACTAACTTTGACCAAATATTAGAGCAATAATATATAACATGCAACTTACACAAAGCACACCGTTAAATTCTTCTGTGAAAGGTTCTTTCAATGATATAATTTTCACATTGTGCATGTCATGTACTATAATTCCGGTGGAGCAGGTTAAGGCAGCGCTGTGGGGATGGAGCATGTCAATAGTCAAAGGCGGTCTTAAAAATCTCATTACGTGCTATATATATGGAAGGGTGCAGTATGAATCCATGTTATGTCCGATTAAATTTTTTTGTTTGCTGTATAATGCATGTAACCTACTCATACCATCATTTTAGTGCATTCCAAATGTCTATACTACCACTGCAATTCGAACCAAATTTGAATTTGTTTCTCTATTTCAATAAGAATCTACAATCATGATTGTTTCCAACTTCAACCATCATTCGTGTATTACCTTAATAACACACCACATGATTACTATAGAGATAGATATGAACTATGTGTACTACATGAACTCGAATTCTATTTTTTGAATACACTTGATGTTGATTCCAAATAATAGTACATTTGATGTACTAACTATGTATTCATAATCTAAACCATGTTCCATACGTACACCGTGTTTATCACACAAAGTATAGTGCCCCGCCCCCAACATTATGACATGTATTTAGACCTGAGCTGCAAAAGCCACACATTAGCCCAAATTATAATCAATGTTCTATGTATTATACGTAGTACTAGCAAGATGCCCATGCATTCCACAGAACATCAACATGATCAAGGGGCCTAATTTTCAAATATGGAGAGGGGTGTGGGTATCTTTTTTCAAACTTGCCATAGTTTCCTTCCTATCCTCTAGATATAAATCGGACGGCCTATATTGCAGGATGGCAGGCACACCATCATCAACAACTCCATTTTTTATAAGAGTAGAGATAAAATATATTATATGTAGTATAACATGATCATAAGCACACCATATGTTCACCGTTATATATATTCACACATGAGTCGGTTTAAAACACTATGATAAATTCTTCAAATATCCGAATTCGCTTTTGATAATGAAGTATGATCTCTATTCGTCTTTTACACCCACACATTCCTCTTATCTTTGTAGCTAGCGCTAACTTTCTCTCGTGCATGCACACGCCCGCATCCCTCTCACCCTCCCTCAGCATTCTCTAGCTCCATCGCGCAAATTTGTCTTTTCACTTTAGGTCGTTCACCCACGATGTATGTAGGCCCCCCATGCTCCTTCTTTACAGCACACATCGATCGATATGCCTCTCTAGCCAGGTGTGCCTAGCACAAACACAAGCTTCCCCTCTTCTCTTGTCACCGTCCATGCCTCAATCCCACCACTCTTTTCATCGATCTCGTACTCGCACACTCCTTCCCCATCGATATAGTATGCCTCTCGTACCACTTCCTAGATGCATCCCTCTCTCTCTATCCTTCTCCTCGTGCCTCATTTGCTTCTAACACACACATGCATGTATAACGATCGATCTCCCAACATATACCTAGATCGACTTTAACTATCCCCCCATCGATCGACGTACCTCACAAATTATGTCTCTCCTTTCTCTCACAAAGGGCGATTGATCTTCCTATGTAGTTACATGTTCTTACCACAACCATATCGTCCCCCCTCATCCTTCGTGCATGCCTCCTGACCCGTCTCTCACACGCACGTGCACAGACAACAACAAGCAGTCATCTCCTCTCTTATTCATATTGCGGGCGTGCCCTCCGTTTGTCTAGCAAGCCTATCCCACCATTTGTTAGAAGCAACTCCACTACCACCCCCTCCAACACTCTATATCTCCCAACCCTATTCCTCTCCTGCACATATGCATGGATGCCGATCGATCTCCCTTAATACATGAGGCGGATCGATCTCCTTAATACATGAGGTAGGCCTCTCTCCTCCTCCACACATATACCAGCCATTGTACCTCTATAGTTAATCGGGCCTCCCTCTTCCCCCACCACACACCGATAGTCGAGCGCTGCAGGTAGGTATCCATGCCATAGATACAAACTTCACATGTCCCCTCTCACGTTCTCAGTAGGCCAGCCACTCTATATCTTTGACATGGGCAGAAACAAATTCGATGGCACTCTATCGAACGCGCACGCACACACACACACACATCAACCCTCTCTTCGATTCTATGGACACTTCAAGCCGATGATACCTCCACTCTCTTCTCGTGGATCGCCCTCTCTATATATGTTATATCTAGGACTCTATTTCAGACACATTGCATATGTTACATTTTTTGATTGACCCCCCCCCCCCAAAAAAAACTCTCACGAACCCACACACTATATCTCTCTAGGTTTGTATCTCTCTCACACAACCCCACGTAGGTGGTGTATGTATACAAGAAGAGAATAGGTGCATCATGCACGTACTCACGCTTCGTGCCCAGCCACACCCGCGCGGGTACACGGTGGAGCTCATTTCTTTATGAAATGGCAGCCCATGTGCTAATTTGAACGCTTGTAGCGGTTGTTTACCTAGGGAGGTGGTGTACCACGCGTGCACGAAACAAAGTTCGACTTGACGCGTTGCCGCGTTATTTTTAAATAAATTTATAGCGCTCAATGGCACGTACACAGAATATAAAACGATTTTTATGGAGAAAACGGTAGTCCGCTCAACTATATACAATGGAGCCTGCCTGCCTGGTTTGTCGCCCTTCAGAGTATCTCACACAAGGCTGCGGTGGCCTCTCTCTCTCTCTCTCACCGTTGGTCACTCATCCGGCCGCATCTCGTCCGCCGGGGGAAATGGAGAAAGTGCATCGTTTCTCCATTCGACGGCGCCGAGGCAGCATGTCCCGATCTGCGGTACACGCCGTTCTATCTGACCAAGCTCCGTCGAGGCAGGGCGTACGCCACATGCTCGCAGATTCTGCCTGCCGCCGCTCACCTAGTTACATCCCGACGACCTCCAGATATCCCCTCCAGCCTTGCTCCACTGCCCGTTGTCAGTGTCAAAACCGGCGGATCTCGGGTAGGCGGTCCCGATCTGTGCGTCTTAGGCTGATGGTAACAGGAAGCAAGGGACACATGTTTACCCAGGTTCGGGCCCTCTCGATGGAGGTAAAACCCTACTTCCTTCTTGATTAATATTGAAGATATGAGTGGTACAAGAGTAGATCTACCACGAGATCGTAGAGGCTAAACCCTAAGAGCTAGCCTATGATGGTATGATTGTAATTGTGATCGGCCTTCTAAGGACCATCCTCTCCGGTTTATATAGACACCAGGGAGGGCTAGGGTTTACATGGAGTCGGTTACAAGGAAGGAAATCTAATATCCGGATCGCCAAGCTTGTCTTCCACGCAAAGGAGAGTCCCATCCGGACACGGGCCGAAGTCTTGAGTCTTGTATCTTCACGCTTCGATAGTCCGGACGATGTATGTAGTCCGGCTGTCTGGATACCCCCTAATCCAGGACTCCCTCACCCGTCTTCCCACGTCACTCCATGTGGATTTTCCATAGTTCTTTTCCCAAAACGTAGCTCGTCCGGCGTACTTTCCATATTGCAATCTCGTCCTCACACCGTTTTAGACAAACACAACCGTGTTGTTATCTTCCCTTAGGACAAGGAATATGCTTCTTTTTTGTCATCGCATGTGTCATCAACTGTTATTGGCCAGTAATTGTTTCCTTTCTACCTCTTTTTTGCAAACAGGGCTATCCATTTTACCTCGTTGCTATTGCAACCTTTTGGTGAACTGCACAAATCACTTTTTTCTGAAGAGTGTTTTGTGCAGTTGTACTAAAATGTCACAGGGCAACATCTCTACATTTCAGTGCGACTACACAAAGGGAGATTGGTTTTGCTCTATCCTCCTCATCCAACTCCGAGCCTAATCTTCTCCAACTAGTTAGTCTTAAGAGAGACTGCAAAGGTGACCGGCTTCTATTTGTGTGTTTATTGTTTCATCAGCAGTCCTCTATTATCGTAATCACACTTAATATCTTTGGAACAGGGACGCTTAGCTCTATTTTAGTGGAACTGCACAAAATGATCGGAATGTTGCATGCTCCAGACAGCTAGATTTTTCCCAACATGCCTTGTTGATTTAGACAGAGCTGGGGGGACGTTGCTGCCAATGAAAGCATGGATCAATTTTAATTTAACACCTTATTAGAACTCTGTCTTCAGTTGTGATGTAATTATTATCTCTGATCTTCTAATAATTGACATGCATTAGCAAGGAAGTTAGTTTTTTATTGTTTCCGAAAGAGCATCGATGGCAAGACACACGAAACAAAAGCTGAAAGCTCACACCATTGTACAATTTCATGTCGCTGGAAAATTATTTGTATAGTATGTCAATTATGTAAACAAATGATGGAAGCTTGATAGCATTGCCAGAAGCCTCTTCAGCATCCGGGTCCATGTGCCATGCACAAAATTATACTCCTTCGTTCCTAAATATTTGTCTTTTTACAAATTTCAAATGGGCATATTTTAGAGTGTAGATTCACTCATTTTGCTTCGTATGTGTACTCCCTCCGTTCCTAAATACTCTATTCGTCTTTCTAGAGATTTTAACAAGTGACTACATACGGAGCAAAATGAGTGAATCTACACTCTAAAATATGTCTATATACATCAGTATGTAGTAGTCCATTTGAATCTTTAAAAACACAAATATTTGAGTAGTCACTCGTTAAAATCTCTAGAAAGACAAATACTCCGGAGTATATTTAAGAACCGAGGGGGTAGTGCACAACCGCATGGGAGACTCAGCCATGTCGTTGCGCCACATTAATAGTGAGTAATGAGCAGTAAAATCATAAGCCCCACCTTTCCCACTGTAAGTTGCTCGGAAGAAGCAACCATCAATACGCTCTTCTTTGAATCCACTCATACTACTCCATCCATCACTGTTTATAGAGCGCGTTTCAGAAAAAAGAAAAAAATCTATGGGACCAAGGCGACTAGCGATCGGCCTGAAAAATAGCATTGGTAGTTATAGCATGGCGTCTATTACTAGAGGGAATAATGCGTACACACATGCATGCGGTGCTTCCACCCCGGGTACACACATGCATGCACTTACTCCACTCCGTAGTAGTACTCCCACCTTTCCGGTTTATAATGCTCAATTCAAAAATCTCACAAATCAAGGTAGATGGCGAGTGGTGGAATACTTTTTGTAGTTTTGCAAAAGCACCTAATTAATGCTCTTGTTTTCCTTAGAAAATTATGTTTATCAATGCATTAATTGCAATGTATGCATGCATAAAGTACATGCATTGGTCAATTTTCTCTTAATACTTGCATGCAATGATTTAATGCACCTTGGAATCTGAACATGTGATGGAAAACAACCAAACTGAGCCTTATAAAATGGAAAAACTAAAATTTTGAGATAAGCCCTATAAACCGGAAAGGATGGAGTACATCAAGAGAAAATTGTGGACTTGATTGCGGTTACCACGCCCTAATTAATTGAGCATTAAACCAAACGCATCTAAAGTCTCTCTGGTGGTGGAAATGCATTGACAGAAATGCATCATAATGAAGCGCGCCCTGTAAACTGTGATGGAGGGAGGAGTAGTATGAAGGTGCAAAACCAAGTACGTGTATGGCCAGTCGGTCAATGCACCTCCTCTTGGCATATCACTAACATGTGGGACAGGAGTGTGAGCAAACCGATCTCAATTGAAGGCAAAGTGCCAACCCGCCGTTCCTTGAGAGAGACGTGGAGCGACAACACACAGGCGGGCTCGCACGGAGGCCAAGATATATTCGAGCATGGTTGGTTGATCGATATCATCATTACATGTTGGGCTGCCGTTTTCCGCGCTTCTCCGGAATAAACGTGTACTTTATCAGAGATAAAAAATATAAGAGTACAGACGCTCCACCATGTGGTTCTAGTAGTAGTACTACTCGTACTACTGCGCTTGGCTCTTCGCCTCTTCATGAAGTCGAACAATGATGGTACTCCGCATGTTGGGTACTACAGTGTATGCCTCTGACAATCTGACACCGAATGGACTGATGCATGTCCACCGAGGGTAGGTTCCATTAGTCAAAAGGCGTAAGCGAGCTTCTCCTCATTTTGCGGGTTGACGGGACACACCAAAAAGTAGTGCTAGCCCATACTCCCTCCTTTCCGGTTAATATGGCTTATTATTTTTTGTGGGTAAATGAGAGAGCTTTATTCATATATCTTAGGATGATCAGCCAAGACACTGGTCACTAGGAAGCGAGGTACCCCGCAAAAAAAGAAGTAGGAAGCGAGGTGTTTCATCAAGCCAGCTCTCGGCCACATTCAAAGTGCAGCAAGCACGGAGTCGCACGAAGATGCGTCGCAAGGTTTGCTGACCTGTTTGCGTGCTGAATAACAAAAAAAGAGGAAATATTACCAAGCGCTCCTATTTATAACAGGATGTGAGCAAGAATTAAGCAAGAATTGTGGCGAGTGTTCCATGCAATCAACTTCCATTATCACATGCGAGAACCCTCGAAGAGAACCAAATGTGTTGAGGATTGCTTTATCACATTTTAAAATCATAATAAGAGTGCAGACGCTCCTCCATCCGGTTCCTAGTACTAGTATAGTACATACTTGTATAGACTATAGTAGTAGTACTAGTACTGCTAGTAAACTTTGCATTTGGCTGTTTACCTATTCGGGAAGTCGAACAATAATAGCACTAGTAGTATAGTGTATGCTTCTGGCAATCTGACACCGAATTAACTGTTGCACGTCCACCGCCTGAGCGAGGGAGAGCTTGCATTAGTCAAAAGTTTCTCCTTGTCCTGCGAGCCACCGCGCGCAAGCTTCTCCCGTCCTGCAACCTTCTCCTTGTTCGGCAAGTTGACGGAACACATCAAAGTAATGCGAGTCCATACTGCCTCCTCTCCGGTTAATTTGGCTTAATTTCAAACGAGATAAATACATTGTCTGTCACTGTATATTTGTAAAAATATGGTCAGTCGACTTCATAATACGCTCATTGCACTCAATACATATATTTTCTGATGTTTATACGGTCACTAGCTCACCCTGACTGAGTATGTGTGTGCATACACGTGTAGGTTGAGCACTTGAGCGTGACCGTGTGTGTTCCGTCGTTTGCTCGGACATGCATGCATTAGGGCGTTGCGCGCTTTTTGTGTCCATGTGTACGTGTGACTGTTGCATACACGTAGGGGGAGTACGTGTAGGGGCCACTAAGGAGCAGTCAAATCACACAGTAAGTTAGTCGGAAGAAGCAACCATCATTTCGCTCTTCAATGACATGTATGCAATATAAAATGGTTGATATGGAGAGAAAAAGAAAACCACTATATATACACTAGCATGAGCCTAAGATACAAGCCTGCTTGCTTAGGTTACTCTCTTCACAAGCATAGAACGACGGGCCGGATCCCGCAGCTAGGGGAAGGGAACAATGTTCTGCATAGACGCGGTCGACATTGGCGAGGGAGAAAACCCACAATCAGTGCGTCACAATCGGGGGTCACCGCGGTATGGGCCGATGCCGCGTCCCAACCACCCTTCCAGCTACAGCCCGACGTCCCAGGTAGTCCATCTTCCTTTTGGAGCCGGCTTGCTCCACTGCCGTAGCTCCATCTCCATGTCGATCTTTCTCTACTTCTAACGGCTTCTACTTGTGATGAGTTTATGTCTCATGAACTACTGCCAATACTATTATTCTGATCACACTTCTTCAATATCTTTGCCATCAGGGATGCTCAGGTCGATTTTAGTGGAACTGCACAAAAGCATCGTATGATCCGAGGGTGCCAGCCATCTTTCCTTCAACAGGTTCTACCTGTCCAGGAAATTAAATCATGTTTAGGGTTTAGGGTTTAAGTCGTAGTGACCCCATCACTAGTTTTTCTTTCGTACATGCTCTCACAACTTTTGTCTTTAGTTGTGAAGTAAATATTGACTATCATCTGTGAATCATTGAGATGCATCAACATGCGTGTTAGTTTTCCTTTGTATTTGATGGAATGTTGTAACAGGCCAACCTTGGAATAGGAATGAAAATGGAGTGGAAAGTTTCCGTTTTTCCGGAGAAAAAATGGAAAAGCAGAGAAACCAACGTTTTGCTTCGTTGGATCGCACCATCGAGCAAAACCAACGATTAAATCACGTCTGTCATGTTCGTGTCTCACCTTCCTCCACGGCTCGACCCCACACGGTCGCCCGGCATGCCACTCACCGCAAACCGAGTATACGATAACTTTCTCGCCTGCTTGTCGATGGATCGCGCCATGGAGTACTAGCACTACCGGAAGAGATTGACAAGTTGGGGGAGGACAGCTAGCTGTAGCACGGACTCCCAAGAACTTTTTACATGCATGTTGTAGCCGGCTATTGCGATCTTTGGACGCAGAGCAGTCGCATGCACCCGGAAGCGGCGCGGGTGACGCTCTCTCGGCCGGGGAGCCGCATCAATGCCGGCGCCAGTGAGAGGTCGCGTCCGCTCTGGCCGGGCATGAATGCGGCACTGACCGTTTCGGGCGGGAAGCACGCGCGGGTGATGAAGAGGGTTCGGGTTGGTCAGCTCCGGCCATGGCAGCGTTTTGGACGTCGGCAAACAAGAGATGTTGTACGTTAATATTGCTGCGTATATAATTAACAACGTAAATAATGTGCCAGTTGGACAAATATGATTGGAGATGGAGATGGAAATGGAATTTTTTGTAAACACGGATATGCATGTCTATGTCTATGTGTGTGTGCGCGAAGACTCTCGCGACCTGGAAGCGGGGTTGTGTTTTTGATTGAGTTTTGTTTCTTGGTACGTTAAAAAATTGTCCGCCAGTTTTCGTTTCTTTTGTTGGGAACGCGCGTATTCTATTTAAAACCACTGCTATGGAGAGATTTTTTTACTCCATTATAGCCTCTTGTTTGATAGAGTTTCTCGCGTCTCTCTCTCTCACCCTCTTCATATCAAAACAAGATGACAGTGTCCACTCTATCTCTCTCCTCACCGGTGGTCACAGGTCCAGCCGAATCCCATCCGCCGCGGGAGGTGAGGAGGTGCAGCGTTGACGTTGTCGCCGTCGGTGACGGAGGAAGCCGATGCGCACCGTCCTCTCGGAGCCGGTGCTGGCACGGACGAAATCGTCCGCACCCTTGTTTGCTGCCGTCGTGTGGGCAGATCCCGCCCGCCTACCTAAACGACATCTCACCCACCTGAGGTATAACTTCTTGTACTGGTCCAGCTCCCCAGGGTGTTGCGTGCGGGTTTTCTTCTATGCGACTACTCCCCAGCTCCCCATGTATAGTATCTAGGGTTCGTTGGCTGGTCCAACATCACCTACTAGTACTATTATAGAGGAAATGCCACTCAAAAAGTTGTCCTGATTAATGCCTCGGTGGAGGTATACATGTTGTTTCGACAAAAAGTACAAGGTGGTTGTGCGGTCATTGTCCATATGGTGGTAGTACTATCACTGGTTAAATGAAGAAATGTTTTTTTTCTCGGGTATCCTGGTTTAGTTCCCATCAAGATAATTATGATGCTTCTGTTTGTTGGTGTACTTTTCATTAATTCTTATTGACAATTGATATGTTGTTGCTAATCTTGTAAAACAAAGTAAGAACACTATATCCGTTTTTTATATTTTTGAAAATAGCGATGCGTATCTCCATACCCGGGCATGTCTTCCTCAATTTTAGTGGAACTGCACAAAATTGGATGGCCATTGTTGTTCCACCTCACTGTCCTCTGCCACGTGGTTCTTCCTTCCTCGAGCTTGATTACTGAGAAGAAATAGACCACAGTGAGGATTTGTTGAACTTCATTGGTACCTCACCCAAACTTGATGCCAAATGGATGATGCATCACCATGATGACCTATCGATGCTCATGGTTGCGCCTCATGGTTGCATCGACTGGTGAAGCTGATCGGTTTTCAATGAAAAACAAGCTGTCTTCCGTCAGTGCTCTTTGCTTGTTACGCACAAAGATGATATCCTTCGTCAGTTCACCTTGGTTGCGTTGGAGACGCAGTCGTCTTTCACGTTGGTGCAATTTTATCACACAATTGGCTATGAACCAAATGTTTCCTCGAAGAAGGATCGACGTTGGTACTAAGAGCATAAGTTTTGTATTGATTACTAAGCCTTCTCACAACTTTGTCTCCAGCTCCCCTGTAATTTTATTTGTCCAGCTATTAATTACTTTCATTTAAAAAATGGTGTGGACTAAAAACCCGGATGGACGTACGTAGTAGCGCTCCATTTTTATTTACTCCGCATATTAGATTTGACTGAAGTCAAACTTTGTAATACTCTCAAACCTTTCTGATAATTGAAATTCAAATTCTTTATTTCTACACACTCTCACACGTTTCCGATAATTTGGCACATGTGTGGTTGTTTACTTAAGGGAGGGTACACTAGTAGAAAACCACCCATTAGACCCGGTTCGTAAGGGCCTTTAGTCCCAGTTCATGAACCAGGACTAATGGGTCGTTACTAATACCTCCACCCATTAGTCCCGGTTCAAACACGAACCAGGACCAATGTGCCTCCACGTGGCCCTGTGCGCCGTGCCCAGTCAGGGGGCCTTTGGTCCTGGTTGGTGGCTCCAACCGGGACCAAAAGGCATCCACGCGTCTGCATTCTAGTGGCTGGGGTTTTTGTTTTTTTTATAGGAGGGGGGTTGGGGGTTTTGGGGGGGTTAATTTAGGTGTTTCGTATATTGTGTTAGCTAGCTAATTAATAGAGAGAAGTGTCCTCTCTTATGTCCATGCTTGGTCGACGCTACGTAGTATATATACATAAGTGATCGAGAGAACCATTCAGTACAGAAGTTCGTCATGCATACCGAGAGAAGTGATCGATCGACATCTCCTTCTCCGAGAGATTGGTCGAACAACAAGTTTTTTACTGGCTACATACATGTACAATATGTATAAGATCTCTTAATTACAAACCCCTAGCATTTGAAATCAACTTCCACATGGTATTCTCCGGCTTTACTGATGACGTGTTCAAGAAAGAATCCCGCCAATTCCTCTTGAATTGCTTTCATGTGATCTGGTTCTAGGAGTTCATCCCGCATCTGCCACGTCTAATTTGAAGAAGGGGGTTAATTAATACATATATATGAATGAAACTCAACAGAAATGATGGTGTAATAAAATGAAATTGTGAATTTATTGCTTACGCACTTCATATTGTCTTCTAGAGTAGCCCCGCTTGTTTTTCAGAGTCGCGTTGTGGATGAACTCACACACGTAGTATCCACAGAAATCATTCCCTTCCTCCTGCCACAAGCACTTTACGAGAAATAGAGGTCAATCAAACTGATAATGAAGCATTATAAATGGCATTGATGAAAGTATAGCTATAGAATCAACGGGAGATGCGCGCAACTAGCTAGCCAGTAGTACTTACTTTCGGGTATGTATATCGCAGCTCCTTCGGCAGTCCCGGAGCTTGTGCGGTGAACTGTTTCCAAACCCTGCAAGACAAAGAAAATAATAATTATTACTTGAGATATCAGGAAATGAACAAAAAGTTGCCGATATGGTGCGATAATGATCGATTGAACTTACTTGCTGAGCATTTCAGTCATGTCCGCATAGGTGCTGGGATCTTTCCGTCTCGAGTCTAAGACGGTTACTAGTCCATGCTCAAGCTTAATCTCCAGAAGAATATAGTGGTACCTGCGCACGCATGCATAACTCATCAATTACATTAACCTCGCTCGAGTAATAAGGGAAACCGAATATGCACACGACAGTAACACTCACGGCCCGTTGTAAGGAAAGAGTATGGTATCTTTGTTTTGATTTTTGATCAATGATTGTTGCAAGTTGTCCTCGGCCTCTTCGACGTTCTTTTCAACCAGAAATACATCTATGATATTTGTGTTAATGAACCCAATATCATAAATTTCTTGTTTTTTGCACTCGACGATCTTGAATCTGCATAATATATTGAGGATAATAAATTATAAATACATGCAATGAAAGAGCCGAGCTATATATAGAGACTTAATGACAGAAATAGTACTTACACGCAGTAGCAAAAGACCATTAATTTATCGAGGGCCTTTTGATTGAAGAACTCGAAGAACTCCTCAAATGGAACACACAACAGATCATTCGAAACGAGGTCGTGCTCCTCTTTAATGTTCAGATACAAACTGTTCGTCCCCTCTGACTCTCTGCAGGTTTTCATGTACCAACTATGGAATCTTCGAATCATTGTTGTCAGAGATTTTTCATCTTTGACGAGAGGCTTCCCGTACTCGTATCTGAATACGTCCACCTCCATGAAATCAGGAAGTGCATCGTCAGGCAGGTAATCTTCAAGATTGCCATAACCGGCCACCGTCCCCGGAGGATTAGACACATTGAGCGGGGGGCACGATTCTGTGCTTGTTCGCCGAGCTGGGCAATTTTTTTTCCCCTTTGCTCGTTGTTCTTTTGACCTTTTATCACTGACAGTAGTTCCCAACCGTTTGTCTTGGAGATATGTCTGTTCAGTAATGCGCTCATAGTTGGTTCTCGGCGGAGACTTTGGTGGTTTCCTCAGGGCATCGAGAGTGCGCTTTGCTTTCACCGGATCTACCTCTCCTCCGGAGGTGGATGTCTCTTTTCTTTCACCCCTTCAAAGAACTCCTTCACGTGGGCCTGCACGATCGTATTGTTTTCCTCCTTGGTCCTCTCGTACGGTAACTTCTCTAGAGGCTTTAGAGGTGGACCGTATCTGTATTGCCTCTCTTCTCTTGTGCTGCTAGACGCCGGAGCAGACGGAGCGGCTGCGGCGTCTGTCTTCTTTCGTGCTTGCTTACGAGGTGGAGGAGAAGGACTACGACGCGCTGGAGCAGCCAGGGCGGCGGTGGGTCTCTTCCGCCCTTGCTGGCGAGGCGGAAAAGGAGGAGGCGGAGTGCCGCCACGCGCCGGAGAAGGAGGCGGAGTGCCGCCACGCGTGCCCTGATCGTCACTCGCCGGAGGAGGAGGCGGTGGAGGAGGCGGAGTGCCGCCACGCGTGCCCTGATCGTCACTCGCCGGAGGAGGAGTCGGTGGAGGAGGCGGAGTGCCCTGACTCGTCGGAGGAGGAGGAGGAGGCGGAGGTGTCCAGTTCAGAAGGTTGATGAGCTCCTTCCGTCATAGGCATGGAGTCTTCAGAGCAGAACCTAGCCTAGTCTCCCCTTCACCGATAGGGTGCTCAAGCACGAGGTCCTCAAATCCCTCCGTTATTTCATCCACCATCACCTTAGCAAATCCTTCTGGAATCGGCTGGCAGTGATAAATTGTGCCGGGTCCACTAGGATAAACTTGGCCAACAGCCGCCTTGACCTTGAAATTCATCCATCGCGCCATAATGTGGCAATTTTGAGACTCCGTGATACCATCCACGGGATAGCTGGCAGGAGCCGTCAAGACATGCTCCGGCTGAAGCAGCTCGGTGGAAGCCACGCTGCTTCTCCGCCGAGATGGTGGGGTAGCTTCGGGGGAAGCTTCGACAGGTCGTTTGTTGCGATCTGCTGCTTCTCGTACCTCTTCTCGTTCCTCTAGCCCCATTACCCTTTCGTGCAGCGCCTGCATTTGGTCCTGCTCCAGTTTCTTCCTCCTCTCGTGGGTTTTGTAACCCCCTGCGTCCGGAAAACCAACCTTCCACGGAATGGAGCCTGGCGTGCCTCATTTCCGTCGAGGGTGCTCGGGATTCCCAAGGGCCATTGTGAGCTCGCCCTTCTCCCTGTTTGGAAGGAACGTCCCTCGCTGCGCTGCATCGATATAGTGTCGAAGGTTCTTGACTGGTGTTTGCAGCTGCTCGTCCGTCCACTGACACTTCCCTGTTACAGGGTCCAAGGTTCCGCCAGCCCCGAAGAACCAAGTCCGGCAACGGTCTGGCCAGCGCATTGTCTCTGGTTCGATCCCTTTTTCAAGCAGATCATGCTCAGCCTTGGACCACTTAGGCCGGGCTTTGAGGTAGCCACCTGACCCCGTGCGATGGTGAAGCTTCTTCTTCGCAGCATTTTTCTTGTTTGTCTCCGACACCTTCTTACTCTTTTCCGATGTCTTGTGGGCCATAAATGCGGGCCAGTGATCTTTGATCTTCTCATATTTGCCGATGAATTCTGGTGTCTTTTTTTTTCTCGGCAAACTGGTTAAGCTCTTTCCTCCACCTCCTCATTAGGCTTGCCATCTTCTTAAGAGCACAAGACTTGATTAATTGCTCTTTAACTGGCTTCTCCGGATCCTCCTCTGGCGGTAGGGTGAAATTTGCCTTCAGCTCAGTCCAAAGATCTTCTTTCTGCATATCATTGACATAAGACACCTCAGGGTCTTCATCCTTAGCAGGCTTATACCATTGCTGGATGCTGATCGGGATTTTGTCCCTAACAAGAACCCCGCATTGAGCAGAAAATGCCTTCCTTGTCCGGATGGGTTCAATCGGTTCGCCGTCGGGTGTGATTTCTATGATCTCAAACTTTTCATCCGAGCTCAACTTTTTCTTCGGGCCTCGTCTCCTTACCGAAGTTGTGCTCGATCCGGAGGGCCAGAAATTATAAGGAAGAAAGACGACAGTAATTAATATGTGTACATATACCAAAACAATGGATGCATCAATTAACTAGTCAGTACGGGCTTAACTAATATATATATATACCTGGCCGGACTCGGTTCGGTGACCGGAGCAGTCAGCACGGTCTCCTTCTTGTACCTCCATTGTGCCACCGGAGCCATCATGAACATAGTCCTCCTCTTGTACCGGCATTAATGGGTCGAAGCCATCATAAACATAGCCCTCTTCTTCATCCAGTCCTTCCAGCTGACCATCGGTGTCGATGAGAAATGACGCAACATTATCACTTCCATTTGCGATTATGTCCCCCAACATCGCTTTTGTTTCGTCGTCTCGGGAGTGCTCCATAGTTTCTGCAAATATTTAAAACATGTGAATTATTATTCAAACATGGTACAGATGGATATATATATATTAGTGGCAAACGTAGAACTAGCTAGCTAATCACAATAAGGAATCATGTTAGTGGCCTCGACGCTGCTTCTCTAGGGTTTGGGGTCGCCTCGACACAACGCTTCAAGGGTTTGGGGTGGCCTCGACGACAACGCTCTTTTAACTTGATAAATTTGGGTGGCCTCGAGAAAGTTAATTTGTCGGGTAGGGGCACGGCGGGAGGGGGTAGGAGACCAACATCATTTTCTCTCTAGGGTTTGGGTGTCCTCGAGAGTTATCGGGGAGGGGGTATCGGTACCACCCCCTAGCTCGTGTTGAAGTTTCTTCTTTCTCCTCTATTCCTTTCTTTCTTCTTCTCCTCTTCTTTTTCTTCTTCTCCCTCGAGAAAGGAAAATAATTAAGGAAAAGGAAGAAAAGAGAAAGAAGGAAGAAGGAAGAAGAAGAAGAAAAAAAAGAAGAAAAAAAAGAGGAGAAGAAGAAAGGAATAGAGGAGAAGAAGAAAAAATAGAATTTTTTTCTTCTATTTTTTCTTCTTTCTCCTCTATTCCTTTCTTCTTCTCCTCTTCTTTTTCTTCTTTTTTCCTCTTTTTATTTATTTCTCCTCTTCTTCCTCTCCTCGTTTTCTCCTTTCTTCCTCTTCTTATTATCCTTTTTCCTCTCATTCTTTTAGTATTGCTTGTTTTAAAAAAAATGTTCAAATAGAAAATTTCGAAGAAAAACAAAGGTTTTGCCTAATGCATTGTTCATGTGAATATACAAACATTTGCATATTCTACAATAATTAATATCACCAAAAAAATCTATGAACAAAAAAAAAGCTAACTTTTCTAAAAATCTATCTTTTGCTTATATGAAAACATTAATACACATATGAACAAAAAATACATATATGAACAAAAACATGCTCTGAACAATTTTTGAACATGTACATACACATAGCCACATACATACACATATACATTATATATATATATATATATATGAACAAAAAAACTAAACTAATAAAAGTGAAAAAAAAACAGAGCCGCATATATATATAGCCACATACATACACACACATATATATACATTGAACAAAAAAATTAAACTAATAAAAATGAAAAAAACAGAGCCGGTGCGGCGCGGCGGCTCACAGCGGTGGCGGCGCGCGGGGGCGGGCGACGGCGATGGGGCAGGGGCTCGGGGCGCGGCGCGCGGGGGCGGGCGACGGCGACGGGGCAGCCTGGCGGCGACGACAGGGGCGGGCGACGGCGACGGTGACGGCAGGGGCGGCGGGCGGCGTCGGGGCAGCCTGGCGGCGACGATGTGCTCGGCGTCGTCGGGGGGCAACTGGTGGCGATGAAACTGCGAAGTGCTACTTATATACAAGGAGCATTGGACCCGGTTGGTGGCACCAACCGGGACTAATGCCCCCTTTAGTCCCGGTTGGTGCTAGCAACCGGGACCAAATGCCTCTTTTTGGCAGCCCAAATGGCGGGAAGCTGCGGCCTTTAGTCCCGGTTGGTGGCACCAACCGGGACCAATGCCCCCCCCCCTTTAGTCCCGGTTGGTACCACCAACCGGGACCAAAGGCCCCTGTGCTGCCCGCATCGGGGCCAAAGTTTAGTCCCACCTCGCTAGTTGAGAGGGGCGCGCAGTGGTTTATAAGCCCCACTGCCGCACCCCTCTCGAGCTCCTCTCCATTGCAGGCTTACGGGCCTACTAGCTACTGCTTTGCCTGATGGGCCTTCTGGGCCTACTGCGGGCCTGAATCCTGGCCCAAAGTAGGGATTCAAGTCGTATTCAGCCCGTGTGGGCCCAGTAGGTGGCATTTTTTTTGTTTTTTTGTTTTCTTTACTTATTGTTGCTATTTTTATTTTTTCCCCAGTTTTTTTGTTTTGTTTTCTGCATTTTTTTTGTTTTTTGCTTTATTTTTTAATTCCTTTTGCTTTTAGTTTTAGGAAAATTATAAACTTTCTGTTAGTGCCATTACTTTTCAAATTTGAAAACACATTTTTTTGTTTTCTTTCTTGCTTTATTTATTTTATTTTATTTCTACTTACAACAAAATACTTATTGTTGTTTTTTTTGTTTTTTTTCTGCATTATTTATTTTATTTTGTTTTTTTCTTTATTTTTTAATTCTTTTTGCTTCTAGTTTTAGGAAAATTATAAACTTTCTCTTAGTGCCATTACTTTTCAAATTTGAAAACACTTTTTTTTGTTTTTTTGTTTTCTTTCTTGCTTTATTTATTTTATTTTGTTTCTACTTACAACAAAATACTTATTGTTGCTATTTTTAATTATTACGAGGGCCGAACCATAAGACATTAAAGCATTTCAAATGAACTCTGAAAAAGTTGAAAGTTGGCATGGTATCATAAATTGACCCACACATAGCATGTGCATGTACAAAACGGACAATGGTATCATACTCGTCAGTTACAAAGTTGGCATGGTATCATCATAATAGTTGCAGGAGAAAGTCTTCACTTTTTCTTCGCTTGTGTCATTTTCTTATTGCGCCGTAACCATGGATAATCTTCATCGTTTATCAGGATGCTGGGGTCAGCCTTGACTTTAAAGGGAGGAATTTCATGAAACTTTTCATAATCTTTAGACATGTCTGTCTTGTCCTCCACTCCCACGATGTCCCTTTTTCCTGAAAGAACTATGTGGCGCTTTGGCTCATCGTATGATGTATTCGCTTCCTTATCTTTTCTCTTTCTCGGTCTGGTAGATATGTCCTTCACATAGATAACCTGTGCCACATCATTGGCTAGGACGAACGGTTCGTCAGTGTACCCAAGATTTTTCAGATCCACTGTTGTCATTCCGTACTGTGGGTCTACATGTACCCCGCCTCCTGACAGATTGACCCATTTGCACTTAAACAAAGGGACCTTAAAATCATGTCCGTAGTCAAGTTCCCATATGTCCACTATGTAACCATAATATGTGTCCTTTCCCCTCTCGGTTGTTGCATCAAAGCGGACACCGCTGTTTTGGTTGGTGCTCTTTTGATCTTGGTCAATCGTGTAAAATGTATTCCCATTTATCTCGTATCCTTTCCAAATCGTAACAGTCGAAGATGGTCCCCTCGATAACAAGTACAGCTCATCACAAACAGTGTTGTCACCTCTGATACGTGCTTCCAACCAACTGCTGGAAGTCCTGATGTGTTCACATGTAATCCAGTCATCGCACTGCTCCGGGTGTTTGGAGCGCAGACTGTTCTTGTGTTCATCAACATACGGGGTCAACAAGGTAGAGTTTTGTAGAACTGTGTAGTGTGCTTGAGACCAAGAATATCCGTCCCTGCATATTATTGAGTCCCTTCCAAGCGTGCCTTTTCCAGTCAGTCTCCCCTCATACCGTGATTTAGGGAGCCCTATCTTCTTAAGGCCAGGAATGAAGTCAACACAAAACCCGATGACATCCTCTGTTTGATGGCCCATGGAGATGCTTCCTTCTGGCCTAGCACGGTTACGGACATATTTCTTTAGGACTCCCATGAACCTCTCAAAGGGGTACATATTGTGTAGAAATACGGGGCCCAGAATGACAATCTCGTCAACTAGATGAACTAGGACATGCGTCATGATATTGAAGAAGGATGGTGGGAACACCAGCTCGAAACTGACAAGACATTGCACCACATCACTCCTTAGCCTTGGTATGATTTCTGGATCGATCACCTTCTGAGAGATTGCATTGAGGAATGCACATAGCTTCACAATGGCTAATCGGACGTTTTCCGGTAGAAGCCCCCTCAATGCAACCGGAAGCAGTTGCGTCATAATCACGTGGCAGTCATGAGACTTTAGGTTCTGAAACTTTTTCTCTGCCATATTTATTATTCCTTTTATATTCGACAAGAAGCCAGTCGGGACCTTCATACTAAGCAGGCATTCAAAGAAGATTTCCTTCTCTTCTTTGGTAAGAGCATAGCTGGCAGGACCTTCATACTGCTTTGGAGGTATGCCGTGTTTTTCGTGCAAACGTTGCAGATCCTCCCGTGCCTCAGCTATATCTTTTGTCTTCCCATACACGCCCAAGAAGCCTAGCCGGTTCACGCAAAGGTTCTTCGTCTCGTGCATCACGTCGATCGAAGAGCGGACCTCTATGTCTTTCCAGTAGGGTAGGTCCCAAAATATAGATTTCTTCTTCCACATGGGTGCGTGTCCCCCAGCGTCACTCGGAACAGCTAGTCCGCTGGGACCCTTTCCAAAGATTACGTGTAAATCATTGACCATAGCAAGTACTTGATCACCGGTACGCATGGCGGGCTTCTTCCGGTGATCTTCCTCGCCTTTGAAATGCTTGCATTTCTTTCGACATTGATGGTTGGTCGGAAGAAATCGACGATGGCCCAGGTACACATTCTTCCTGCAGCTTGCAAGGTATATACTATTGGTGTCAAGTAAATAGTGCGTGCATGCGTGGTATCCCTTGTTTGTTTGTCCTGAAAGGTTACTGAGAGCGGGCCAATCGTTGATGGTCACGAACAGCAATGCCTTTAGGTTAAATTCCTCCTGTTTGTGCTCATCCCACGTACGTATACCGTTTCCATTCCACAGCTATAAAAGTTCTTCAACTAATGGCCTTAGGTACACATCAATGTCATTGCCGGGTTGCTTAGGGCCTTGGATGAGAACTGGCATCATAATGAACTTCCGCTTCATGCACATCCAAGGAGGAAGGTTATACATACATAGAGTCACGGGCGAGGTGCTGTGATTGCTGCTCTGCTCCCCGAAAGGATTAATGCCATCCGCGCTTAAAGCAAACCATATGTTCCTTGGCTCACTTGCAAACTCATCCCAGTACTTTCTCTATATTTTTCTCCACTGCGACCCGTCAACGGGTGCTCTCAACTTCCTGTCTTTCTTACGGTCCTCACTGTGCCATCGCATCAACTTGGCATGCTCTCCGTTTCTGAACAGACGTTTCAACCATGGTATTATAGGAGCATACCACATCACCTTCGCAGGAACCCTCTTCCCGGGGGGCTCGCCGTCAACATCACCAGGGTCATCTCGTCTGATATTATACCGTAATGCACCGCATACCAGGCATGCGTTCAGATCCTTGTACGCACCGCGGTAGAGGATGCAGTCATTAGGGCCGGCATGTATCTTCTTTACCTCCAATCCTAGAGGGCATACGACCTTCTTTGTTGCGTATGTACTGTCGGGCAATTCGTTATCCTTTGGAAGCTTCTTCTTCAATATTTTCAGTAGCTTCTCAAATCCTTTGTTAGGCACAGCATTCTCTGCCTTCCACTGCAGCAATTCCAGTACGGTACCGAGCTTTGTGTTGCCATCTTCGCAATTGGGGTACAACCCTTTTTTGTGGTCCTCTAGCATGCGATCGAACTTCAGCTTCTCCTTTTGACTTTCGCATTGCGTCCTTGCATCGACAATGACCCGGCGGAGATCATCATCATCGGGCACATCGTCTGGTTCCTCTTGATCTTCAGCAACTTTGCCCGTTGCAGCATCATCGTGCACATCGTCTGGTTCCTCTTGATCTTCAGGAGCATCACCGTATTCAGGGGGCACATAGTTGTCATCGTACTCTTCTTCTTCGCCGTCTTCCATCATAACCCCTATTTCTCTGTGCCTCGTCCAAACATAATAGTGTGGCATGAAACCGTTGTAAAGCAGGTGGGTGTGGAGGATTTTCCGGTAAGAGTAAGACTTCGTATTCCCACATATAGGGCATGGACAACACATAAAACCATTCTGCTTGTTTGCCTCAGCCACTTCGAGAAAATCATGCACGCCCTTAATGTACTCGGAGGTGTGTCTTGAACCGTACATCCATTGCCGGTTCATCTGCGTGCATTATATAATAAAGTGACCAAATTAATAGAAGTTCATCATCACATTAAAACCAAAGTACATACATAGTTCTCATCTAACAACATAAAGCTCTGTAGAGCATGTAAATTAATTAAACCATACACTGAAACTATGTAAAACATTTCAATGTGAAAACAAATGCGATCATAATCGCAACCAATGTAACAACTGATCCAACGACATAATGATACCATGCCTCGGTATGAATGGCATATTTTCTAATCTTTCTAATCTTCAATCGCATTGCATCCATCTTGATCTTGTGATCATCGACGACATCCGCAACATGCAACTCCAATATCATCTTCTCCTCCTCCTTAATTTTTCTAATTTTTTCCTTCAAGAAATTGTTTTCTTCTTCAACTAAATTTAACCTCTCGACAATAGGGTCGGTTGGAATTTCTGGTTCAACAACCTCCTAGATAAATAAAATCTGTGTCACGTTGGTCGGCATAATTGTCATAAACAATAAATGAACCAATGGTTATGAAAAGATAATATATACCACATTCGAATCATAGGCAGGACGAGGGCCGACGGGGGCGGATACCAAAACCATCGCACTATATACGATGCAATAATAAAAGTAAGAAAATAATACAAGTATCTATCTAAACATACAAGTAAGAATATTTTTCCTTTCAGAAAGAAGATAAGAACAAGAGGCTCACCACGGTGGTGCCGGCGATGAGATCGGTGCGGGTGATCGACGACGGTGAAGACGGGGACGGGGCATGAAGGACCGCTAAACCTAGAAAAATATTGAGGAAAATGGAGCTTGGCAGTCGAGCTTGGAGAGGAGAAACCTTAAGTAGTGTGGCTCAGGCATTCCATCGAACACCTTGTGTGCATAGGAGGTGAGCTAGAGCACCACCAAGCCCTCTCCCCCTCGGCCAGAAAAAACAGAGCAGTGTGCTCTGCTCTTGCGCGAGGGGGTATATATAGGCACCACCATTGGTCCCGGTTGGTCGCATGAACCGGGACCAAAGGGTTGCCTTTGGTCCCGGTTCATGCGACCAACCGGGACCAATGGTGGTGGGCCAGGAGCGAGGCCCATTGGTCCCTGTTCGTCCCTCCAACCGGGACCAAAAGGTCCAGACGAACCGGGACCAATGGCCCACGTGGTCCGGCCGGCCCCCGGGGCTCAAGAACCGGGTCCAATGCCCCCATTGGTCCCGGTTCTGGATTGAACTGGGACTAATGGGATGGACCGGCCTGGACCATTGCCCCCTTTTCTACTAGTGGTAGTGTACCGCACGTGAAGGACAGGAAGTGCGACCAGGACGCGTGGGCCTGAATCGTTAGATCATCGGAAGTAGTAGTAGTTTTCTTCACTGTACGTTAAATAAAGAGTTACGTTTCATACTTACACAATTTAAAATGATTGTTATGGAGAGAATAAGAAAACCACTCCACGAGAGTACTATATGGACGCAGCTTCATTGACTTAGTGCACCTGCCTTTGGGTTTATGACAGGTGGGCCCAAAATGTGTCTGGCTCACCTGTCATAGAGCAAAAAGCAGGTGCAGTGAAGGTACCAGAGCTCAGTCCGTACTACAGTAGTATATATATAAGCTGGAGCCTCAGCGCTTGTTCGCTAGGGCTTGCACTCTCCACACTCTCGCCGCACTACATATATGTATACACGTTGGAGGCTCGGCGTTCATTTGCTAGGGTTTGCTATATTCACAGTCTCTCACCCTCTCTTCACCAGATCTAAACAAGACTGCGTTGGCCTCTTGTCTCTCTCTCCCCCCTCACAGCTGGTGAAGGAGGCGTCTGTATCCCGTCGCACCGGGAAGGGGAGGAGGTGCAGCGTTCACTCTATCGCCTTCTGCGAGGGAGGCAATCCACTGCCGGCTGTGTTGTTCTCTTTCACCCAATGCCTGTGCGGGAGGGCCACCGACCCCTTCTTCCTCGCTGTCGTACGTAGTGTGGGAAGATCCGCCCCCCGCCGCACGCCTTGCCACATCCCGACGACCCTAAGGTGTAAGTTTCTTTGAAATCGTCGTTGCTCTAGCTGCATGTGGATCTTTTTCGATCTGTAGTCGAATCTAGGTCTTGGTTCAAAGAGGAAAGAAGAGTGTAGTGGGCTGGAGCAAGAATCTAGGATGTGGTTCAATGAGGAAAGGAGGGACGGAAAGTAGTATAGACTGTCTATCCAGACGCTTTGTTGGTCGAAAAGGGAAAAAGGGGGTAACCCAGTACACACATCTGTAAGGAACCGATCTCTTTGTTGAAAAGGGAAAGAAACTGGGGGGTCGGGTAGTTTGTGCAGGACTAGATTTGCTGCCCTCACATTGGAAAAAGGTTCAAAGAGAACAAATATGTGACCAACGCATATATGCTACTTGGCTACATACTCTGCATCACAGATTTATACGCGTGGACGCACATGGTGCTGGCATGTCCCATACAGCTATTTTGCTGTTGTTAATCTAAGAATGCCGCCGGAAAATTGAAGCTATGCCACTGTTAAAAGTAAATTACATTTTTAACGAATGTTGTTTTAAGAGAATGTCTCTGTTAATATGAATCAATGCAACGGTTTTAGAAATGCTACTATCCTACTTTGTTTTTCATCCAAGATAAGTTAGATGCTTCTTTCTGTCACCGTTTGTTTCATCCTCCTTTATCGGCAAGTAATTGTTTCCTTTTTGCCTCTGTTAAAACAGGGCTATCGATTCAACTTGTTGCTATTTCGACATTTTGCTTCGCTACTCGAAACACTTTGCTTGATTTCAGTGCAACTGCACAAAACGAGATTGGATTTCCTATTCGTGTTGGCAGATTCGTAGTTGATCTTGTGAGCGTCATGACAGGTTGGTACTTGCCTTCATCCACATGATCGTGCAGTGTGTTTTGAGATGATGTGCTACTTGTATTGGTACTGTTTTAAATAAATGTTAAACTGAAGCTATTGTATTGCTCTCTTTTCCCATTAAGGAGTGAACAAAAATGGTACCAACCCAGACATGATGCTTGTTGCTTTGTTACAACAAACTTTGCATCACCCCCTTTATAAGTAGATGGAAGCACATGGTGTTGTTGCTCCCACTCTCCACTGGAACTGTTTATGCTTTTTGTTAATCTATTGCCGCTGGTAAAATTAAGCAATGCCACTCTTAGAATTAACTACTGAATCTAATATCAAAACTACAACACTTATTAGGGATTGGCGGGATTACCATTTTTGTGGCCGCATGTTTCATCCTCCTTTATTAGATAGTAATTGATTCGTTTTTTTGCCTCTGTTTAAACAGGGATATCTATTCAACTTGTTCCTCTTGCGACATTTTGCTTCGCTACGCGAAACACTTTGCTTGATTTCAGTGCAACTGCACAAAACGAGATTGGATTTCCTATTCGTGTTGGCAGATTCGTATTTTATCCTGGTGTTCTGATGAAAGGTCAGTACAGGCCTTCATCCACATGATTGTGCAGTGTGCTTTGAGATGTTGTGCTACTTGTATTGGTACTATTTTAAATAAATGTTGAATTGAAGCTATTTTATTGTTGTCTTTTCCCATTAAGTAGTGAAGAAAAATGGGACCAACCCAGACATGATGCTTGTTGCTTTGTTACAACAAACTCTGCATCACCCCCTTTCCCATTAAGTAGATGGAAGCACATATTGTTGTTGCGCCCACTCTCCCCTAGAACTATTTATGATTTTCGTTAATCTAATGTCACTTGTAAAATTAAGCAACACCACTCTCAGAATTAATTAACTACTGAATCTGAGTTCAAAACTGCAACACTTGTTAGGAATGGTACTATCGTGCTTTGTAGTTCTTTCTACATGTTTAACCAAGGTATTGTTAAGATAATGTCTCTGTTAAAATGAATCAGTTGCCTTGTTTTAGGAATGGTACTTTTCTGCTTTGTCGTTCTTTATACATGTTGAAACAAGGCATTGTTAAGATAATGTCTCAGTCAATATGAATGAATCACACTGATGGAGAATTGCTACTCTCCTGCTTAGTTTCCCATTAAGATAAGGTAGATCAGTAGATGCTTTTCTTCTGGGAGTACAAGTCACCAACCGTTATTTCTCAGGAATTGTTTACCTTAGACATATTGTTGCTTATAGGGATATCAAAATTAAAGCTCAGTTTTATTCCGACTTTGATTTTAGTTGAACTGCACAAAAGGAGCCAATGTGTCCAAGGCAAACTGCTACACTACTGGGTCCAGTTGGTCGTTCCACTTTGCAGAAAGAAGCAGTCACTGTTTGCGCTACATTACAGAAGTAATGACCGAGAAGCTTACAAAGTATTATTAGACGCTGGTGACATGACTAGTCTGCAGAGAGCATTGGCAATTCTACAACACGTGGAGTGCACTGGGCAAAAAGTGACCAAACAAGTAAGTAGCTACGATAGGACTCCATGATCATTGGCATTACATATTTTGAATGGGAAAAGCTTGTCAAAGTTTAATCATTGATGTTAGAAAGAAGATTTTAGTTTAATATATTGGAATTGGAAAACCTTGTCAAAATTTGCTAATTGATGTTAGCCAGAAGACATGCATTTGATATTTTTGAGTGGGACGCCCTTGTTGTGAGCAGCGTCGATTGTTTTTTCCTATTCCTATGTTCAGTTTAGAAGTAAATAGTTTCTCTGCTGAGATATTCCTGTGTGAGGAGTTTGTTCTGAATATTGTCTATGTAATGCCAGGCCTTGTGTTTGATTGCAAAGTTGAGCTTGGAATGTTGTGGCATGCGGCATCACGAGCTGTTCACCGTGCCTCCTGAGAATAATGCTTCGTATTGTTTTGCATGTCGATCTAATGCCAGTGATTTGCTTGTTAAGAAGATCATCCTCTTCTGTTGTTTCCATGCTTAAGAAGTTCGTCGTCTTATGTTTCATTCATAACCTATACGACAAGTCTGGTAGGTTAGATGTGAAACCATATGATCTTCTGATCAACTCATGATATTAGGCCGTGATTGGATCATCGTTTTCCAACCAAAACCGCTTGTAAAACTGACACTTGTAAATAAAAGCAGATGGTCTCGGGCGAAGCGCTTGGTTGGTCGATTTCGACTAGTAAAATATCGGAAGTACTTCACAAACGATAAAAACACTGAACGACACTCGGACAATTGCTAATCCAGCCGTTAGCTGTTGTTTCAGCCTTGCCCATGGATGGCATGATACGCACGTCGTGCATGTATCGTCTGGCAATGTCGTCCATATAGTAGTGCTCATAAAATATACACTGGTCTCTCAAATTACACGCGTAACCCGTCGGTTTTACTTACAGACCTTGGGCCCTCGGTTTCATTACGCCTGTATTTTATGTGTTGTTTCTGATGACGATTAAATTACACATGTATGTTAATACAGATTTGAAATAAACCAGAGCTCCCAAGTGCGGCCTTACCATTTCATGCCGTCTCAGTTTCTCGAAGGTGCTCATAGGTGTCCGATGATCCTGGCTTCCTGAATGAGCAGCGGGCACTGTATCAGACCATACGTAGGGCTCTGTCGTCCTTCGAGTTGTTGCGCTCGCCGTGGCGCCGAGCATTGTTAACATCGTCAACGAACATGAGGATTCAGGAGATGACTTTATTTTGACTGGATGACACTAGGGACCCACTAGGGCCATAGCCGTACGTACGCAAGTGCCTCCTTATTATGTACAACTATTTTTTTTTTGCTTCCTCCTAGTTTCCTGACATCACTGTCCCACACCATTGTTAACCTATGTAGTCAATATAAACAAGAGAAATGCACAAGGTGCGGCCGACAGCTGGGACCAAGCAGCTCGAGTAGTATTTGTGTTTTTGAGGCGTGAGCACTATAGAGTTTTTCTTGGCGATGATTTCGTTGCTGTTTAGAGGAGAGCAGGGTATCATCTGGGCGGCTGTGTGAAGGAAATATGCCCTAGAGGCAATAATAAAAGTTATTATTTATTTCCTTATATCATGATAAATGTTTATTATTCATGCTAGAATTGTATTAACCGGAAACATAATACATGTGTGAATACATAAACCTACAGAGTGTCACTAGTATGCCTCTACTTGACTAGCTCGTTAATCAAAGATGGTTATGTTTCCTAACCATGAACAAGGAGTTGTTATTTGATTAACGGGATCACATCATTGGTTGAATGATCTGATTGACATGACCCATTCCATTAGCATAGCACCTGATCGTATAGTTTGTTGCTAGTGCTTTTCTTC
>LR880970.1:557915741-557939838 GCA_904067115.1 Aegilops sharonensis
CTGGATCGGAGTTCGAGGGACGTCATCGAGCTGAACGTGTGCAGAACTCGGAGGTGCCGTACGTTCGGTACTTGGATCGGTTGGATCGGGAAGAAGTACGACTACATCAACCGCGTTGTTATAACGCTTCCGCTTTCGGTCTACGAGGGTACGTGGACGGATACTCTATCCTCTCGTTGCTATGCCATCACCATGGTCTTGCGTGATCGTAGGAAATTTTTTGAAATTACTACGTTCCCCAACACTGTGGCCCGTCTAGGCCGGGCCAGATATCCAGCCCAGATATTAATTTTTCAAGATGAAAATGGCTAGCCCAGCTATACGTTTTTTTGAGGAATACCCAGGCAAGGTCAACTTGTTATTCTCCGCCTCGCTGGGCCGCAAATCTTTCCTAGGAGGGATGCATTAGGCTTAACAGGAAAATGGGCTTTAAAAAATAATAAATGGGATGTAATTATAAAAACTGGGCAGTAACTATAAAAAATGCACCAAACACGAAATTAGTTTATAAAATATTATTTATGGATTTTGAAAATCTTAAATTTTCATTGTTGCACGCGCAATGTTTTGTTGGACTTTTATGTAATACAAATTTATATTTAATCTAACTAGAAATTTCGGGATAAAAATATTTTGGATCCAATCAAAATGTGGGAAATTTTATTGAATTCTGTCTTCAACGGTCGGTTGAAATTATTAATCATTGTCCTAGCTAGAAAATGGGCTGTGCTTTTGACAAACTGTAAATGGGCTGTAGTAAATTCCATTACAATTCAAAAATGGGTTGTCCATTCTTACAAATCGCAAATGGGCTATAAGTTCTCTGCCACACACTTGTGGGCAAAAAATAAGTTGACGCGTATGCAAGGCTTTGTCAACTTATTTAGTCAACACACGGTTCTAGCAGCAGTGGCCATTGGATGTCTATCCAATGGATGTCGTGCTTCTTCTTCAATCTCGGATATTCTTAGCTTCGGCCGCCCAAAAAATGATTCCTCCCCCTGACATCTGGGGCGCACCGTTTCGGAGGCTGACCTGTGGGCCTACTAAGTTGGCACGTACCAAGGGCTTTGTCAACTTAGTCAATATAAACGATTCTAGCTTCAGTGACTGTACGATGTCCATCCAATGGCCATAGTGCTTATTCAACCTCTGGTCTTCTTGCTCCAGCCGCCCAAAGCAGCGCCGGTCGTGCCACATGCTCCTGCCTCCCATGGCCGGCTGTGCTACCGTGGAGGCCTCACTGCCCCCTACTATTCCCACCGCTGGCCAGGCCCTGCGGCGACGGCAGCGCCTCACACCGCAGCTAAACCAGTGAACCCTCGTACTCCTCTCAGTGCGGGCTTCCACTGCCGCGTCTTCCCCGGCTCCGCGTCGTCCCATTCCTAGGCCTCGCCATCGTCCACCGCCGTGGTTCTCTCAGCGCAGCATGGTCAACGTGGTCAAGGAATGACTTCCATAAGACGTGGACTGTACGTGGAGAGGCTGACAACTAGGTCCACGGCCGCAGCAAAGAAGTGCCTCCTTATTACGCGGAAAATAATGATACCTCCACCTGACAACAGGGACCCACCAGACGGGCCACCGTATTTCACAAAAAAACGTTTCCCCCCTGACTGCTGGGACCCACCAGCTACATCTTCGCACACAAGGAAGTGCATCCGGGCAAAAAAAAAAGATTCGCCCCCCTGACTGCTAGGACCCACCAGCTACATCTTCGCACGCAAGGAAGTGCATCCAGGCAAAAAATAAAAAATCGATTCGCCCCCTGACTTTTGGGACCCACCATCTACATCTTTGCATGCAAGGAATAGCCTGACAGTCGGGACCCACCTGGTCGAAGCGTACGTAGCGTTGTCATTCTGGTCGCGAACGTGTACGTACATATATACTGGTCGATGTAGAGGCACACACGTGTCGTAGTAGAGGCACGCACGTAGCATGTACACGTACGTACAACGGCCAGTGTGCTAGAAATAAAATATGGCCATGTATGTGTACTTAAGGGCGGGGTCTCGAACGCCTACTCACGCATACGTACGGCCAGGGCTCGTGTGCATGGCTGGGTCGGAACAGAGAAACAGCATCGTCGTCATGTTCATGGGGAGCCAGCCGGCTGGGTCAGAACGGAATGCGTCGTCCTGTTCATCGGGAGGGCTTGGACGGAACATGCAATGGAAACGAGGCTTGGCATACCGCAGAACAGAGGAAACGGCCTTGTGTTCGACCGTCCACGTTCGAAACAGGATCATGTTCATCGGGAGGGGTCTGGCGTACCGCGAAATGGAGGAAACGGGCCTCCTATGGTCCAAACGGGGGTCATGTTGATTAGGAGGGGTGTGGCATACCGCAAAACGGACGAAACGGACTTGTGTTGGAGCTCTAAGGTCGAAACAGGGGTCCTGTTCATCGGGAGGGGTGTGGCGTACCGCAAAACGGTACTCCACGGGATACTGTTCATCTCCACCGTCGACCTCCTCCAGCCACCACGGGCTACCGTCGACCTCCTCCAGCCTCCACGGGCTCCTGTTCATCCAGCCTCCACCGCGCGCTACTCCACCGGCTATTGTTGAACCACCCTCCACGGGCACCCCTTCACCATCTACTGTTCATCCAGCCCTCCATGGGGTCATCCTATTCATCCAGAGGCAACGCCACGGGGTCCTGTTCATCCACCCCCACCGCTCACTGTTCATCCAACCCCCTCCCCCCCGGCAACACTCACTGTTCATCCAGAGGCAGCATCGATCGCCTTCAATTAGCAGCAGTAGCGAAGGAATCGCTCGATCGAGTTCATTTAACAGCCATTGATTGATCGCTCGGGTTCAGTAACGCGTAGCCTGCAGTGCAATCGCTCGGGTTCAGTTAGAGCCCAACGCCTTGCTCGGGTTCAGTTAGAGCCAACGCCTCACACACACGCGCGTACGTGTACGAGAGAAACGTGCATCGCTCGGCCCCCGACCTCCCACTATAACTGGGAACTCGCCGAAATTTTCCTTTCCCTCGCTTGTACTGCGGTTTTTTCCGTCACGGACGGCCCAAAGAATGTCATGCAGCTGCGTCTCCGGCCCACCCAGGACGAAAAGCCCATTTTCTATCATGATTTCTTGTCATAGAAGTAGGAGCCCACCATATCTATGATGATACCGGGTTTTGTGACAATTATCATCATAGAAGTGTCATAAGTATGACAGAAAAAAATTCGTTCGGCCCAAAATGTCACGGCTGTGTCTTTTTTTTGTAGTGTTATACCCAACTTGGATGCCCATCATTCTAGGACCAATTTTATAACCATAGCAAATACCATGCTGTTCTAAAAGGCTCTCAAAATAATATAAGTGAAGCATGAGATATCAATAATTTCTACAAAATAAAGCCACCGCCATGCTCTAAAAAGATATAAGTGAAGCACTAGAGCAAAATTGTCTAGCTCAAAAGATATAAGTGAAGCACATAGAGTATTCTAATAAATTTCAAATCATGTGTGTGTCTCCCAAAAGGTGTGTACAGCAAGGATTATTGTGATAAACTAAAAATCAAAGACTCATATCATACAAGACGCTCCAAGCAAAACACGTATCATGTGGTGAATAAAAATATAGCTCCAAATAAAGTTACCGATAAACGAAGACGGAAAAGGGGATGCCCTCCGGGGCATCCCGAAGCTTAGGCTTATGGTTGTCCTTGAATTATCTTGGGTTGCCATGGGCATCCCCAAGCTTAGGCTCTTACCACTCCTTATTCCATAGTACATCAAATCTTTACCAAAAACTTGAAAACTTCACAACACAAAACTCAACAGGAAATCTCATGAGCTCTGTTAGTGCAAGAAAGAAAAACCACCACTTAAGTTACTGTAATGAACTAATTCTTTATTTATATTGGTGTTAAACCTACTGTATTCCAACTTCTCTATGGTTCATACCCCCCGATACTAGCCATAGATTCATCAAAATAAGCAAACAACACACGAAAAACAGAATCTGTCAAAAACAGAACAGTCTGTAGAAATCTGTAACTTTTGAATACTTATAGAACTCTAAAAATCCTACCAAAATAGGAAGTCCAAGACAATTTGTCTACTGATCTACTGCAAAAAGAATCAACTAAAAATCACGTTTCTGTGATTTATTAAAATTATTCACATGAGTGCAAAAGTTTCTGTTGTTCAGCAAGATCAAATTAGCTTTCACCCAAGATGATCCTATAGGTTCTACTTGGCACAAACACTAACTAAAACACAAAACCACATCTAAATGGAAGCTAGATGAATTATTTATTACTAAACAGGAACAAAAAGCAAGGAACAGAAATAAAATTGGGTTGCCTCCCAACAAGCACTATCGTTTAACACCCCTAGCTAGGCATAAAAGCGAGAATAGATCTAAGTATTGCCATAATAATAAGATAAATCAGGAAAAATCATCTCATATTCCCTATGTTCAGCAGCAAGTTTTCTTTGTGGCAAGCAAAAGTTATCAAAAGGGCTAAATTTAATGGGACAGAAGTCCCCAATATCAAGCTCGGGAGGTATGGGTTCCTCCTTTGGCCCTTCATATTGCACAACCAATTCATCATTATAAGCATTCTTTTGGCATAAAGTCATGAGCCTTTACTCAAGAGAAAATCCTAACTCATTGTATAGGATTGCAAAATCATTATTAAGTTTGGAAATTCTATCAACTAGAACATTGGTAGGAACCTTTTCTCTAAGGTTTTCATTAAAATCAACATAATCTAGAGATTGTAAACACATTATGTCCTCTTGATTGAAGAGGATTGCCTCTATGGGAGGACGGCCAGCGTCCACCCTGTAGTGCGCAAAAATTTCTTTGGCTTCTTTTGTTATGAATCTGAACTCATGAGCCAAAAAGATAGTAGTTGCATGCTTAACAGAAGAATGATCAATATTGTAAAATTCTAGGAAAATCCTTTGTATGCAAGGATGCATATGCATAAACTGTCTTTCAAGTTTAACTATAAGCAAGGATATATCATCCACAAGACTACTAGTTCTATGAAGAATAGATCCACCCATAGCTGGCAAAGCACTGGCACAAGTAAAGAAATCTTGAATGACCCCTTTTCCAATAATATTACCACTACCGATTCGAAACTTTTTAGTATGTAAGATGGGTGGTACTTCAACAGGATCATCAAAAGCATCAAAGTTTCCCATGTTATTACTATTGTCCTTATCAACGATAACCTCCCCCAGTTCAGACATAGCGGCAGAAAATACGAGGAACAAGTGAAAAAGAGAGGCGGACGGAAAGAGAGGGCAAATAAAATGGCAAGGGTGAAGTGGGGGAGAGGAAAACAAGAGTCAAATGTAAAATAATGTAATGCGAGGGAGATGAGTTTGTGATGGGTACTTGGTATGTCTTGACTTGTGCAAAGACCTCCTCGGCAACGGCGCTAGAAATCCTTCTTGCTACTTCTTGAGCACTGCATTGGTTTTCCCTTAAAGTGGAAAGGGTGATGCAGCAAAGTAGCGTAAGTATTTCCCTTAGTTTTTGAGAACCAAGGTATCAATCCAGTAGGAGGCTCCATGCAAGTCCCTTGTACCTACACAAACAAACAAGAACCTCGCAACCAGCGCGATAAAGGGGTTGTCAATCACTTCACGGCCACTTGCGAAAGTGAGATCTGATAGAGATAATAAGATAAGATAAATATTTTTGTATTTTTATGATATAGATTGAAAAGTGAAGATTGCAAAATAAAGTAGACTGGAAACACATATGATGGAAAATAGACCCGAGGGCCATAGGTTTCACTAGTGGCTTCTCTTAAGATAGCATAGGTATTACGGTGGGTGAACAAATTACCGTCGAGCAATTGATAGAAAAGTGCATAGTTATGAGAATGTCTAGGCATGATCATTTATATAGGCATCACATCCGCGACAAATAGACCGACTCCTGCCTGCATCTACTACTATTACTCCATACATTGACCGCTATCCAGCATACATCTAGAGTATTAAGTTCATAAGAACAGAGTAACGCATTAGGCAAGATGACATGATGTAGAGGGATAAACTCAAGCAATATGATATAAAACCCATCTTTTTATCCTCGATGGCAACAATACAATACGTGCCTTGCTGCCTCTGCTGTCACTGGGAAAGGACACCGCAAGATTGAACCCAAAGCTAAACACTTCTCCCATTGCAAGAAAGATCAATCTAGTAGGCCAAACCAAACTGATAATTCAAAGAGACTCGCAAAGATAACCAATCATACATAAAAGAATTCAGAGGAGATTCAAATATTTCTCATAGATAAACTTGATCATAAACCCACAATTCATCGGATCTCGACAAACACACTTCAAAAAGAGTTACATCGAATAAATCTCCAAGAAGATCGAGGATAACATTGTATTGAGATTCAAAGAGAGAGAAGAAGCCATCTAGCTAATAACTATGGACCCGAAGGTCTGTGGTAAACTACTCACAACTCATCGGAGAGGCCTTGGCGATGATGTAGAGGCGCTCCGTGATCGATTCCCCCTCCGGTGGAGCGCCGGAAAAGGCTCCAAGATGGGATCTCATGGGTACAGAACGTTGCGGTGGTGGAAATAGGGTTTCGTGGTGCTCCTGGATGTTTTCAAGGTATGCAAGTATATATAGGTGAAGGAACTCGGTCCGGGGAGCCATGAGGGGCCCACGAGAGTGGGGGGCGCCCCCACCCCCCTAGGGCATGCCTTGCACCCTCGTGCACGCCTCGGCTGCTTCTTGACGTCCACTCCAAGTCTCCTGGATTGCGTTTGTTCAAAAAATATCTCTCCCGAAGGTTTCATTCCGTTTGGACTCTGTTAGATATTCCTTTTCTACGAAACACTAAAATAGGCCAAAAAACAGTAATTCGGGCTGGGCCTCCGGTTAGTAGGTTAGTCCCAAAAATGATATAGAAGTGTATAGTAAAGCCCATAAACATCCAAAACGGGTAATATAATAGCATGGAACAATCAAAAATTGTTGATACATTGGAGACGTATCAAAGCGCTTCCATCAGAGTGTCCGGCGCCTCTAGATTGATAGAGGACGCCGGTGGAGACGGCGCGCCCCCTTCCCTTGAAGAAGGCTGCTGGTCCGATTCCGGAGCCGTATAGGACTCCGGAATAATATTCGGTTGGGGGCCGAATTGGGCGTTGCCCCCATCGCCGGTCTCCATGGGGGTTGACTTCCCCCTCTCTTCGGCGATAGAGATATTACCCTTTGCCGCCACCTTCACAGCCTCCTGTACCTCCCCATGACCTAGAGAGGTTCTTTGGGTCAACATTTCGGTGTTATCCGTGGCAGGAGGTGGAGAGATCTGCGGAGGCGACTCGCTCTCCATCGCTATTGTCCCTAACGAGTTCCCAGATGATGATGATCGTTGCGGGACATCGCGAGCCGGGCACAATGCGCAATTCAGTATGTTAAAATAATAAGGCATAAAATCGGATATGGTGTCTTCGGATACTTACGTTTCAGCCAAGGGCTTTGGCCTGGGGTGCCGTTTTGGGATGGCATCGGCATTCCCTTCGGAATCATCCGAAAGGGAGGGTTTTCCCTTCTTGGCCGCCTCCGCTTCCAAACCTGAGGAAGCCGGCCTCTTCTTATTACCCCCCTTGGGGGGAGAGTTACTCTCTTCCTCCTCTACATCTTTGTCATGGGAGGAGGAGGTATCAGAGTCTTTGGACTTGGCGTCTGAAGTATCCTGACGACGGAGGCCATCTCTCGTCTCCTTGCCCTTCTTCTGGGCCTTCTTCTCCGCCACCTGATATGGTGCCGGAACCAGCATCTTCGTCAGCAAGGGGGTAGCTTGGTCCTTGGGCAGCGGAGCCGGACATTTGATCTGCTCCGCTTTCTTTGTCCAGCCATATGAGAGTCAGAAAGTTCAATACACCACTTGTATTTGCAAATAAAATTTATCATAAAACTTATGGGAGTGACTGGACGTGCGCAGTCAAGGCCGCGGTCTTTGGTTGTCATTGGCCACGACTTCTGAGTCTTGAAAAGCAGCATCCATATGTCTTCGTGCGTCATGCCAAAGAACCGCTGCACGGTCCGAGGACCGGCCGGATCGAATTCCCACATATGTTGAGTCCGGCATTGACAAGGGAGAATCCGGCGAAAAAGCATCACCTAGATCACGCTTGCGAGGCTGGTGACTACAAGAAAAATGCTCATCTATGACAAAAATTAGTGACCGCGGTTTAATTAGTCATAGATCCATGACCAAAATTCACAAATTAGTCATGAAGGGTGTAGAAGGGCTCAACCCCTATAATCTCATGACAATTCAGAGCCAAAAGGTTGTTATTTGTTGCAGTCCAGCAGGTATTGCTTGTCGTTGGACACTGTTAATTAAGAGAGAGCGGTGTATGCTCTTTGATTATTTGTCTAGTGATTGCCTGAAGCATCTATCTTCCCATTTTTCTGAGTGGAGAAACTCTGTCATTTCATATACGATCTGAATGAAATGTCTAGGACTTGTGGAAGTGGATTTCTCTGATACTATATACTGTACCAAAGAAACAACATATGCGCTCCTGAAACGTACTACATTCTTCTCTGCTCCATGTTCCCATTTAAGCTAAACAGAGATGCACATAGTTGCCTAATTTAAATTTCAACAATGGTTTGTTGTGTATGCTTACCTGTTTAATAAACCTGGTGCCATGCTTCTTTCATGTAGTTGATAGTAACTTGCAAAAAAAGTGGTTCCCATGGATGATTAATTCTGCTTGCCTGCTTCAAAGTTTTCAAATAACTAGTTAATTAGTAGCATGGAGACTTGATACGTCTCCGTCATATCTACTTTTCCAAACACTTTTGCCCTTGTTTTGAACTCTAACTTGTATGATTTGAATGGAACTAACCCGGACTGACGCTGTTTTCAGTAGAACTGCCATGGTGTTTTTTTGTGCAGAAAATAAAGATTCTCGGAATATCCTGAAACTCCACGGAACACCTTAGAAAAAATAAATAAAAATCCTCACAAAAGATGAAGACCAGGGGGCCCACACCCTGCTCACGAGGGTGGGGGCGCGCCCCCCTGGGCGCGCGCCCCTACCTTGTGGGCCCCCTGGTGGCCCTCCGACGCCAACTCCAATTCCATATATTGGCTTTCAGGGAGAAAAAAATCAGAGAGAAGAAATCATCGCATTTTACGATACGGAGCCGCCGCCAAGCCCTAATCTCTCTCGGGAGGGCTGATCTGGAGTCCGTTCGGGGCTCCGGAGAGGGGGATTCATCGCCGTCGTCATCATCAACCATCCTCCATCACTAATTTCATGATGCTCACTGCCATGTGTGAGTAATTGCATCGTAGGCTTGCTGGACAGTGATGGGTTGGATGAGATTTATCCTGTAATCGAGTTAGTTTTGTTAGGGTTTGATCCCTAGTATCCATTATGTTCTGAGATTGATGTTGCTATGACTTTGCTATGCTTAATGCTTGTCACTAGGGCCCGAGTGCCATGATTTCAGATCTGAACCTATTATGTTTCATGAATATATGTGTATTCTAGATCCTATCTTGCAAGTCTATAGTCACCTACTATGTGTTATGATCTGGCAACCTCGAAGTGACAATAATCGGGACCACTCCCGGTGATGACCATAGTTTGAGGAGTTCATGTATTCACTATGTGCTAATGCCTTGTTCCGGTTCTCTATTAAAAGGAGGCCTTAATATCCCTTAGTTTCCAATAGGACCCTGCTGCCATGGGAGGGTAGGACAAAAGATGTCATGCAAGTTCTTTTCCATAAGCATGTATGACTATATACGGAATACATGCCTACATTACATTGATGAACTGGAGCTAGTTCTGTGTCACCCTATGTTATGACTGCTACGTGATGAACCACATCCGGCATAATTATCCATCGCTAATCCGGTGCCTACGAGTTTTCCATATACTGGTTTACACTTATTTACTTTTCCGTTGCTACTGTTACAATCACTACAAAATACCAAAAACATTACTTTTACTATCTTCACTTTTGTTACCGTTACCACTACTATCATATTACTTTGCTACTAAACACTTTGCTGCAGGATACTAAGTTTCTAGGTGTGGTTGAATTGACAACTCAGCTGCTAATACTTGAGAATATTCTTTGGCTCCCCTTGTGTCGAATCAATAAATTTGGGTTGAATACTCTACCCTCGAAAACTGTTGCGATCCCCTATACTTGTGGGTTATCAAGACTATTTTCTAGCGCCGTTGCCGGGGAGCATAGCTCTATTCTTTGAGTTACTTGGGATTTATATTTGCTGGACACTATGAAGAACTTCAAAGATGATCGAACTACTATTTTGCCCTCAACTACGAGGGGAGGTAAGGGATTTCCATCTAGCCTTGCACTATATTCTCCTTCTATTATGAGTAAGTTTGCGACACCTAAACCTACTACTGCTATTGATTCTGATATGTCGCATATTATTGATGATGCAACTTATGCTATGCATGATACTTATGATGAAACTATTTCTATGCTTGATACTACTCTGCCACTTGGTGAATATCTTGATGAGCAAATTGCTAGGTCTAGAGAAAGAAAAATTATTGAACCTGAACACGATGATGTTAGTGATGATGAACCTATGCCTACTATTCCCGAGGGTTATCTTTTTATGCTGAATCTTCTGCAGCTATTTTTGCTTGCTAGGATAGACGTGAACTTAAGAGGTTGTTAATTAAATGGAGTAAAGAATCTTTTAGAGGTAGAATGAAACCCGACCCTGCTTTTGCTACTTCACCTATCTGTGTTCCTGATCAGGATTATTATGATTTTTCTGTTGATCCAGATATAATTACTTTGGTTGAATCTGATCCTTTTTATGGCTATGAATCTGAAACTGTTGTGGCACATCTTACTAAGTTAAATGATATAGCTGCCCCGTTTACTAATAATAAGAGATCGCGCTACCTTTATTTACTTAAGATATTTCCGTTCTCATAAAAGGGTGATGCTAAGATATGGTATAATTCTCTTGATCCTGGTTGTGTGCAAAGTCCCCAGGATATGATTTATTACTTCTCTGCTAAATATTTCCCTGCTCATAAGAAACAAGCTGCTTTGAGGGAAATATACAATTTTGTGCAAATTGAAGAAGAGAGTCTCCCATAAGCTTGGGGGAGGCTTCGCAAGTTACTTAATGCTTTGCCTGATCATCCTCTTAAGAAACCTGAAATATTTGATATCTTTTATAATGGACTAACTGATGCTTCAAGAGATTACCTGGATAGTTGTGCTGGTTCTCTTTTCAGGGAAAGAACACCGGATGACGCTGAAATTCTATTGAATAATATGTTGGCTAATGAAAATAATTGGGCACCTACCGAGCTACCTCCTGAGCCAGTTCCTGAGCCAATTACTGGGCCTATTCCTAAACCAACTCCGAAGAAGAGAGGTGTTCTAGTTCTCAGCCCCGAAGATATGCAAGAGGCAAAGAAATCTATGAAAGAAAAAGGTATTAAAGCTGAAGATGTTAAGAATTTACCTCCTATTGAAGAAATACATGGTCTTAATTTACCGCCTGTTGAAGAAGTATATGATCTCAATTACTTATTTAATGAAGAACCTCCCGATATCCCGACATAGGTAGTAAAGGTAAATTCTCTCTATAGATATGATAAAGCTGAAGTCCCTCCTACTAAAATTGCTAGTCAGTGCTTGGATGAGTTTGATGACTTTATATTTAAGCAAGATGACTTTAATGCTTATTTTGGTAGACAATTAAAACAGAATACCTTTATGATTAAACGCTTGGGTGATTATATGGCTGATATTAGAGGTGAACTTAAACTTGTTAGCAAGCATGCTTCTATGGTTACCACTCAAGTAGAACAAGTACTTAAAGCTCAGAAAGAAGTGCTTGATAAAATTAATAGTAAGAAAAATGATTATGCTGTTAGAGTGGCTACTAGAACTGGTAGAATGACTCAGGAACCTTTGTATACTGAAGGCCACCCTAAGAGAATTGAGGAAGATTCTCAGAGAAACAATATTGATGTACCTAGATCTTCTAAAAGGAAGAAAAAGAAAAATGATAGGACTTTGCAAACTTCTAGTGAACCTATCGTTGAACCACCTGAGAATCCAAATGATATCTCTGTTTCTGATGTGAGACACAATCAGGTAATGAACATGAACCTAGTGATAATGTTAATAAAAATGTTCATGTTGATGCTCAACCTAGTAATGATAATGATGTAGAAGTTGAACCTGCTCTTGATCTTGATAACCCACAATCAAAGAATCAATGTTATGATAAAAGAGACATCGTTGCTAGGAAACATGGTAAAGAAAGGGAACCATGGGTTCAGAAACCCATGCATTTTCCTCCGAAACCATCCAAGAAAAAGGATGATGAGGATTTTGAGCGCTTTGCTGAAATGATTAGACCCATCTTTTTGCGTATGCGATTAACTGATGTGCTCAAAACAAATCCTTATGCTAAGTATATGAAGGATATTATTACTAATAAAAGAAAGATACCTGAAGCTGAAATTTCCACCATGCTTGCTAATTACACTTTTAAGGGTGGAATAACAAAGAAACTTGGAGATCCCGGAGTACCTACTATACCATGCTCCATTAAAAGAAATTATGTTAAAACTGCTTTATGTGATCTTGGAGCTGGTGTTAGTGTTATGCCTCTCTCTTTATATCGTAGACTTGACTTGAATAAGTTGACACCTACTGAAATATCTTTGCAAATGGATGATAAATCAACTGCTATACCTGTCAGTATTTGTGAGGATGTGCCTGTTGTAGTTGCGAACGTTACTATTTTAACGGACTTTGTTATTCTTGATATTCTCGAGGATGATAGTATGTCTATTATTTTTGGAAGACCTTTCCTTAATACTGCAGGGGCTTTTATTGATTGCACCAAAGGCAATGTCACTTTTCATGTTAACGGCAATGAGCACACGGTACACTTTCCAAGGAAACAACCTCAAGTTTATAGTATCAACTCTATTGGAAAAGTTCCATCGATTATATTTGGAGGTTTCGAATTTCCTCTGCCTACTGTCAAGAAAAAGTATGATATTCTTATTGTTGGGGATTTTCATATTCCTGTTGAGGTAACTTAGTGTCATTTGAAATCTCTCCGGTTCCGGGATCATTCGGAATGAGTTTGTTAACAAGACTTGATCAACCTTGTTAGTGGGTTCATTTTGATGATCACGAGATGGATGAAACTAGAAGCACGACTTTTTGTACCCTCTTTATATTTTCTGTTATTTAGTAGAAATAAAGTAAAATAATATTTTTCTGTCTGTTTCCTGACTTATCCGTGCAATATAAAAATATCCCGAAAATAAAAGTCCCCAGAATGCCATGCCAATTTAATATGATTTTTTCGAGAATGTTTGAGAATTTACTGTGCAAAAATTACCACGGGGGGAGCTGCCACCTGGCCACAAGGGTGGAGGGCGCGCCCCCTGCCTCGTGGGCCCACGGTGGCCCTCCTCCACTTATTCCTGCACCCATCTTCTTCCTCTGCCTCACACAAACACGAAAAACCAACTCAAGCACGAGTTCCAGCCCCCGTTGCTGTGATTTTTGATCTCCTTGCTCAAAGCACCTGTTGCAAAACTGCTTGGGGAGATTGTTCCTTGGTATGTGACTCCTCCATTGGTCCAATTAGTTTTTGTTCTAGTGCTTTATTCTTTGCAAATTTGTGTTGCATAGGTGACCATGTTCTTGAGCTTGCATGACAAATTTATATGGTCCCAAGTAGTTCTATTGCTTGATATAGGCCCTAGGCACTTGTGGGAGTTGTTACTATCAATTTTATTGAAGTTGGTTCACCTTTATTTGAAGTTACTAAAAATTTCAGAAAATTTTCAGAGGAAACAATATGCTTAGGAGGATGTTCCAAGGTGGTCCTTCAAGGAAGCAAGGTCCCAGGCTTGCAATAAGAGATGCTGATGAGGAACCACCAAGAGACTCTCCTGTGAGGCCCTGTGAATGGCCGTCGGAAAATTTTATGAATCAACTGGGAATCAAAGAAGAATTTAGCGCATATTTGAGTAACGCCGGTCTTGAGGACTTTGAAGCTGACAAATGCCCCCAGTATCATGATCTCACAAGTTCATTTGTGAGGAGGTTTGAGTTTTCAACTTCGCGAAATTCTCCTTCAGTCATGTTTGACCTTTATGACAAATCTTATACCATGGACTTAGAGGATTTTACTTCTGCTTGCAAACTTCCATCTTCGGGTAATGTCTGGGATCCCCCTAAATCCGAATATAGAGACTTTCTTGCTAGAATAATTGTAGGGGAATCTAGAGATATAACACAAGCCACTATAGGGAGCATTCACTTTCCTGCTATACATTATTTTGCTCTCTTCATAGGAAGATGTATAAATGCTAAGGATGAAGCATGTCACATGTGTGTCCCTGATCTCAGTATTCTCAGGAGTGCTGTGTTAGGAGACCAATCTTATCATTTGGGAGCCATTGTAGCTCGCAGGTTGCATCAGAATAGACATAGGGGAGATTTCTTTGGAGGAATTTATGAAACCCGCTTAGCTAATTTTCTTGAGGTAGACATTCGTGAGGGTGACATGGAGTAACCCCCTTCTTATTTAGATTTTGATTATATGGTTTCCCACCAGTTTGTTGAGAGGACTGAACCACCTCTCCAGTATCGATTAATCTTTGACAGACGTCGTGTAGTCCATATTGCTCTTCCTGCTCCTGCTTTCTTTGATTCACAGGCAAAAAGAACATATATTATTACTAGAGAGGAGGCAGATGAGTACGAAAGGAGAGTGGAGGCTACTCGACTCCATGCTATAGCTCAGGCAGCGATGGCCGCTGCGTCACGCTACGACCCCAGCTTCACCTACGGATATCCGCCAGGCCATCCCTGGAAATAGACTAACTTAGCCCAAAAGCCTAAGCTTGGGGGAGTATGTATTTCCCACCGACATTACATTCATGTTCACACACACTCATTACTAGATGTCGGTGCTCATACTCTTTCACTGTAATATCCATGTTAGTTTAAATTTCTTTTTCTAGCTTTCTTCTTGTGTGTTTGATAAACTTTAAGAAAAACAAAAAAAATAGTTAGTTTACTTTTCATGCTTGTAGTAGAATGAAAAAGAAAACCCAAAAATATTTCCCGTTCTTCTTTTTACTTGTTGGGAGCTTTCCCGTGTAAATAGTTTTAATTTTTTTCCTTTCTTTGCGGGTCGAGAAGACCATACTGAAAATGCTTAGTGGCTCTTATATGCATGATTGATTATTTAACTTAGGGCCCATATTACTTGTCTTCTCTCTTGAGTTGAATGCTTGTAGATCCCAGCTTAGTCCAATGCACGTGCACTCTTATTATTATAGACACCGTTCGGTCGTGCAAGTGAAAGGCAATAATGATGATATATGATGGACTTATTGAGAAGAGAAAAGCTGGTATGAACTCGACCTCTCTTTTTTTGTAAATATGATGATTCATTATTCCTGATTCAGCTATTATGAAGTAAACATATTTGCAATGACATTCATAGATTATAGTTGCTTGTGCCATGCTTGATTAGCTATGAGTTATAATGGTTTACCTTGCGTGCCAACATGCTATTAGAATGATTATGATGTGGTATGATGGGATGGTATCCTCCTTTAAATGAATTGAGTGACTCGACTTGGCACATGTTCATGCATGTAGTTGAATCCAATCAACATAGCCTTCATGATATTTATGTTCATGGTGGATTATATCCTACTCATGCTTGTACTCGGTGTGAATTAATTTTAATGCATGTTTACGACTGTTGTCGCTCTCTCAGTTGGTCGCTTCCCAGTCTTTTGCTAACCTTCGCCTGTACTAAGCGGGAAAACTGCTTGTGCATCGAAACTCCTTAAACCCCAAAGTTATTCCATATGAGTCCACTATACCTACCTATATGCGGTATTTACCTGCCGTTCCAAGTAAATTTGTTTGTGCCAAACTCTAAACATTCAAATAAACATTCTGTTTTGCATGCTCGAATAGCTCATATGTCAACTAGAGCTGCCCTTATCTTCCGTGTTAGGCGGGTTATTCTCAAGAGGAGTGGACTCCGCTCCTCATTCACGAGAAAATGTCTGGTATCCGGGATGCCCAGTCCCATGCTTTGTGCAAACTAAATCAAAATAACTGCAAACAAAACTCCCCTTGGGACCCGTTGAATGTTGGAGGCACTCGTTGTTTCGAGGAAGCCACAGATTGATGCTTCTGGAGGAAGGGGAGTATAAACTTTACCATTCTGTTTGGGAACCGCCTATAATCTGTTTAGCATGGAAGATATTGTCGTCTTTTAGTTTTTATGTTGACAATGAAAGTATGCCGCTCAAAATATAATTTATCTCTATTTCAAAATCGAGCTCTGGCACCTCTACAAATCCCTGCTTCCCTCTGCGAAGGGCCTATCTATTTACTTTTATGTTGAGTCATCACCCTTCTTATTAAAAAGCACCCGCTGGAGAGCACACTGTCGTTTGCATTCATTATTATTGGTTTATATTGGGTATGACTTGACTGGATCTCTTTTACCATGAATTACAATGTTTAGTCAGTCCTTGATCTTTAAAGGTGCTCTGCATTTATGTTTTGCGGTCTTGGAAAGGGCTAGCGAGATACCATTTTGTTATATCATGTTATGATAATTTTAAGGAAGTGTTGTCATCCGAGTTTTGCTATTATAGCTCGCTAGCTGATTATGCTATTGATATGAGTAATTGTGAGACCTACGTGTCATTGTGAGTACGGTTAGTTCATAATAATTTCTGAAACTTGAATGCTGGCTTTTAATGTTTACAACAACAAGAGCAAACCGAGTTTGTAAAAGTTTTTCTTTTTTTCTCTTTCAGTTTGTCAACTGAATTGCTTGAGGACAAGCAAGGGTTTAAGCTTGGGGGAGTTGATACATCTCCGTCGTATCTACTTTTCCAAACACTTTTGCCCTTGTTTTGGACTCTAACTTGTATGATTTGAATGGAACTAACCCGGACTGACGCTGTTTTCAGCAGAACTGCCATGGGGTTGTTTTTTGTGCAGAAAATAAAGATTCTCGGAATATCCTGAAGCTCCACGGAACACCTTAGAAAAAATAAAGAAAAATCCTCGCAAAAGATGAAGACCAGAGGGCCCACACCCTGCTCATGAGGGTGGGGGGGGCGCTCCCTACCTCGTGGGCCCCCCTGGTGGCCCTCTGACGCCAACTCCAACTCCATATATTGGCTTTCGGGGAGAAAAAAAATCAAAGAGAAGAAATCATCGCGTTTTACGATACGGAGCCGCCGCCAAACCCTAATCTCTCTCGGGAGGGCTGATCTCGAGTCCGTTCGGGGCTCCGGAGAGGGGGATTCGTCGCCGTCGTCATCATCAACCATTCTCCATCACCAATTTCATGATGCTCACCGCCGTCCGTGAGTAATTGCATCGTAGGCTTGCTGGACCGTGATGGGTTGGATGAGATTTATCATGTAATCGAGTTAGTTTTGTTAGGGTTTGATCCCTAGTATCCATTATGTTCTGAGATTGATGTTGCTATGACTTTGCTTGTCATTAGGGCCCGAGTGCCATGATTTCAGATCTGAACCTATTATGTTTTCATGAATATATGTGTGTTCTATATCCTATCTTGCAAGTCTATAGTCACCTACTATGTGTTATGATCCGGCAACCCCGAAGTGACAATAATCGGGACGACTCCCGATGATGACCATAGTTTGAGGAGTTCATGTATTCACTATGTGCTAATGCCTTGTTCCGGTTCTCTATTAAAAGGAGGCCTCAATATCCCTTAGTTTCCAATAGGACCCCGCTGCCACGGGAGGGTAGGACAAAAGATGTCATGCAAGTTCTTTTCCATAAGCACGTATGACTATATACGGAATACATGCCTACATTACATTGATGAACTGGAGCTAGTTCTGTGTCACCCTATGTTATGACTGCTACATGATGAACCACATCCGGCATAATTATCCATCGCTAATCCGGTGCCTACGAGTTTTCCATATACTGGTTTACACTTATTTACTTTTCCGTTGCTACTGTTACAATCACTACAAAATACCAAAAACATTACTTTTACTGTCTTTACTTTTGTTACCGTTACCACTATTATCATATTACTTTGCTACTAAACACTTTGCTGCAGATACTAAGTTTCCAGGTGTGGTTGAATTGACAACTCAGCTGCTAATACTTGAGAATATTCTTTGGCTCCCCTTGTGTCAAATCAATAAATTTGGGTTGAATACTCTACCCTCGAAAACTGTTGGGATCCCCTATACTTGTGGGTTATCAAGATTGGATAATTATTTAGTCAACATTCTTGAGTAGTTTGCTTATAATGTTTCCTAGTTATTCAGAACCAACTGCAATGACATGTGTGTGCATCTTTCTTTAAATGTCAGGCTGACATGGAAAAAGCTATGGAACAAGGGGTACCAGAAGGTGGAGAACCAAAGAATGTTGCTCCTGTTGTTGCTGACATTCTCACTAAAGAATGTCCCTCCAGCACATTCCTCAAAATGTTGGCCTTGAGTCGAGCTCCAAGAAGAAGTTCAACAGATCTGCAGCTGCTTTGGATGCTCATGTACAAGAACTAGAGTACAGGCTTGAGAAGGAGAGGCGAATCACTGAGTTGATGCGAGAGGAGCTTGTTGAGGTCAAGAAGAAATCAGAGGAGACCGAAGCTGCACGCGCCGCAGAGTACCAGTTGTTACTGCAAAGAGTTGAGGCCACCGATGCTAGATTTGCACGTCTCATGGATCTGTTCGAAGGTAAAATAGTTTAGTACGGCGTGGTTGATGTTGGCTTTGGGACTTCTGATGTTGAGTTGTTTCGACCTGGGGTTGATGAGTTTCTTTGACTGGACATGTGAACCACAATATGGACCAGAGATTGGCTGTGGTTTGATGAGGTTGTGTTTTGGTTGGTGGATCTTAATCTTATGAACATGGTGTACTGATACTAAGCTACTGGCTATGTTATTTTGGTTGGTGCATCTTATGAACTTGTGGTGTAATGATACTGTTGGGCCTAAGTTAATGAAATCTTGGAGAATTGTATTGGTTGACTGCCAAACTGTGCAATGATTTTTTTGAGCTATTGTTGGTTATTGGCTGGACCGAAAATACTAAATTATATGAGTGGGCTGGCTCGTCTCAAGGCCCAATATAGATTTTTTTGATAGAAAAAGATTCATATATTTTTTGTTGGTTAGAGAGAAGGGCTGGCCCAATTAATGATAGATTGAATAAATGGACTGCACATTGCCTGAGCTCAAGAACTAACATTAAAAGGCTGTGGCCCAAAAATAAATGTAAAAATGGGCTAAATTATTAGGCTCAGCCCATTAAAACAACTGATTTGGACTGATCCTACGTGGCATCCACATCATCATTTTTTCCACGTCAGCGCCACGTTGGTTCAGCCACATCAGATCCTACGTGGCCTAGGCTCATTAGTAATGACCATAATTTTGGTCAAAGATTTAACTACGAAAATTTTGGTAAAGGGTGGTCACGACTAAAATTCTAGAAAAGGTCACGTTTGTTCGTTCTTGACGGTCAACTGTTGACCATCCGAATTTGGTCAAAAAAAGGTCAATAAACGAAAGCAATGATGAATTAACAACCAAAATGGGGAGTCATAATTGACCGTATTTCTTGTAGTTCTTGTTTATCACGCCCTTGACGCGGCTCTCCAGCGTCGTAAGCTCGTCAGGCGATTCCCTATCTAGGCCCTTATTGAGCTAGGGTGTAAGCCGCATCGGGGGCCCAGATTTGAACTCTGGAACAGCGGCCCATGTGGCGTCGCGGGGTTCTGTCATATAAAACCACCCCTGCTGCCATCCTTTGACACTCTCCACAAAGGTCCCCTTTGGCCCGTTGACATTGGGGAGCTTGCTCACCATGGCGCCGCCGCACTTCGCGTGTTGGCCCTCGACCACTTTTGGCTTCACATTGAAGACCTTGAGCCATAGGCCGAAGTGGGGAGGGACGCGGAGGAATGCCTCGCACACGATGAGAAACTGCAAAAGGTTGAGGAAAGAATTTGGGGCTAGATCATGAAAATCTAGCCCATAGTAGAACATGAGACCGCGGACGAAAGGATGAAGGGGAAACCCTAGTCCACGAAGGAAATGAGGGATGAACACTACCCTCTCGTTGTGCTCCGGAGTGGGAATGATCTGTTTTTTAGTAGGGAGCCGATGGACTATGTCCATGGCCAGATACCCAGGCTCCCGGAGCTCCTTGGTATTCTCCTCTGTAACAGAGGAGGCCATCCATTTGACCTGCGCTCTAGATCCGGACATGGCCAGGAGTGTTTGGTGGTGATGCAAAGGATTGAAACTTGGGCGCTGGAGCTCGAATGGCAGATAGGCAGAGGAGGAAGAAGGCGTGGGGGAAAAGGACGGATCTTTATCTTCTTATAAAGGCAGTGGATGTCAAGCGCCCCCTCACGAGCCTTAAATCTCGCCTATTCCCAAGGGGACATGTGAACGGCATGGTTGGGTTACCCAAACCCCTGTTTATGAAAATCCTGTGATAAGGGGACACGATCTTTGCTTTAACAAAGACGTGTCAATGGTGGTGCCTCGAAATACAAAACAAAGCTGTGAAACGGTTCAGAATGCTAACAAGGCTAGGACATAACGCCTCGCCAGAAAAATCGCCTATGGATGTGACTTATTTTGTTTAGAATATTTTTGTCCTTACAAGTTAAGGCTGTAATTTTTGAATAAAGCTGGATACAACTGTTTTGCATGGAGGGCTGCGTTGAAGTATTATAAAAAAGGAACCTGCCTTGCAATGCCGAAGACAATCTGCGCATGGAATACATCGTCATTGAAACCTGGTTCAGGGGCTACTGAGGGAGTCCTGGACTATGGGGTCCTCAGGGAGCCGGCCTATGTGACATGGGCCGGACTGTTGGGCCATGAAGATACAAGATAGAAGGACCTCCCCCGTGTCCAGATGGGACTCTCCTTTGCGTGGATGGCAAACTTGGCGTTTGGATCGTGTACCTTCCTTTCTCTGTAACTGAATCTGTACAACCCTAGATTCCTCCGGTGTCTATATAAACCGGAGGACTTAGTCAACAGGCAAGAACATAATCATACAGGCTAGACATCTAGGGTTTAGCCATTACGATCTCGAGGTAGATCAACTCTTGTAACCTCTATACTCATCAAAGTCAATCATTTAGGAAGTAGGGTATTACCTCCATTAAGAGGGCCCAAACCTGGGTAAACATCGTGTCCCCTGCCTCCTTGTTACCTTCGATCCTTAGACACACAGTTCAGGACCCCCTACCCTAGATCTGCCGGTTTTGACACCGACAGGAAGTAACACTAATAAAAATATTTGTAAGCCTAATTGGGAACTATGTCAGAAATAAAATAAAGTAAAATAAAATAAAGTCACCACTCTTGTATTCTTGGTGTGCAAGATGGCATGTAAACAGTCGATGAGATATTAGAAGTGACAAAAATATACGTGTATATCTAGTCAAGTTTGTCCTATTTGCGTGGCATGTATGTGCAGTTTATTAATCTCGACAGATATTAAAAGGCGTTATATTGACATTGTAAGCAAGATTTTACCTTGAATTAACACTCTAAGCAAGATAATGCTTATATAAGAGCGTACCATATTGCTACGCTCCGAGGAGAAAACACACCTACATGTGATAGATAGTTTCATGTCGGCAAATAAATATGTATTCAGTAGTACAATAGTTGGTATTCTGACTTGGATTCCAAGTTTTACTTACTTTATTGAATCTCTAAAATGAAGTGATGAATGTGTTCTCTTTTTGAATAGTATGTTATCTGATTTAGCAATGCCCGTCACTTTGGAACTTGTTGTTACCAAGAAATACTACAGAAATCTCAAAATTGCCATTTCCTTTTTGTTTTCTATGTTTTCCCTGACAAAAACTTAGTACCTTCTTATTGTGGAAGTCCTTTGCACCCACCAGCAGATTCCAAAATATAATTAACTTCAGAATAATAAGATAGTAGGAGGAAACACATGCTAAAAATAAATTAGCAAACATAAGTACATTTGATCAAGCTAAGGGCGCGTGATTTCTTTGATTGATGCAAGCCTCGTAATAAGGTACGAAACTAAACATTTAAAAATGGACAAAGTACTAAAGAAAATAATCCAAGCAATCCTACTTTACTATTGAGGCACATATATAAGCGGTTGTTCTCATGCAAACTGAAGTAGTATATATATCCGTTCACCAGCTACTATTACAAGATGGCCAAGCCTTTGTTAATCGGATGAACATGATCCAGGCAAGGAGAGCATTAACTAAGAAGATTAGTCAGATGAACATGCTCTAGGTTAGGAGGACATTAACTAAGAAACTTAATATAGCAAAGAAAACAGGGTTACACTTATTATCATTTCAAAATAAACTCTTGCTTAAGAAGATATCTAAACCAAACGAGCTCCTATATGTTCGCAGATCATATTTTTATTTAATTAAAATGTTTCATTGGCCTAATGTAGGTCTGACCGAAAGTGTAGTAGTCCAATGTTCTCTAATGGCCTTGTGATAAGATTGAAACATAAATGATTTCTGCAAAAAGAAATAAACATGAAAAATATATTAGATAACAATAACCATGCATATTGCCAAATATGACTATCTGAATTCTAAGTGCACATGCATTCTGCAGTTTTTTATGGAGAAACAGGTATTTCCAAAACCAACATACATCCTCCTTCCTCCTGCATAAAATTATCAGTTTTAAGCCCCAGACCAACCAGGCAGTAAAACACTCCTTCATTGTATGAATTGTGAATGAATGAAAGGGAGATGTACATTTTTAAGAAAACCTGCATAACAAATTGAACACCACTACGGAGGACTCAAAAAACTTAATACAGATTCGATGGGGAAAACCATTACAACCCGGTGGTCATTCACATCGGCTGCCTCGGCCTCGCGCCATTGTCCAACGGCACATCGTCCATGGCAGCCACCCGCACAACATCGCCCAACGCAGCAATGTCTACTGGAAACAATCTTAAACTTTACGCACCCCCATGCCGCAAAAGAACAACAAAACACACACATGCACGAACTGGTGACCAACGTGGTCAAAATCAGCAACAATTGAGGCCAGTAAGTGTTAACGAACCTCCTCTATGGTGTAGTGTGTGTGGCGTGTGGCCTTTTGTTGAGGTCGATCCACACGCAAGGGTATGCATGCGACGAGCATCTATGCGTGACAAGGAGCATGGGTACTGGACCCATGTATACTGGACCCTATCAAAATATCTTACACCGTGCAAAAGATGAAGGAAATATGCCCTAGAGGCAATAATAGATTTGTTATTTTATATTTCCTTATATCATGATAAATGTTTATTATTCATGCTAGAATAGTATTAACCGGATACTTGATATACATGTGTGAATACATAGACAAAACACCGTGTCCCTAGTATGCCTCTACTAAACTAGCTCATTGATCAAAGAGGGTTAAGTTTCCTAGCCATGGACATGAATTTTCATTTGATAAACGGGATAACATCATTAGTGGAATGATGTGATGGACAAGACCCATCCGTTAGCTTAGCATAATGATCCTTTAGTTTTATTGCTACTGCTTTCTTCATGTCATCTATATATATTCCTCCGCCTATGAGATTATGCAACTCCCAGATACCGGAGGAATGCCTTGTGTGCTATCAAACGTCACGTTGTAACTGAGTGATTATAAATATGCTCTACAGGTATCTCCGAAGATGTTTGTTGGGTTGGCATAGATCGAGATTAGGATTTTTCACTCCGAGTATCAGAGAGGTATCTCTGGGCCCTCTCGGTAATGCACATCATATGAAGCATTGAAAGCAATGTGACTAATGAGTTAGTTGCGTATGATGCTCTACAAAACGAGTAAAGAGACTTGCCGGTAACGAGATTGAACTAGGTGTGAAGATACCGATGATCGAATCTCGGGCAAGTAACATACCAATGACAAAGGGAATAACGTATGTTGACATTTCGGTTCGACTGACAAAGATCTTCGTAGAATATGTGGGAACCAATATG
>LR880970.1:557947921-557961470 GCA_904067115.1 Aegilops sharonensis
AATCAAGAGAACGACTAGAAGCAACAACATTGGATTTAACATGATTATTGTTACTACTAGAAGAAGAATCTTTCTTACTCTTGTTGCTAGATTTTACTTGTGGCATGTAAGTAGATAAGAGTAAACGCTTGGCAATGTAAGAAGAACTTTTCTTGCGAAGATCATCATTGATTGCCTTTAAAAACTCATGTTCTTGCTCAAGGTTGAGCTTTTCAAAGCATAACTTCTCATGAGTCTTTGAAAGTTCTCGATGATCTTCCAAGGTAGTTTCTTGAGCTAACTTAAGAGTGTTTAGTTCTTTAGTTAGACGCTCAATCTTCTCCTTATCATCGTCATTTGTTTTATCTTGATTAGCATGATTAATTGACGTTTCATCATAGTCTTCATCACTAGAGTTGTCAACAAGTAAATCATCATCACCTAACAAGTCATCTTCATCACTATTGAAATCAACATACTCGGGGTGTGATACCTTTGGGCCTTTAGCCATGAAGCATCTTCCAATTCCTTCATTTGGTGAGTCAAATATGTCGTAGGAGTTGGTTGACACAAGTGCTAGACCGGCAACACCTTCATCTTGAGTATATTCGGAGTCAGAGTGACAGCTTCTCTCGAAGTGAGGGTCGGAGTCGGAGCCGGATACCCATTCACCAACATGAGCTTGATGTCTTCGCTTTGTGTAGCTCTTTGATGATTTGTCTTTCCTTTCCGAATCCTTGCTTCTCTGGGAGGTTCTTCGTTCATAACGATCATCTCTACTCCTCCTCTCTCTTGGTGGTGATTCTTCTCTTCTACTTCTTCTGTTAGGTGAATATTCTCTCCTTTTGTAAGGAGCCGTGCACTCATTGGAGTTGTGTCCGGGTCTTCCACAATTGTAGCAATTACGTTCATGACTAGAACATATTTTGTCATTGTAGGACATTGACTTGGAGCTTCTTTCCTTGCTTCTACTCTTGTAGAACTTGTTGAAGTTTTTCACCATTAGGCTCAATTCCTCATTGAAGGTTTGTTGCTCACTTGATGATGTAGGAGCATCACATGAGACTTTGTCAGCACCACTTGACTTGTTGTGAAGCTCTTCCTTATCCTTGAGTGACATCTCATGAGCAACAATTCTTCCAATGATTTCTGTTGGCTTGAGATCTTTGTAATTGGGAATCATTTGGATCAATGTGCACACGGTATCATATTTTCCATCCAAGGCTCTTAGGATCTTCTTGATGATGAATTTATCGGTCATCTCTTCCCTTCCTAAGCCGGCAATCTCATTTGTGACGAGAGCAAGCCTAGAGTACATTTCAGCGACACCTTCACCATCCTTCATTTTGAACTTGTCAAGTTGACTTTGAAGCACATCCAATTTGGATTCTGTGATGGAGTCGGTACCTTCGTGCATATAAATCAAAGTATCCCAAATTTCCTTTGAATTCTCAAGGCGGCTGATTTTGTTGAATTCTTCTGGGCACAGTCCGTTGAAGAGGATATCAAAGCTTGAGTGTTGTATTGCAGCATCTTCAACTATTCCACGGTAGCTTCACGGTTCGGTTCTCTCCCATCGAAGAATTCACCTTGCAAGCCAATACACACAATATCCCAAACGGCGGGGTTATGTCCAAGAATATGCATTTTCATCTTATGCTTCCAACTAGCCAAATTAGTACCATCAAAGTAAGGACCTCTACGGTGGTAATTTCCCTTGCTAGACGCCATACTCTCCTAGGTTGTGAAACCAAGGCTATGATCACCAAAAGCTATGGAAATCAACGCAAATGGAGACCAAAGCTCTACTACAAATTGTAGGATCGAAAGCATCTCTAGAGGGGGGGGGGGTGATTAGACAACCTGACCAAATAAAAACTTAACCTTTTCCCAATTTTAGTTCTTGGCAGATTTTAACAACTTAGCACAAGTCAAGCAATCTTAACACAATTCAAGCAAGCATGCAAATAGTATATAAGCAGTGGAAAGTAAAGCATTCAACTTGCAAGAATGTAAAGGGATGGGTTTGGAGAGTGCAAATGCAATAGGAGACACGGATGTTTTTGGCGTGGTTCCGATAGGTGGTGCTATCGTACATCCACATTGTTGGAGACTTCAACCCAAGGGTAACGGTTGCACGAGTCCATGGAGGGCTCCACCCATGAAGAAGCAACCTTGTCTATCCCACCATGGCCATCGCCCACGAAATACTTGCCTCACTAGGGTAGATCTTCGCGAATTAGGTGATCTCCTTGCCCTTACAAACTCCCTGGTTCAACTCTACAATCTTGTCGGAGGCTCCCAAGTGAAACCTAACCAATCTAGGAGACACCACTCTCCAAAAGGTAATAGATGGTGTGTTGATGATGAACTTCTTGCTCTTGTGATTCAACTGATAGTATCCCAAACACTCAACTCACTCTCATAGGATTGGATTTGGTGGAAAGCTGATTTGAGTGTAAAGCAACTTGGGGAAGGCTAGAGATCAAGATTCATATGGTTGGATTGGAATATCTTGGCCTCAACACATGACTAGGTGGTTCTCTCTCAGAATATGGATAGTGGAAGTGTAGGAAGATTCTGATGCCTTCCCTCATGAATGAGGAGAGGGTGGAGGGGTATATATAGCCTCCACACGAAATCTAACTGTTACACACAATACACCAAACTCGGTGGGATCGAATCGGAAAACTTGGTTGGACCGATTTAGTACATAATGTGACCGTTAGGCAATTTCGGTGGGACCAACATGTCCACTTGGTGGGACCGATATCATTAGGGTTAGGGAATAACGTAATCTTGGTTTGACCAATTACACAAACTTGATTGGATTGACTTTGGTAATAAGCTAATCAGAGAGTTGGTCAGGCAAACTCGGTGGGACCGATTCGCTCGTCTCGGTGGGACTGAAGCGTTACGAAAAGGAAATAGAGAGTTTGCATTGTAGACTCGGTGGGACCGATCGCTCATCTCGGTTAGACCAAAATGTTTTCAACCCCAACTTGCACTACTAGGGAAAACCCTAGTAGTAGCGCTGGTTTTGTGCTCACTAGTAGCGCGGGTAGGCGCGCTACTAATAAGGTGCTACAGCTATTGCTTAGCAGTAACGCGTGCCTGCACGCGCTACTNGCTCTTGTGATTCAACTGATAGTATCCCAAACACTCAACTCACTCTCATAGGATTGGATTTGGTGGAAAGCTGATTTGAGTGTAAAGCAACTTGGGGAAGGCTAGAGATCAAGATTCATATGGTTGGATTGGAATATCTTGGCCTCAACACATGACTAGGTGGTTCTCTCTCAGAATATGGATAGTGGAAGTGTAGGAAGATTCTGATGCCTTCCCTCATGAATGAGGAGAGGGTGGAGGGGTATATATAGCCTCCACACGAAATCTAACTGTTACACACAATACACCAAACTCGGTGGGATCGAATCGGAAAACTTGGTTGGACCGATTTAGTACATAATGTGACCGTTAGGCAATTTCGGTGGGACCAACATGTCCACTTGGTGGGACCGATATCATTAGGGTTAGGGAATAACGTAATCTTGGTTTGACCAATTACACAAACTTGATTGGATTGACTTTGGTAATAAGCTAATCAGAGAGTTGGTCAGGCAAACTCGGTGGGACCGATTCGCTCGTCTCGGTGGGACTGAAGCGTTACGAAAAGGAAATAGAGAGTTTGCATTGTAGACTCGGTGGGACCGATCGCTCATCTCGGTTAGACCAAAATGTTTTCAACCCCAACTTGCACTACTAGGGAAAACCCTAGTAGTAGCGCTGGTTTTGTGCTCACTAGTAGCGCGGGTAGGCGCGCTACTAATAAGGTGCTACAGCTATTGCTTAGCAGTAACGCGTGCCTGCACGCGCTACTGCTAGGACAAATAGCTGCAGCATTTGTTCACTCCCACGCTACTGCTAATGTAACTACTGGCAGCGTGTTTTCTCTCCATCGCTACCACTATTCTTTTTTTATTTTTTTATTTTTAGTGTATTTATGCGCCATCGTACAAATATTGGTACAATACCAGTTATGAGGTTTACATCATTATGTCCATAACAGTGTGTCAAATGAAGGTGGATTAGGTTCAAGTGGACGCAATATGTGGTGCATGTCAAAAGTATACTACTAATCTAAACTTGATCTAGTTTGGACTAGTAGTACTTTCGATGTGCACCACATGTTGCCTCCACTTGAATCTAATCCGCCAGCACAAGCTATTTAATCATCATCATAGTCATTACCACCAACAGTATTTATTTAATCACCACTAACACTAGCTAATAATAATCATCATAGTCATTACCACCAACACTAGCTATTCTACCATCATAGTAATAGTGTAGCACATCATCATCCTCAAACTCATTTCTAGCTAGCTAATCACTCCTGCTGCTCTCTCAAGGTAAAATAACATAACACATGTATAGCTCTCCTCCTTGATCAAGTTGGAGCATGCAGATGAACCTGTCTCCTAATCGTGGGTAGCGCATCTGTTTGCTGCCCCCTAGTACTTCTCTGCGCTCCCCCATCACATATTTGGTCCAGTCTTGCACTATTAAGCATCCGTCGCTAATCTTGAATGCACTAAAGTAATCTGTAGGATATCTTGGCCGTAAGCTGATAATACTCATGGTACCTTTAGTCTCGATCCCATTAGGCACAACATTCATCGGGAGTCCTTGTTGAAGAACATCGTATGGTAACATACTTAGCAATGAAGTTTAGCTTCAAAAATAATGTATGGAAAAGATGCACTGAGGACAAATAGTAAAAATCTTACCATCCTTCCTAAATAGATGTGACCGCAGTTCATTACGAACACTATTGGTCGCACGTTTTCAGTACTAACATTTCTAAATGCAGGAAGAAAATTTGTCTTAATAGTATCAAGATCCGCAAGCCATGAAACATAATGACTGAGCTCCTCGCAGTTGAGTTCAGCCCCGACACAGTATACGGTCCTGTCTATCAAGCGCTGGACATGTTTGCTTGCACCGAAATAAGCTGACAATACAAATTAGTTGTCAACTATTTTTGAATAAACAATATCAAAGACATAAATATGGTTGAGAACTTACATAATGGTATAACTGGAGGCGTCTGCACATCGACCCAGATGTAGGTATTACCTTCAATATCATCTTCCGGACGAATATCAAAGGTGATAACCATATCAGGCTCAAATGCATAAGTCTTGCATAGTGCTCGCCATGTTTTGCATCCAAAATAGGTGTAGTCATCTGAATTATATAATTTTACGTTGAAAATATAACCATGCTCGGTCTTCATGTAAAATTTCGTTTCCTCCATAGTACGACTGGAACCTATCTTATCCAATACAAAAACTCTTGCATGGCAGGGGATACGCTAGTAGAATAGTAAAAAAAAGACTTGTCATGCTTAATGTCATGCTTAAATTATAAGTTGAAGCAAATGAAGCAAATGTCATGCTTAATTACAAAAAAAGACTTGTCGTTGTGACTTACTGTATCCACTTCGAAGTTCTCGTCCAGCTTGATGCTGAAGCGCCTATCATCATCTAGGAAGATTCTGTCGCACAGGCCGCGCTCGTCTTCGCAGTATTTGCAAATACCGAAATCCTTTTCGTCGTCAGACATTTCCTATGTTCATAGTTAAAACATTAATTGAAAATCGATCGAAGACAACTACCAGGATACTCAACACAGAAATCCGGGGCACTCGATATTTCCTACATATTCTGGCACAAGTCATGCCAAAATTCAAGGAAAAATCCGGCATGACCTTTGCTAAAATAGGACATATCGAGCGGCTGAAATTTGCCGGAACAGAAATGAATCAACACTCCGGCAAAACTTAGGCCACTCGGAGGTGTAACCTGCAAACATGACCGGCCACTTGGATATTGAGCAACACAAGATATACATTTCAAAATATCTTATAGGACTCAAATTAGCATGCATTCAATAAGCAAAAGTAAATCATCTGATGCGTCAGTACATCGTCGAATATTATCACTAATACATCACGAATAGTGTCATACATATAACATCACTAATACAACTAAAACCCTAGCACACGACGGGTAACGGCGCGGGCGGTGGACACCCACAGAGAAGGAACCATCACGGGATCATAGCTCCAATGAGATCCCTAGAGAACCTGTGCTCCAACGCAAACAAGTAGCGACGGACATGTGCATCCTCCTCACTGACACGGTGACGCACCACCTCCGCGGAGTCCTCGAGCCTCTAGATCGTCACCGGCCCACGCGACCGCCACCAAAGAAGGTTCGGGTCAACGACAGGCTGGCTCCTCACCAACCTGCGCCCCTCGGTAGGTAGCGCCTCCCAGTACCATCCTGGCGGAGCCCAGTTCCGGACATGGCCCACCTGGTCAAGAAGGTGTCGTCCTCCGCCGACTCGACAACGAGGATGCGGGATAAGCATCGTCCACGTCGAGACGGGAAAAATTGCTTTAACTAAAAAAATAGCAACAAGTTATTACTAACTAGTTCTATTAATTCAACTAGTTCTTACTAAAAATAAACTTACTATAAATAAAAATATTAATTCAACAAGTACCTAGTTCTTACTAACTAATTAGTACCTAGGAACTGCTGCCCTAATTACCATCTAATTTGATGAACCTATAGGGGTGGAAAGTGATAGCGGATATTCCAATTATCCAACTATAAAGTGAAATAAGTGGTCAAATTTTACTCGTTTTATGATTCATCTTAGAAATTTGATTCGATTCCACCCTTACATGAACCCTAACTCATTTGAGCCGCATCCGCATCTGATTTGTTTCCACTCTTACATGAACCCTAACTAATTTGATGCAACTAAAATATAAAGAAACCCTAGGCAGAGGTAGGGGAGAGGGAGGAGCAGGCGTGCTCACCTCGGGTGCCTGCGACGAGGGAGGGGCAGGGAGGCATCGAGGTCAGGGTCGGGGCTCGGGCGTGCGGCGGATGGCGGCGTCGAGGTCGGGGTCGGGGGCGGCGTCCGGGGCGGCGTTGAGGTCGGGGGCGGGGGCGGCGTTGAATCTAGGGTTGGGGCGGCGTAGTGGGTGTGCGTAGAGCGTGCGGCGGCCGACGGGCGACGGCAGCAGCGAGAGTGGAGAGTTGGATTTGGGGGAAGTGGCCGTGGGGAAGGACGAACCCTGTGGTTATGTCAGAAGTAGTAGTAGCACGTTCCCGGAAGAGCGCTGCTCCTACGTTAGCTACAGCGCGTTCTGGGGTACACGTGTCGGCGTTCTGGGAATGGGGGTCCCCAGACTTGCCTGCCTGCAGCCTACGGCGTGGCTCGAAGGGGGCCCAGCACGGCCTATCTTCATCAACACAAGCTCAAGACCCTCGCGAGGGGCCAAGCCTCGCGGGGCGGACGACAAGGAGCTCCCTCAGGCACGGCCTCATCAGGCTGGCTCGCGAGGAGGCGGAGAGATCAAGGCGGGGTACCTCGCGAGGTGCCCATGACGTAAGCCATGATGACCAAGGGCGCCAGGCGGGCGCCAGCCTGCGCAGTGTCCTCCTCTCCTCTTTTGTGCAAAGGGAGCAAGAGCAGGCAAGAGCATCAGGCAAAGGCATCCATTTCGGTGCAAGAAGACCAAGACCAGGCCAACGGTAGGAAGGAAGTCATTGTGGAGCCCAAGCAAGCGTCACCACCAGAGCCTTTGACAGGTGAGGACCAACTTTAGTCAGGATAAGTGTACTAGATGTTCCCCTTCAAAATGGCCAATTGTTGGCGCCCTTCCCGCTCAATATTTGGGAAGAGGCCCATGGCCTTTGCCTATAAATAGGACTAGCCACCCCCAGGGTAGAGGCATCTAGAAGAGAGCAACCAAGTAGCATCATAGCAAGAGAGAAGGACGGCTGAACTCCTCCTAGCAGTTCATCGTCCCAGCCAAGAACAGACCCTCGCGAGGCTGTTCTTCCTTGTATTGTTCATCATCATCAGCCCAAGAGGCAATCCACCACGCCACAAACTAGAGTAGGGTATTACACCATAATGGTGGCCCGAACTAGTGTAAACCTTGTGTCTCTTGTGCTGTTCCTTTTGTAGTTTAGATCCTAGCAAGTCGGCGGGGTGCAGGTAGGAAGAGGGCGAGATCTCCGCGCGCACCCCAGTGTTCGAACCTCAAGGGTCTGCCAGAACCCGAAATCCGACATTTGGCGCGCCAGGTAGGGGTGCGCCGGGATCCACATTCTGCCACTTCGCGTCCCGTCGCATCGTCATCACCATGCTCGGCGACCAGGCGGGCAACCCTGATCCCTGGGCGGCTTGGCCCGCCCGCGCAGAGCCGCTCGCCTCGGGCGACCCCATGCCCCAGGCAGGCGCGGTCGGCAGCAAGGGCCTCCAGTCACGCCGCGGCCACGACGCCATACACCCGCTGGGAGCAGGCGAACTCAAGGGCCACGCTCACGGTGGCCCGAGAGTTACTGCAGTGCTGGCTGTTGGAGGGCGGCCGCGACGTGCTGCTGGAGCGGGTGGCAGAGCTCCTGGGCTTTGCCGCCTCGGGGGCTCACCCCTTCTCCACCAAGCTCCCATCTCAGGTCCAGGGTGGCCCGCGCGGGTGCCCCACGCACGCCCGCGGGCTCCAAGGCTACTCCAACACCAGCGAAGCTGTCAGCACCGGGCCAGCGGCAGCGCTGACTCCGCTCCCGGCCAGCGAAGAAGGACTCGTCGCGACCCGCGGCCCCAGTGGGCCGCCGCGCTACCACCCCCAGGTGGGCACATCAAGCAGAGCTGCATGGCACGCGGAGCACTATGGCACGGCCTTCGGGATGACGGCCCCAGAAGAATACCTGCCCCACATGATGGACCAAGGGCACCCGCATGAGGGCGAACAAGGCTTGCTCCACAGCCCAAGCTGGGGGACGAGGCGCCAGAAGCTGAGCTCTTCCAGGAGCCCCATGACGGCCCCACCGGCCACGCTGGAAGCGACGATTATCTGGTACCGCTAATTCCTCAGGAGCAGGCATACGCTAATCATGGATCGCAGGAGGTGCAAGTCGCCACAGCAAGCAACTGCCCCGCTCCCACAGTCTCCTACCCCTCAGGGGGGGGGGGGGGCTTCGGGGGCTGCAGGAGAGGGGCCGAGATCCCGCATCACCACCGCGGCGTTCGGAGCAAGGCGTTCTCAGGAGGTAGGCCCTCTGCTGGGGAGGTGCCTCAGGGCCTACCCCTGGCGGAGGACCCGTGGTCGTCGAGGGAACCGGTGGCGACCGCTCTACCCCATCGGCGGCGTCCTGGTTTCCGGTCATCTTTGATGGCACTAGAGTGTGGCACAAGGCGGGGCCCTCGTCTGGCGATATGAAGCAAGGCCGGTACCTGTGAAGAAGGCCCAGTGCCTGTGAAGCTCGCTGCCCCGTGACACTCTCACATAATAATGAGTGGGGCTGTACACGCCCCGGAGTCTCAGGGGTGCCGGCCTCAGGCCCTGGGGCTCCCTCCCACGCCCAATGGCAGCACTTAGCTCCGCGCTGGTGAGAGGACGTCCAAGACTAGACTAGGTGCTGAACGCGGCCTTTTTTCCTGCTTTCATTGCTTTTCCCTTGGTTGTCGCTTTCCCCCGCTGGATTTAAGTTGGACTCGAATTTGAGATTTGAGTGTGTTTGGGGAAGCGGTGCTTAGTCTCGTTCGAGAAATCTCTCGCGTTTCGATTACCACTTCGCCTCAGCTGCCTCCCCTCATGAGCCCCTCGCGAGCCGGATCTGGCCTAGCTTGCGTGCAGCCCAGACTGCCGCTGTCGTATCCTCTCAGGAGGTTTTTCACTGCAGATCCTACGAATTCGATCAGGAGACACTTGGGACACCACTGCCTCCCACATGCTATCTCTGGGCCCGCACGGGACAAAGGTAAACTAGCCAGCCGGCTCATCGCCTAGCCAACCACTTGGCGCGGGCGTACGGGCGATGTAGCATCCACTAGTATGCTGAACATGAGTTCTACATGAGGGGCACCCCCTCCCAAAATGCTCTTACAACCATCAGGTCAAAACCTGAGTTCTGTTCATGCAGGGTAAGGAGACAGGAACGATACGCAGTCAGTCGGATAAATCCCCCAATGCATCCTCAGGAGCACCGCCCGAACTATTGCTGGCGTCGCTGGCCTCGCCGTCGCCCTCTGCGTTGCCATCAGCGGCATCAGGACCGTTCACCACGCCGCCGTCATCGGCGGCCACGATCGCGTCGTTGTTATCTGAAGCGAAGGCCCTGACGAGAGCATCCACGTTGTCTTCCACCCAGTGCGCCAGGTCGTCCCGGACGGCCTGGGGGACTGGGGCGATGGCAGCGTCGAAGTCGAAGTGGGGGTCCATGTTCCGGAGATGGCTGAAGACGCGAGAAAACGTGGGCCCGAGCAGGGCGCGGCTCCTCTCCTCCACCAACCTGTCAGCTCTGACCGACCGCGCCTCCAGCTGCGTCACCACGTCGGTGAAGAACTGAAGGTTGCTAGCGTAGTTAACTGCGTGCGGCTCGCCAACAGCCGCCTCGCAGATGTTACCCAAGGTTGTGTTGGCTCTCTCCCGAACCGTGGTGAGCATGGGGCCGTGCTCATGCTCCAGGATCCGCCGCTGGCGTATCTCGTCCGCATTCTGGCGCGCGACAGCCTCAGCCTCGTCCACCCGTTGGCGAAGGAGAAGCACCTCGGCATGGGAGGTAGTTGACTCCCCCTGTGCCACCTCAAGTGCGGCCCGCAAAGCATCGACCCGCCGCGTCACTTCCTCCAGCTTGACCCTCAAGACAGCGGTCCTACCTTCAGCCTCGGTCCGGATCAACCCTAGCCTCTCCTCGAACTCGCGCTCGAGGTTCAAGCGCGCCGTCGCCACCCGACATCTGACCTCCTCCAGGACACGGGCTTCTCGCGCGGCGACATCATCCTCTGCCTGCGTCACCAAGCGCTCCCTTGTCTCCAGGCGTTCATACTCGCGTGCGCGTTCAGCGGCTTCTAGCGTCAGCGCCTCCTCACGCTTCTGGAGCTCCGCTGGGTCGCCCGAAGCCACCTTCATCGACGCAAGGGCCGCCTCGTGCAGCTCCGCCTGCTCCTCCAGTGAGCGACACCGGGCCAGGAGTTCCCGCGCCCGCTCCTCTGTCGCCTCTCACCGCCGGTCAGCTTCCCGGGCCTCCTCAACGGCCCGGGAACGGACCTCTCGAGAGGCCGCTAGCAATGCCTTGGCCTCCTCATCATCAAGATCGCGCTGATTGCGCGCGAGGGCGACAGCCACCTTCAGCTCGCGCCTCTCTGCAGCCAAGCGCAGGCCCTCGGCCTGAAGGCGCGCATCCTCATTAGCAAGCTCTTCACCAAGCAGGCTCACCGCGTCAGCCGCCCTCCGAAGAAACCCTTGGCAAAGAGTGCGACGCTTCCGGGCGCGCTCGAGTACGTTTTCCACACCGTCATTCGCCCCAAGCGAGCACCGGGGGACACGAATCAACACTCTCCCTCCAGGCAGGGGGCTGGGGGCTGGCACCCTCGCGGCGGCCGGGCACGCCTCGCCAGAAGCCCGTCCTGGAGCCAGTCCGTCCCCAAATGAAAAGCGCAGGGAGTACTCCAGCTAGTCACGGTCCACAACCAGACAAGAAGCCCACAGTAGGCTGGCTATGCCACGAGAAGGCTTGCGAAGGAAGGTCGTGAGGCGCGCAGGGCTGCGATGCGCCTCAAGATGGTTCGCCTCTCCAACCTGCCTCACTGCAAGGGCTCTGCTGCTCGGAGTGCTCGAAGATGGTGGAGAGGGCGGAGACAAGGGGGATGGCTCCTCAGTCATGTCCGTGAGCTTGGCGGGAAGGGCCCTGCAGAGCAAGGATCAGGTAAAGCAACAGAAGGATCAGGAGCTGGGAAAGGAGAAGGCTTACTCATCGATGGCGAAGTACTTCCTACGCTTCAGCAGGCGACAAGGGTAATCGTCACCCAGGGCCTCCCTTCTCTTCCGGAGGGCCTCAAAGTCCACGCGGAAGCGACCCAAGAGTCGAGCGCAGGGTTTGGCCTGCGACGAGGAAGAAGCGTCAAGGCGACCGACGCCAGGGGCGTCTGCCTGATGCGCGCCGCTGGTCGCCTCACCAAGAAGAGTAGCTGGGGCCTCAGGGGCCTCAGCCGCGGGCGCTGCGGGCAGCTGCTCGCCGCCCTCAGCCACAGCAGCACGGGCCTCAGGGGCTGCTCCCTCATGAGCGCCGCCCGGCGCTGTCACCTCGGCAGGGGCCCCCTCGGCCTCCGGTGGCTCATGCCTCCCTGCTCCGCCACTTGAGGAAGAGTCACCTTGGCCGTCTGGAAGGGCGGCCACCACCACTGGGTTCTCGCGAGGCCCCTGGAGGCCAGCGGGGCGTGGCCCCCACTCGTCAAAGATAGGCATCTGATTCACAAAGTCGCCCCTGTTCGGGCAAAGATACAGCAAGGTCCCCCCTTGCCCGATGCTGCCGGGGGTGGGGTCCCCAGTCAAGACCAAGAGCACTTTCCTCAGTGCTTCAAGCGTGAGGTCCTCTTCCTGGAGCCTCATACGATCCCCACGCCCGCTGAAGGCCCACATCCGGTGAGAGTGGCGATGGAGAGGGGCAATGCGGCATAGCAGGAACTCCTTCACCACCTTGGGCGCCGTTACGCCGAGCGCCCTCAAGAACGCGAAGCGACGCCAGACGAAGACGAGTCGGGAACTCGTGAACGTCTCCTGGCCCCAGCCTGAATTGGGGACAGCAGGCGAAGATGGCTCCGACAGCAGGGGGCTGGGCACCCCTATGTCCACATACAGCCACCGCTCGCGGAACCCAGGTGCGGGCGGAGGAAGACTGAAGTCGATCCCTAAGGCCGCTGTCTCAGGTGCAACAACGAAGCTCACGCACCCCGAGCATTGGGTGGGGTCGACAAGACGCAGAGAGAAGAAGTGGCGCAGCAAGGCAACCGAAGGAAGGATGCCCATCATTGCCTCACAAACAAAGGCGAAGACCGCAAGAAGAGTGATGGATTCAGGACCCAGATGCATCATGTGGATCTGATAGTGGGAGAGCACGGCGTTGAAGAAACCGGAAAAGGGGGAAATACCGGACTTCAGTGATTACCCTGTCAATGGAGAAGCGAGACGCGGGCCAGGCCGTTGTCCTCCCGCATTCGTTGAAGATGGTGGCCAGAGCCGAGCTGACCTTGCCCAAGCCCTCTCGATTGATTATGATCGACCGGTCGACGGCGGGGGCCGCCAACGACGGCGGGCGAGGCGGAGGCGTGGGCTTCTTCCCTCTTGCCTTCTTCGTTGGAGCCATGGCAACGGAAAGGGGGGGGGGGGAGGTTCGAGATTGGATTGGGAGCGGAAGCTGGAGTTCGAGAGGAGGAAGGGCAGAGGACGATCGGGCAACGAAAAGGGGAGCGGCTGTGTGCGATTACGAGTCCGCCTAGCATGACACAGAATAAGGAGGTGTGAGGGAACAGTGCCGCCCACGTCCAATCAACCGCCACGCGGCGCCCAAGGCCGCAGGCTGTTAGGGCCCGCGACGCTTCGCACTTGCCCCTTCGCCTCTCTGCTCGGCCAAGTCCGAGCGCGCCTTGGGCCCGGGGGCTACTGTCGGCGTTCTGGGAACGGGGGTCCCCAGACTTGCCT
>LR880970.1:557977899-557989255 GCA_904067115.1 Aegilops sharonensis
GCACACAAACAGTTCACCATCATAAGATTTAGTAAAGAGAGTAGGGTCGAGTGAACCGGGTGTGAAGCCATTCTTCACGAAGAATTCCTTCAATGTATCATACCACGCCCGAGGGGCTTGCTTGAGGCCATAGAGGGCCTTATTAAGTCTGAAGACTTTGTCAGGATTCTTTGGATCTTCAAAACCTGGGGGTTGAGCAACATATACTTCTTCCTCAAGCTTACCATTGAGCAATGCACTTTTCACATCCATTTGTTGTAAAATAATATTATTATGGTTAGCATAAGCAAGTAATATGCGAATAGCCTCAAGTCTAGCAACAGGTGCAAAAGTTTCATCGAAATCAATTCCTTCAACCTGTGTGTAGCATTGAGCTACCAGTCGTGCCTTATTCCTTACCACAAGGCCATTTTCATCTTGCTTGTTGCGGTAGATCCACTTTGTGCCAATGATATTATGCTTGCGAGGATCTGGATGTTTGACCAGTTCCCAGACATTGTTGAGCTCGAACTGATGTAATTCTTCTTACATAGCCTGAATCCACTCCGGCTACAGAAATGCTTAATCTACCTTAGTGGGCTCTGTGATAGAGACAAAAGCATAGTGCCCACAAAAGTTAGATAAATGTGAAGCTTTTGAGCGTGTGAGAGGACCTGGTGCTTTAATGTCATCGATGATCTTCTCCACTTGCACTTCTTTTGCAACGCGAAGATGAGCTGGTTGTCGCTGAGGAATTTGATCATTTTCTTCAGCACCATTTTCTTCAGCGTTTTCTTCAGGTGCATCAGCTCGATGTTCTTCATGAACTGGAATGAATTCTTCAGCAGATTCTTTAGTAGGAATGACATCCTCAGTTGCCTTGAACTTGATAGAATCCTCAGGTGCTGGTTCATCTAACACAGAAGGTAGGTGCTCTCTTTGCGAGCCATTAGTTTCATCGAACCGCACATCTACAGTGTCAACAATCTTGTGAAGAACAATGTTGAAGACTCTGTAGGTGTGCGAGTCCTTTCCGTAACCAAGCATAAACCCTTCATGTGCTTTCGGTGCAAATTTAGAATTGCGGTGAGGATCTCTAATCCAACATTTAGCACCGAAGACTTTGAAATAACTCCCGTTGGGTTTCTTGTCAGTGAGGAGTTCATAGGCCGTCTTCTTGAAGAATTTGTGAAGATATACTCTGTTGATGATGTGGCACGCAGTATCAATGGCATCAATCCAAAAACGACGAGGCGTTTTGTATTCATCAAGAATAGTGCGAGCCATCTCAACAAGAGTTCTGTTCTTGCACTCCACGACGCCATTTTGCTGAGGAGTATAGGGAGCAGATAACTCATGAGTAATACCAAGTTCATCAAGATAGTCATCAAGACCGGAATTCTTGAACTCAGTTCCATTGTCACTTCTGATGTGCTTGATCTTCACACCAAAGTTGGTTGAAGACCTCGAGGAAAAACGTTTGAAGACTTCCTGCACTTCATGTTTGTAAGTTACAATGTGTACCCATGTATATCGAGAGTAATCATCAACAATGACAAAACCATATAGAGATGCATCATTTGTGACTGCTATGTAATGATTAGGTCCGAAGAGGTCCATGTGAAGCAATTCGAATGGACGAGTAGTGGTCATGATAGTCTTTGCTGGATGCTTGGCCTTGGTCATTTTTCCAGCTTCACGGGCTCCGCATAAGTGATCCTTGAGGAATTTGACATTCTCAATGCCAATGACATGCTTCTTCTTCGCAAGTGTGTGCAAATTCTTCATGCCTGCGTGACCAAGTCGTCGATGCCATAGCCAGCCTTCTGAAGCTTTTGCAAGTAGACACACGGCTGGTTGTGGTCCTGTAGAGAAATCAACAATATACAAATCTCCTCTCCTAAAGCCTTCGAAGACTTTGGAATTGTCAGCTTCCATAATCACAACACAGCGATACTTGCCAAAGACAACAACCATATCAAGATCACAAAGCATTGAGACTGACATGAGGTTGTATCCTAAGGAATCAACAAGCATGACTTTGTCCATGTGTTTATCCTTAGAGATCGCAACCTTACCAAGACCCAATACCTGACTTTTGCCTTTGTCAGCAAAGATGATATGCTTCAGATGTGATGGTGATAAGGGAGCATCCATCAAAAGATTCTTGTCACCAGTCATGTGATTTGTACATCCACTATCGAGGACCCATTCAGTGGTTTTGGGTTGATCATCCTTGGCACCTTTTGCCATGAAGCAATAGGTGGGAGCGTAGTCATCATTATCTTCATCAGGCTTGTCGGCGGGGTCAGTTTCTTCAGTGTTGAAGATGGACTTGCTAACGTAAGCAGTAGCGAAGGCCAGACTTGCCACACCAGATTCGGATTCTTCAGACGCCTCCTCTTCCTCATGTTCCTCAGATTCAGCTTCAGAGTCCATTTCCTTGCCAATGAATGCCCGAGCCTTCTTGGAGCTTCTCTTCTTGTGAGATGAAGACTTCGAGGATTTTGATGGCGAAGATTTTGACGATTTCTTCTTCTTCTTCGCATCATCAGAACTGTAATCCTTGTATTTCTTCTTCTTCAATTCCTTTTCCCATTGAGGACAATCTTGAATATAATGACCAGGTTTCTTGCATTTGTGGCACAGCCTTCTCTTATAGTCACTTGATGAGGAATCACTGCTTCTTGTGGATTTTCCAAAGCGACCACGTCTTGAGAGCTTCTGGAATTTCTTCACGAACAGTGCTAGCTCCTGGCTCAATTCTTCAGGATCTCCAAGGCTACTACCAGAGTCTTCACACTCAGATTCAGACACAGCCTTGGCCTTCAGGGCATGTGGTTTGCCATAGATCGAACCATAGAGATCTCTCTTTTCAGCAAGCTGGAACTCGTGAGTATTTAGCCTTTCGAGGATATCGGCAGGATCAAGTGACTTGTAGTCAGCACGCTCTTGTATCATCAGTGCCAGAGTATCAAATGAGGAAACAAGCGATCTCAACAATTTCTTCACCACCTCATGGTCGGTGATGTCAGTGGCACCAAGCGCTTGAAGCTCATTTGAGATGTCAGTGAGGCGATCGAAGGTTTGTTGAACATTTTCGTTGTCGAGTCTTTTGAAGCGGTTGAAGAGATTTCGAAGAACATCAACTCGAGAGTCACGCTGAGTTGAGACTCCTTCATTTACTTTGGACAGCCTGTCCCAGATGAGCTTGGCAGTTTTCAAAGATCTCACTCTTCCATACTATCCTTTACTCAGATGGCCACAAATGATATTCTTCGCTTGAGAATCGAGTTGCTTGAATCTCTTCGCATCGGTAGCGTTCAGTGAGGGTGTGACAGAGGGAACACCATTTTCCACAACATACCAGAGATCATTGTCAATTGCCTCGAGATGCATTCGCATCTTGTTTTTCCAGTAGGGGTAGTCCGTCCCATAAAAGGTAGGACACCCAGCTGAGACCTTGATCATACCTGCGGTCGACATAACTAAAACTCCAGGCGGTTAAACCAAAATCACACAGAACAAGGGAGTACCTTGCTCTGATACCAATTGAAACTGCGTTATATCGACTAGAGGGGGGGTGAATAGGCGATTTTTATGAATTCTTCACTGAGGAATTCGCCGGTGAGGAAATTCCTTAGCGAAGAACTATTAGCAGCGGAATAAGTACTCAGAAGTAAACATAGCAGAATACAAGCATGGTCATCATGATGAAATGAAGACAAGCACAGACTACAGAAAGCATAATCACAGGATAACACAAGATGAAGACAAACAGACTAAAGAAATTGAACTGAGGAAATTGAGAAAGTCTTCAGTCAAAGTCTTCAAACACAGATATGAACAAACACTCAACACAGTAATGAGGAAATGAAAGGGTTGAGGAAATAGAACCAGTTAGGTTGGTGAAGACAATGATTTGGTAGACCAGTTCCAACTGTTGTCTCAGTTGTACGTCTGGTTGGAGCGGCTGAGTATTTAAACTCGAGGACACGCAGTCCCGGACACCCAGTCACTGAGCACGCAGCTCAGGACACCCAGTCCTCACCGTATTCTCCTTGAACTAAGGTCACGCAGACCTCTTCCAATCACTCGTGGTAAGTCTTCAGGCGACTTCCAAACCTTCACAGACTCGGTCACTCGGCGATCCACAATACCTCTTGGATGCTCTAGACCTTGACGCCTAACCGTCTGGAAGAAGCACAGTCTTCAAAGGTAACAAGTGTCGGATCCACGCAGGATCAATTTCTTCAGTGATGCTCAATCACTTTGGGTTTGTAGGGGTTTGGTTTTGGGTTTTCCTCACTTGATGATTTTCGCTCAAAGTCCTCGGAGGATGGGTTGCTCTCAAATGACAAGTGTCAAGTTCTCTCGGAGCAGCCAACCAGCTAGTGGTTGTAGGGGGCGGCTATTTATAGCCTAGGGAGCAGCCCGACATGATAAGACATAAATGCCCTTCAATGATATGACCGTTAGGTGGATAATATATTTTGGGACAGCTGGCGCGCAGCACAGCAACGGTCGGAAATTTGACTCTCAAATTCCTCGGGGCTATCATGTTCCTCACTGTGTAGGCAATTCACACTGGCGAATTCCTCACTCCTCAGTCAGAACAAATTCATCAGCGACCAGAAGAACTTCGTCTCTGTCACTGAAGAAAGTGACTGAACTGTACGAGATTTCCAAAGGCTTCACTCGAAGGGATTGGTAGGTGTAGGATTTTGAGTTGAGCATCACATGGAAATTTTTCCTTGGTATTTCCTCGACCCCCTTTAACAGTATGGTGTTTCCTATGACTCAAGAAAGAGAAAATGAAACTACGAAAACAAAAGTCTTCACGCTTCATGTTCCACAAATGAATACCAAGTCTTCAAGGTCACACCAATTTCTTCACTTTCAAAGTCTTCAGAAAGTCTTCAGAATATCAAAGTCTTCAGTTGAAGAACTTCATTTTTAGGGGTCGACTTTCTCTGTAAATATCAAACTCCTCATATACTTATAGACCTGTGTACACTCACAAACGCATTAGTCCCTTAACCTATAAGTCTTCAATACACCAAAATCACTAAGGGGCACTAGATGCACTTACACTTTCCTGAAATATTTATCTTCAAATGGCATTAGTTCAATGAGATATATGTTAATCATTCCCAAAACCACCCAGGAATTTTTTTGAAATTGCATGCAACGTTTCCCAACGGTGGCATCCGAGCCAGGTCTATGCATAGATGATATGCACGAGGAGAACACAAAGAGTTGTGGGCGGTGATCGTTATACTGCTTACCACCAAAGTCTTATTTTGATTCAGCGATATTGCTGGATGAAGCGACATGGACCAACCTTACATGACCGTGTTCATGAGACCGGTTCCATGTGACACTCCAAAAAAAATTTCATTTGGTTTTTCAACAAAATTCCTTATTTAATTTGAAGGAGGCTATTTAAAATCTTTTAAAAAGACTCTCCCTCTCAAATAATTTCTCTTATGATAAAATCTTTTTGGGGTTATCCTCAACCTTGATGATTGGCTTTGAAGGTCCTTCATTGGTGTTGACTCACCACAATTTATTTTTGAAAGGTTTTCTTTTAAAAAGAAATCCAATGAGTTTTGGTCTATTCCTTTTTATTCCAACCATCCCCTTTCACCATGTCTCATATTAAATTTTCCCCCCAAAACACCTCCCTCCACTTTGGGGCAAGCCAAGTAACCAATCCCAGCAAGTTCAGCTCATTTTTTATTTTTATTCCATTTATTTTTCTCCAAAAACTATTTCTGTTTTTATTTTTGGACCTAGGTGGTTTACAAAGGAATTACCAAATCCCTTTTGAGTTTTGATCTCAAACCAACTCCTCTGGCTAGTCCTTAACACCGACAACCTAGATCCATCAAGATCCACTCTTCCACAATTAAAATTTTTCAAGTTTCACTCACTGCAAGTTTGGACCAGATTCATCATTTTTGGTGAAATTCATATTTCCTCTTCAAAAATTCTACCAAAACTCAGGCAACCCCCAGATGCATTGAGAGGCCACCTCACCAAAGATCAGCCCCAGATAAATTGCCCACATGCCAAAATCATTTCATCGAACACCTTGCTTGCACTGTTACTGTGCATGTTCAGAAAATTCAGTGTTTCAGTCGACAGTCAGTGTCGTTTTCTTCAGAGTCTTGGCGTCGATCTCACCAGTGCACACTCTGGCGCCTTGCGCACTGCTTCTCCCTCTTATCCATAGCGCCACACGCTCTCTTGGACGGGCTCAGGTGTCGGTGGCAGCGTGCCTCGCCGACGCCGGCAGCTTCTGCGGTGGCAGAGCCACCCGTGGCGACCAGCGGAAGCCAGCGCCAGCTTTCTGCGTCGTCCAGCACCGCCCAAAGCACCCGAGGCCTCCGCATGGCTGCCTACTTGCCAGCGCACGCTGCAGCACCGTCACCGTGGCCTGGCGAGCATAGGGCGCGCTCTCTGCCGCCGACGGGCCCGCGAGGCGCCGTTCCGTTGAAACCGCAGAACAAGCCTAATTCGACCGAGTTTAAGGTTTAGATGAAACCAGTGGATCTCCACGTTGATGCCTGGCCGCCAAAACCACCCATCCGGCCACTGCACCACCGTAATCGCCGCCGGAGTTATCCCGTTCACGGGAACCACCTCCGGCCGGCTATAAATAGCCATCCCGAGCTCACCTTCGACCAGCACTACTCCCTCCACCTCACCAGAGCCCTTCCAAGACACGAGGAGGACCCCGAGGAGGCCTTCTCCTCCGTCTCCGGCCGCCCCGTTCCGCCTCGGGCTCCAGCTTGACCCACTCAGGTGAGGCCACCCCCGCCTCCCATACCTCGTCAGTAGCCCTTTGGTGTACCCAGTGCTCTAACCCCAGCTTCAATTCCACCTCCGTAGCTCTCCCCGACGAGGTCCAGCAACGCCCGAACCACCGTCCGCCAGAGTTGAGGCCGCCGTCGACGTGGTGCTCGCCGACGACCAACTCCACCACCCACAGGTGCGAAAGGACTCAAGGAACCCGTAGGTACCAACCACTCTTCCTAACTCGCCGTGGATCGCCGCCGGCGACCACCTCAGCCTTCGGGCGCCGGCATGCTCTGTTTTTCCTCCCTCCAAATTTCAAACCTGACGAGTGGGACCCCCTCATCAGTCTCTCTGTTTTATTCGAACCGTTTGCTCTGGAAAGCGCCTTCGGGCAAAATACGCTTTCGATCTAAAGCGTTTTTCTGGCTTTTTCTGTTCAGCCCCTGGGAAGTTTCTGTTTCATTACAGACAAGTCCCTAGGCTAAAACCTTAATATCTTTTAAACAGAAAAATGATTTTTTGAGTCATTCTTTTTCTGTCACCTTTATTTTTCTGTCTAGTTTTTTATCATATTTATTTGAAAAAAATTTGGAGCACTTTTTGTGCACACACTGTATTTACGTTAGAACGTATTTTTTTTCTTTATACCATAGATACCGAAGGAGGTGACGGAACCGCGAACTTCACCGAGCTAGACTCCGACTACTCCGAACCAGGCAAACATGTTTGAACCTTTGATATGATGAGTGTTTTGCATGTTTGCTTTGAGTAGCTAGTATATGGCATGTTCATATATATAAGCAATAAGTGGTATATTACATGCAAAGTTGATGCAAGTGAGCTTCGAAACTCCATATACTTTATGATGTGAGTTTATATGATCATGTGGTGACATGAGAGGTGGTAAGATGGCAGTGTTGTAGCATGCCAGTCTTATGCCAAACCATTTAACTCCAGTGTTAACGTGGATCAAGTAACGTTATCATCGATTCCTTCCTTTTGTGCTACCTCATGTTTTCCGTAAGGAATATGGTTTAGTAAGTTGCAAACCGCTTTCCTCGTACACACCACATAGAGAGGCCGTGATGAGGGTTCCATGGCCCTGGATTAAAGCCAGTCATCCGGTCAGGGGGCATGGGTGTTTCCGGTTGGGACCGAGAGGGGGGCACCCCTTAGAGCGCGCGTATATAAATTTGATCCCATGCTATTCGNGCCTTCGGGCAAAATACGCTTTCGATCTAAAGCGTTTTTCTGGCTTTTTCTGTTCAGCCCCTGGGAAGTTTCTGTTTCATTACAGACAAGTCCCTAGGCTAAAACCTTAATATCTTTTAAACAGAAAAATGATTTTTTGAGTCATTCTTTTTCTGTCACCTTTATTTTTCTGTCTAGTTTTTTATCATATTTATTTGAAAAAAATTTGGAGCACTTTTTGTGCACACACTGTATTTACGTTAGAACGTATTTTTTTTCTTTATACCATAGATACCGAAGGAGGTGACGGAACCGCGAACTTCACCGAGCTAGACTCCGACTACTCCGAACCAGGCAAACATGTTTGAACCTTTGATATGATGAGTGTTTTGCATGTTTGCTTTGAGTAGCTAGTATATGGCATGTTCATATATATAAGCAATAAGTGGTATATTACATGCAAAGTTGATGCAAGTGAGCTTCGAAACTCCATATACTTTATGATGTGAGTTTATATGATCATGTGGTGACATGAGAGGTGGTAAGATGGCAGTGTTGTAGCATGCCAGTCTTATGCCAAACCATTTAACTCCAGTGTTAACGTGGATCAAGTAACGTTATCATCGATTCCTTCCTTTTGTGCTACCTCATGTTTTCCGTAAGGAATATGGTTTAGTAAGTTGCAAACCGCTTTCCTCGTACACACCACATAGAGAGGCCGTGATGAGGGTTCCATGGCCCTGGATTAAAGCCAGTCATCCGGTCAGGGGGCATGGGTGTTTCCGGTTGGGACCGAGAGGGGGGCACCCCTTAGAGCGCGCGTATATAAATTTGATCCCATGCTATTCGTGGTTGTAGCCTCCCCGTCTCAAAGTTTTTCTCGAACGTTGCCTACGGTGATTCCTGGCATCGTGAGGTGGAAATGGGTGTGTACTGGTTAGATGTGTTTTTACTGAAATACCATAAACGGAACTTGTCCTTCGTGACTACTGAAATTCGTTGGCTGTGGTTAAATAGTACAAACTCTGTAGAGTCAAAATCGTTCAAGTAATTATATCTTGATCAACAACTGTGTTCAACCTATCTCTGTCAGTATAAGTCTCAGTGACAAAACTCCGGTGAACAAACATGAGTGTTTCGTCCGGTTAATGGTTTATTCGTGTGGTTGGACTAACCCGTTTATTATCATGTGCTAAGCATTTCCTGTGAGTGATATATCTTCATGAATTTATGGAATACAAATGATGACATATAAGCCCTTTCTGTGATGTCGCTCAGACGTCCGACTGTGGCATCTCTGTTATTTATTATAAGCCCTATTCGAGATGTCGCTCAGACGTCCAACTGTGGCATCGCTGTTATTTACTTTAATTATAAGCCCTTTCTGTGATGTCGCTCAGACGTCCGACTGTGGCATCTCTGTTGTTTATTATAAGCCCTTTTCGAGATGTCGCTCAGACGTTCGACTGTGGTATCGCTGTTATTTACTTTAAATATAAGCCCTTTCCGAGATGTCGCATAGACGTCCGACTGTGGCACGCACTGTCATTTACTTTTCTATATAAGCCCTTTACGTGGTGTCGCCCAGACGCCCGACTGCGGCATGATAATTTACTTATTCCACCTTTCGAGGTGTCGCTTCAGACACCCGATCGGTTTTCATTTATTTTTATTGGGGTCTCGGGAGGACTACCACCTGACTTCCTTTTTATTTTACATGTCGTGCAAATTTATTATTTGAATGTGCATTGCTAACTGCTCATGGTGCATCGTGTTGCATTTGTTATATCTTATGTCCAAACTGTCTTGCGAGTACATTCAAAGTACTCACCTGGCTTGTTGATTTGGCCAGATGTTGACGAAGGCGATCTCATGGATGAAGAGTACGATAGCGAGTCCGACGCCTAGAGGAGTCCCAGTCAGTCCCACACGATCCTGGATTTAGTCACTTGTAATATATCCGCTTCCGCTACTAGAATAAATTCATCGAGCCTCACTCCGACGCTCGATGAGCTGCAAGATTAAGAGTCTTGTTACCCACTCCACTGTGACATATCCACCACCACTTTTATATCGAGCCAGCAGTATGTCACCATACCCTTGTGTCATATCCGCCCTTATGAAAAATATTGGTGTGCTTGTAAATAATTATTGAGCAATCTCAGCTCAACCCTATATAATATTTAATACTACTGGATTTCTGTATCAAAGTTTTGTCTACCAGTAAGGAGGATTTTCCTATACTGGTCTGCATAAAGGTCGGTTGTTCAATAAGATTTTTATTGAAAAACCGGTCGTGACATTCCACCGACAGACATGCAACTACTTTTGCATAAACATGGCTGGCGGGTGTCTGTTTCTCCAACTTTAGTTGAATCAAATTTGACTGTGGCCGGTCCTTGTGTAGGTTAAAACAATAAACTTGATAAATCACCATTGTGGTTTTGTGCCGTAGGTGAGTACGGTTAATGCAGAAGCCTGTAGCATCCACGTAAAACTTGCACCAACAAAGTAGAGGACGTCTAACTTGTTTTTGCAGGGCATGTTGTGATGTGATATGGTCAAGACATGATGTGATGTACGTTGTTGTATGAGATGATCATGTTTTGTAAAAGTTATCAGCAACTGGCAGGAGCCTTATGGTTGTCGCTTTATTGTATGAAATACAAACGCAATGTAATTGCTTTACTATATCACTAAGCGACAGCGATAGTCGTAGAAGCAATAGTTGGCAAGACGACCACGACGCTACGATGGAGATCAAGGTATCAAGCCGGTGGCGATGGAGATCATGACATTGCTTTGGTGATGGAGATCAAAAGCACAAGATGATGATGGCCATATCATGTCACATATTTTGATTGCATGTGAAGTTTATATTTATGCATCTTATTTTGCTTAGTACGGCCGTAGCATTATAAGATGATCCCTTACTAAAATTTCAAGGTATAAGTGTTCTCCCCGAGTATGCACCATTGTGAAAGTACCACACGATGATCGGGTGTGATAAGCTCTACATTCAAATACAACGGGCGCAAGGCATTTTTGCACAAGCGGAATACTCGGATTAAACTTGATGAGCCTAGCATATACAGATATGGCCTCGGAACACTGGAGCCAAAACGTCGAACGTGAATCATATAGTGGATATGATCAATATAGAGATGTTCACCATTGATGACTACTCCATCTCACGTGATGATCGGACATGGTTTAGTTGATTTGGATCATGTACCATTTAGATGACTTCAGGGTGTTGGGAAACATAGCATGCAATTTCCAAAAAAATCCTACGCTCACGCAAGATCTATCAAGGAGATGCATAGCAACGAGAGGGGGAGAGTGTGTCCACGTACCCTTGTAGAACGAAAGCGGAAGCGTT
>LR880970.1:557989382-558033416 GCA_904067115.1 Aegilops sharonensis
AGCGATAGTCGTAGAAGCAATAGTTGGCAAGACGACCACGACGCTACGATGGAGATCAAGGTATCAAGCCGGTGGCGATGGAGATCATGACATTGCTTTGGTGATGGAGATCAAAAGCACAAGATGATGATGGCCATATCATGTCACATATTTTGATTGCATGTGAAGTTTATATTTATGCATCTTATTTTGCTTAGTACGGCCGTAGCATTATAAGATGATCCCTTACTAAAATTTCAAGGTATAAGTGTTCTCCCCGAGTATGCACCATTGTGAAAGTACCACACGATGATCGGGTGTGATAAGCTCTACATTCAAATACAACGGGCGCAAGGCATTTTTGCACAAGCGGAATACTCGGATTAAACTTGATGAGCCTAGCATATACAGATATGGCCTCGGAACACTGGAGCCAAAACGTCGAACGTGAATCATATAGTGGATATGATCAATATAGAGATGTTCACCATTGATGACTACTCCATCTCACGTGATGATCGGACATGGTTTAGTTGATTTGGATCATGTACCATTTAGATGACTTCAGGGTGTTGGGAAACATAGCATGCAATTTCCAAAAAAATCCTACGCTCACGCAAGATCTATCAAGGAGATGCATAGCAACGAGAGGGGGAGAGTGTGTCCACGTACCCTTGTAGAACGAAAGCGGAAGCGTTAACTTAACGCGGTTGATGTAGTCGAATGTCTTCTCGAATCAACCGATCAAGTACCAAACGTACGACACATCCGAGTTCTCCACAAGTTCAGCTTGATGACGTCCCTCGAACTCTTGATCTAGTAGAGGTACAAAGGAGTCGATGAGTTCCGTCAGCACGACGATGTGGTGACAGTGTTGGTGAAGTGATTCCATGCCGGGCTTTGCCTAAGAACTACGACAATATGACCGGAGGAGTAAACTGTGGAGGGGGCACCGCACATGGCTAAACAATTGGTGTGCTTTGGGGTGCCACCTAAGGGATTCCTGGATAAGGGGGTATCCGGACAGCCGGACTATGTACTTTGGCCGGATTGTTGGACTATGAAGATACAAGATTGAAGACTTCGTCCAATGTCCGAAAGGGACTCTCCCTTGCGTGGAAGGCAAGCTTGGCGATTCATATGTAGATCTCCTTCTCTGTAACCGACTCTGTGTAACTCTAGCCCCCTCTAGTGTCTATATAAACCGGAGGGTTTAGTCCGTAGGACAAGAACAATCATACCATAGGCTAGCATCTAGGGTTTAGCCTCTACGATCTCGTGGTAGATCAACTCTTGTAATACTCATATCATTAAGATCAATCAAGCAGGAAGTAGGTTATTACCTCCATCGAGAGGGCCCGAACCTGGGTAAAACATCGTGTCCCCAGTCTCCTGTTACCATTAGCCTTAGACGCACAGTTCGGGACCCCCTACCTGAGATCCGCCGGTTTTGACACCGACATTGGTGCTTTAATTGAGAGTTCCTCTGTGTCGTCACTATAAGGCTCGATGGATCCCCCAACCTTCAACAGTGCAGTCCAGGGTGAGACTTTTCTCCTCGGACAAATCTTTGTGTTCGGCGGCTTCGCACTGCGGGCCAACTCGCTTGGCCATCTGGAGCAGATCGACAGCTACGCCCCTGGCCATCAGGTTAGGTTTGGCAACTTGAACTACACGGTCGATATCCGCGGAGACTTGATCTTTGAAGGATTCGGGCCTTCATCAGGAGTGCCGAATAGTCACGATGAGCATAACTTAAATCTGCTACCGGACAATATTCGGGATATCTCCCCTACAGCCGCTCCAGACCTAAATCCTTGGCAGATCGCGTCAAGCGAGGACGGGTGGATGGACCCCCGCCACGGAGGCCGCATACTCTTCGGCGGTAGAGCCGAGCACAAATTCCGCAGTTAAGGGGATATGCGTCACAGGACACCCAGACATGTGTCCGGACGTGGGTTCCGAACCGCGAGCGGCCGGGCCCATCAAGTCCGATTGGGTGCCAATAATGGAGTTCGCCGCCGTGGATATCTTTCAGCACTCCCCCCTTGGCGATGTGCTAAATTCATTAAGGTCTCTCTCTCTGTCAGGAGATCCCTGGCCGAACTATGTTCGGCTCGAGTGGGAAGTAGGCGACGAAGAAATTCGATACCCACCTACCGCCCACTTCATAGCCACGGTCGATGATTTGACCAACGTGCTTAACTTCGACTCCGAAGACATCGACGTTATAGACGACAATGCGGGAGAAGAACAGGAACCACCACCCACAGGGCGCTGGACTGCCACCTCTTCATATGATATATATATGGTGGATACTCCCAAAGAAAACAATGGCGATGAGGCAACAAGATATAACTCCTCAGGGAAGAAATCAAAGCATGGGCGTCATCGGTGCCGCTCCAAGCCCCGCCACAGCAACAACGACACCGGAGAAGAAAATAATCCAGATGGCGTCGAAGAGGAATACAATCCTGATCAGCCTATCTTCGAGCAAGCCGAACAAGAACCCGGGCAGGTCAGCCCAGATGAACAGGCGACAGACGGATACTTGGAGGACGACAACTACATGCCTCCCTCCGAAGACGAGGTGAGCCTCGGTGACGACGAATTTAGCGTACTGGAGGATCCCATAGAGCAGGAACGCTTTAAGCGCCGGCTCATAGCCACTGCAAGAAGCCTGAAAAAGAAGCAGCAGCAGCTCCACGCTGATCAAGATCTGCTCGCAGACAGATTGACTGAGGTCCTGACGGTCGAGGAATACGGACTCGAGCCCCCCATCAAGGGATACCCAAAGCACAAGTCGCTAGAGGAAGAAGAGGCCGAAAAGCCTGCACAACCAGCATAAGATGAGGCTGACCGGCCACCTCGTGGCCGGGATAAAAGGACGTACCAGCCCGCACCCCCACACCGGCTCACTACGGCCCGGGGCAATACACAGGACCTGTGAGACACATTGGAAAACAACGCAGGACAACCAAGATCGATCTATGGATCACGAGGGCGCGCCACAACACATGGTGATGACCGTCATGCCGGATACACTAACAATAAATCCGGCCGGGCCGAACATAACCGACCAGACCTAGCCAGACTGCTTCATGACATAGCCCGGCACAGAGGCGCCGCACACCCCCTCTGCTTCACTGATGAAGTAATGGATCATGAATTCCCAGAAGGGTTTAAACCTGTCAACATCGAGTCATATGATGGCACAACAGACCCCGCGGTGTGGATTGAAGATTTCCTTCTCCACATTCACATGGCCCGCGGTGATGACCTACATGCCATCAAGTATCTCCCCCTCAAGCTTAAAGGGCAAGCCAAACATTGGCTGAATAGCCTGCCAGCGAACTCCATTGGCAGTTGGAAAAATCTTGAGGACGCATAACTCGACAACTTCCAGGGCACCTACGTGCGACCACCGGATGCTGATGACTTATGTCACATTACCCAACAACTCGGAGAGTCAGCCAGAAAATTCTGGACTCGGTTCCTAACTAAAAAGAACCAAATTGTCGACCGTCCAGACGCCGAGGCCCTGGCGGCCTTTAAGCATAACATCTGCGACAAGTGGCTGGCCCGACACCTCGGCGAAGAAAAGCCGAAGTCCATGGCGGCCCTCACGACACTAATGACCCGCTTTTGCGCGGGCAGGGATAGCTGGCTGGCTCACAGTAACACCGTGCCAAGAAACTCCGGTACTTCAGATATCCGCGGCAGTAACGGAAAGCCACGGCGAAATAGACATAAGCATCAGAACAATGGCGACAGTACTGAAGATACGGCAGTCAGTGCCGGATTCAGCAACTCCAAATCCGGTCAGCGGAAAAAGCCGTTCAAAAGAAACAATCCGGGATCGTCTAGTCTGGACCGCATACTCGACCGCTCGTGCCAGATTCACGGCACCACCGACAAACCAGCCAATCACACTAACAGAGATTGCTGGGTGTTCAAACAGGTCGGCAAGGTGAACGCCGAAAACAAGGACAAGGGGCTGCACAACGATGACGACAGTGAGTCCCGGCGTCCGAACACCGAGACAGAAGAAATTTCCCCCAGGTGAAAACAGTAAACATGATCTACGCCACCCACATCCCCAAACGGGAGCGAAAGCGTGCACTTAGGGACGTCTATGCGATGGAGCCAGTCGCCCCAAAATTCAACCCATGGTCATCCTGCCCGATCACCTTTGATCGTAGGGATCATCCTACCAGCATCCGTCACGGCGGCTCAGCCGCATTGGTCCTTGACCCAATAATCGACGGATTCCATCTCACGCGAGTCCTCATGAAAGGTGGTAGTAGCCTGAATCTGCTCTATCAGGACACAGTGCGCAAAATGGGCATCGATCCTTCACGGATCAAACCAACCAAAACCACCCTTAAAGGTGTAATTCCAGGGGTAGAGGCCCGCTGTATGGGCTCAATAACACTGGAAGTGCTCTCCAGATCCCCGGATAATTTGCGAAGCAAAGAATTAATCTTCGATATCGTCCCTTTCTGTAGTGGCTACCATGCACTACTGGGACAAACTGCGTTCACTCGATTCAATGCGGTACCACACTATGCATACCTTAAGCTCAAGATACCAGGACCCCGCGGGGTTATAACAGTCAACGGAAACAAAGACCGCTCCCTCCGTACGAAAGAGCACATTGCGGCCCTCGCGGCTGAAGTACAAAGCAGCCTTCTTCAACAGACAACTCAGCCGGCAATAACAACCCCGAACACCGTCAAGTGAGTCCGGATCACCCCACAGCAGGATGGCCAGGCACGCCAAGAGCTCGATTAGCAATCCGGCCTCCGCCACAGCCCCATCGAGGAGGCATTTGTGCCACGCGTACACAACTACACACTAAAAATACCATGGGCATACGCGGAGGCGAGTCGAAGGTGCAGCTCACAAACGCTAAACCGCATTACCTTCTACTTTCTTTCTTTTCAGGACCCTACTTTCGGGCAGCCCCTTCAGAGAACCGTACTACCGGATTCATCACTGGAGGGAACACCAAGGAGGCAAGAGGCTTTGCACACAAGGGAATACCCAGGTGGTCTCTTTCAGTGACCGTTATACCTGTTTTTACATACCCGCATGCAGCTGGCCCTTGGACAGGACATGCCAAATAGTCCTATTTGTTTCTGGGTAATGCATTAATTGTACACATACGCCTTGTCGTATTATCCAAATAACAATGGGAAATAGTATACAACGTCAGCTTCTTATTACTATCTTCATATTTTCCATTGAATATTTTTTATGTTGGATCCGTACACTTTGGTACGATCAGTTCGCCAGGGGCTTTTTATTGAGCCCCATAACCTGGCAATCAAAGTCCGAACACTTTCAACAGTGCGGCACCCCGAACTTATAGCACTATATGCATCAACTTCGAATCATGTCTTGGTCAATAGTTGGGTAAGCCTGGCTCCCTGGTTTTGGTACCTTACATTCCACTATATCGGCTAAGGTAGCGCAGGGAGAACTACTTTGATTGTGTCCCGGTTCTTCCGAACGAGCACCTCAGTAGAGAAAGTCGAAAACTGACTGTCATGATACGGCGAGAGCTGGTCGCTGTTCGAGAGGTACTAAATCCTTAAAGATTTTTTTCCGCTTAAGGCGAGGAATCGGCCTTGTCCGATTTAGGCGTGTATAGCGCCCCAGTTCAGCCTTCTGAATACTAGGGTCTTCTCCGAAATTTAAAAATTATAGACTTCTATGGCCAAGTGAGAGTTATAAAGCCGTATAGTCCGATTGCCTCATTCGCTGCGCCGAACACCTCCTTAAAGGACCAAGAACTTGGATAAAGAGTGTTTGGGTTTTCCACGAACACCCCAGTACTAGCTACATGGGGGAGGAAGCCGACGACTGGCCTACTCTTAGAATTTTATAGACGGCCACACAGAAGGTAATATCTTAAATCGCCAAAGTGTTATATAACGTACACGAGCTTGTTCTCATATTACAAAGACGACACGAGTCCGTTCACTCAAAAATTATGTTCTTGGGGCATTCATCGGCCACAAGGCGAGCGCCCTTCATGACGCCATCATAATATTTCTCGGGGCAGCGGTGCTCCTTACCCTCCGGGGGTCCATCCTTCACCAGCTTCTCAGCATCCAATCTGGCCCAATGCACCTTCGCACGGGCAAAGGCCCAGCGGGAACCCTCAATACAGACGGACTAATTGATAACTTCAAGCCGCGGGCAGGCACTTACCATCCGCTTTATAAGGCCGATGTAGCTATCGGGCAGGGGCTCCCCAGGCCAAATCCGGACTATGAGGTCCTTCATGGCCAATTCGGCCGCCCGGTGGAGTTCAACCAACTGCTTCAGTTGGTCACTCAGAGACATTGGGTGTTCGGCTCCAATATACTTGGACCAGAATAGCTTCTCCATCGAGCTCCCCTCTTCGGCACGGTAGAACTCCGCGGTATCTGATATGCTGCGTGGCAGATCTGCGAATGCCCCTGGAGAGCTCTGAATGTGGGTGAGTAAAATAAATGTCTCCTCCACATGCTTGCTTTGCATAATGAATGCCTTACCCGCCACTATCTTCTTGGCCGCCTGGATTTCCTGGAGGGCCTTTCGGGCTTTGGCCTTGGCATCTTTCGCACTCTCGAGGGCTTTGGCAAGCTCGGACGCTTGCGTGTTGAAGTCATGCTCCAAGGACTCGAACTTCTTACCGAACTCCTGGAGATCTTGTTGTACCTCCCCCACCCGAGCATCTTCATTCTCACACTCGGTGCGCTCTGTGGCCGCCTTGGCTTCGGCTTTGGACAACGCTTTCTTCAGGGTTGCCACTTTGGTCGCCGCCCCTATTAAAAATCATGATGTTTTTTGTCAGCATCACCATTTTTTCTCCTGTACATGACCCACGAACGGGGTATTACCTACCTTTGTTCTCCTCGAGCTGCCTCTTTACGAGGCTGAGCTCTTCTCTGGCTTGCCCCAAGTCCTGCCTGAGTCCGGCAACCTCAGCTGTGCGTGCAGCGGCGGTCAGCAGCAGCGCCTACTCATTACCATAGACAACAACTATCAGACTCCTGCGGATTAAAAATTGACCCTCCCTTTGGTTTATTCTTTCCAAAACACCAAACAGAGTATCAGGGGCTACTGTCTATTGGGTGATATTTTCTCACACTTTTCATTACTTACCTCAAAGCCTGTTAGGAGGCTGGTGCAGGGTTTGTTCAACCCACTTTTGGCGGACCGGACCTTCTCAATCACCGTACCCAGGAGAGTATGGTGCTCTTTGTCGAGGGAAGCGCTGCGAAGCACTTCCAGCAAATTATCCGGTGCCTCCGGCTGGGTGGAGGTCATCGGCATGGCCGGCTCGCCCTCCTTAGCGAGGGGCTGCTCACTTGCATCCGGAACCCGTGAAGGCTCCGGTGCAGTAACTAGTGGGGAGCCAGACTTGTTGCAGCTCCCGTCCGCATAATCCATGGGGGTCTTACCCCCCATGTGCCCAGTGTCTGGAATTTTGCCTTGGGGTGTCTCCGGAAGCATCGCCTCCTGCTCTGATATCCTTTGGGACAACACCTCAGTGTCATCTACAGGTCGTGGGGAGGTGGCCGTCGGGAGCGAATCCATCTCCGACACACTCAAGGACCCATCCGAAGAGGATGCCCCAAGATTGGACCTGGCCGGACTGCATACACGTGTTCGGTGTTATTACGAACCAGTAAGTTAGAGTCACACGAAAATATTACAGAGTGCGGATACTTACGACTTCTCCCGGGGCTTTCCCCTGGGCAGCCACTCCTCCTCGCTGCAGGCGATTGTGGTGGAGTGGTCCGGAAGGGATACCTTTCCCTTCTTCGGCGTTTTAGCCTCCCCCTGTGGGGCGGCTTTCCTTTTATTCTCCTCCCCCGTGCGGGGAGGGGGCATTTCTTCATGTTTCCCCCAGCCTCCATGGGAGGAATCTGCCTCGTCGTCCTCTGACGACAAGTCTATTACGGCCTGGCGCCGGAGACCCTTCTTGGTCCCCGCGTCCGCTTTCTTGGACCCTTCGGCCTCCCCGTATGGGGCGGCCCTCTTCTTCTTCTTCTCCTCCCCTTCGTGGGAGGAGAGTGCCTCATCATCTTCAAGCGAGGTGTCCGATGCGACCCCGCGCTGGAGACCCTTCCGGGTCCCCGTGGCCTTCTTTTCGGCCTTCTTCTCTAGCACCTTATAAGGCGCCGGAACCAGCATCTCCGCCAGAGTGCGGTTGCCGGATCTTCGGGCAGCGGAGCCAGACAGTCGATCTGCTCCGCCGTCTTCACATACTCCTGTTTTGTTAGCATGGTGACTTAAAATCCTCCCGCGAACATGCCGGGAAAGGTACATCTTGTGATGGTTAGAGGACTTACCGAATTAGCTGAGCCCGCGGTCCTCGGAAATAAGAGGAGGAACTTCTCCGGTCTTGAACAACACCTTCCAGACGTCCTTATGCATCGTGTCGAAGAGCTCAGCATCTGGTGTTCGGCCGGATCGAGATCCCACATATTGGAAGCCCGTCTTTGACACGGGAGAATCCGGCGGACGAGCATGACCTGGACCACATTGACAAGCTTGATGTTCTTGTCCCTCATACCTTTGATGCAGGTCTCGAGTCCGGTCAGCTCCACAGGTTCGCCCCAGGCCAGGCCCTTCTTCTCCCAAGAGGTGAGCCGCGTGGGGATTCCGGATCGGAATTTGGGGGCCGCCAACCAATTGGTGTCGCGCGGCTCGGTGATGTACCCGATTGCCACCCTTTCACGGTCACCACAAAGGAGCCGTCGAGCCATGTAACGTTGGGCATTTTTCCCACCATGGCACCTCCGCACTACGCCTGCTGGCCGCCAACGATCTTTGGCTTCACGCTGAAGATTTTCAGCCACATGCCAAAGTGGGGCCTGATGCGGAGGAAGGCCTCGCACACGACGATGAACGCCAAAATGTTGAGGACGAAATTCAGGGCTAGATCATGGAAATTTAGGCCATAGTAATACATGAGTCCGCAGACGAACGGGTGGAGTGGAAATCCTAGTCCGCGGATGAGATGAGGGAGGAATACTACTCTCTCCCGAGACTTTGGGGTAGGGGTGATATGTCCCTCCGTCGAAAGGGTGTGCGCAATGTTTTCGGCCAGGTATCCGGCCGCCCGAAGCTTGGTGATATCCTCCTCCTAGACGGAGGAGGTCATCCACTTGCCTCCCGCTTCGGACATGCTGCGGATGGTCCTACGAAGAAGGGGAGAACTTGGGCGCAGGAGCTTGAGAGTGCGAGAGCGGATGAGCGAAGGAGAAAGAAGGCGTGGGTGAAAACAGGGGATCCTTATCCCTTTATAAAGACGGTGAAAAAATGTGCGCCTCCCCGCTTTCCTATCAAAATTACTCATTTTTCCAAATGCCACGATTACTGGCACGGTTGGGTTACCCATACCCTTATTGATGCGGATCCCGTGATAAGGGGACACGATCTCTGCTTTGACAAGACGTTCCTAAGAAACCGCCTCGCAATGTGTGCGGTGGCTGGTTATAAAATCGGTTCGGATAAAAGCCGAGCCGCAGCATGATGTGACACTACGAAGGGTTGTCAGTAGATTAGATTCGTGGATTATCATTCTCTATATGGTGGTATATGGAATTTGTCTTGCAGAGCCGGACACGTTCCTTGTGTTTGGAATTTATCTTGGAGTATTCGGAGATGGAACCCGCCTTGCAATGTCGAAGACAATCTGCGCGCCGGACTCATCGTCATTGAAGCCTGGTTCAGGGGCTACTGAGGGATTCCTGGATAAGGGGGTATCCAGACAACCGGACTATGTACTTTGGCAGCACTGTTGGACTATGAAGATACAAGATTGAAGACTTCGTCCCGTGTCCGGATGGGACTCTGCTTTGAGTGGAAGGCAAGCTTGGCGATTCGGATGTAGATCTCCTTCTCTGTAACCGACTCTGTGTAACCCTAGCCCCCTCCAGTGTCTATATAAACCGGAGGGTTTAGTCCGTAGGACAAGTACAATCATACCATAGGCTAGCTTATAGGGTTTAGCCTCTATGATCTCGTCGTAGATCAACTCTTGTAATACTCATATCATCAAAATCAATCAAGCAGGAAGTAGGGTATTACCTCCATCGAGAGGGCCCGAACCTGGGTAAAACATCATGTCCCCAGTCTCCTTTTACCATTAGCCTTAGACGCACAGTTCGGGACCCCCTACATGAGATCCGCCGGTTTTGACATCGACACCCCCCGCCCCCGTATATAAAGGAGGAGGGGAAGAGGACGGCTAAGGGAGTCCTGGATTAGGGGGTCCTCAGAGATCCTGACTATATACTTTGGCCGGACTGTTGGACCTTGAAGATACAAGATAGAAGACTTCGTCCCATGTCTGGATGGGACTCTCCTTTGCGTGGTAGGCAAGCTTGGCGATTCGGATATGTAGATTCCTCTATAACCGACTTTGTGTAACCCTAGCGCCCTCAGGTGTTTATGTAAACCAGAGGGTTTAGTCCGTAGCCACAACAATCATATACTCATAGGCTAGACTTCTAGGGTTTTTTCATTACGATCCCGTGGTAGATCATCTCTTGTAATACTCATATTCATCAAGATCAATCAAGCAGGAAGTAGGGTATTACCTCCATAGAGAGGGCCCGAACCTGGGTAAACATTATGTCCCCCGCCTCTTGTTACCGTTAGCCTTAGACGCACAGTTTGGGACCCCTACCTGAGATCCGCCGGTTTTGACACCGACATTGGTGTTTTCATTGAGAGTTTCGATGTGAAGTCGAAGATAGGCTTGATGGATAACCTTGTTATCAAGGGCAACATCACCTCCGGGGGAGCCCTAGCCTCAGACCAAACCCTCCTACCATGGTCGCCCGTTCGGCCGTCGGGCCGATGATGACTTCTCGGGTCATCGAAAATCGCCTCCGCGTCAGCTCAGAATACTCCGAACAGATGGATCCGACAGAGTTGTCGTCTTTAAACAAACTCCTAGATCGCATTGCCGCCTTGGGAGTCGCTACGGACTACAATCAGATTGGGCTTAAACTCGATCAGAGAGAAACTGAATCTCCACCGATCACCAATTAGATAGCGGTAGTGGAGGAGCAATGCGAAGACTCTTCCCCTATGTTGAGGACGAACTATGTTCGGATCTCCGAGCTCACAGAGCCGGATACTCGCTCGCGGAAAGACACGCCCCGTACTCCGAACTAAGAATCGGTTGTGGGCCTGAAAAATTGGTTGATATCCCGGAGCCCGAACTGTTAAGCTTGGAATTTTCTCAAGCTCCGGATCCCAGATTGGGTCAAGGTTCGGACTTAAATCAACCCACCCACCGAGACATAAGTGGTCTTACACACATCAGACATCAGTCCCAGGAAACGGTCCATCACTTTTGGGCCAGATTCCTCCTTGTCAAGGACAAGATCAAAGACTGTCGTGATGAAGACGCAATCTCATTATTCTGCAAAAATTGCACGGACGAGGGAATCCTCAATGCAATCAATCATCGTCATGCATGACACTTCGCTGACTTGGAAACCATAGTACAGAAGTACTGCGGAATGGAAAGCGCCTAGAGAACTTAGCCAGCCTCTTGGGAGCCACCGGTTTCCACTAAACCCCTTGTCCGGACAAAAAGGATGCATGCTCTGAGGGATTCCTGGATAAGGGGGTATCCGGATAGCCGGACTATGTACTTTGGCCGGACTGTTGGACTCTGAAGATACAAGATTGAAGACTTCGTCCCGTGTTTGGATGGGATTGTCCTTTGCGTGGAAGGCAAGCCATGCGATTTGGACGTAGATCTCCTTCTCTATAACCGACTCTGTGTAATCCCTAGCCCCCTCCGGTGTCTATATAAACTGGAGGGTTTAGTCCGTAGGACAACAACAATCATACCATAGGCTAGCTTCTATGGTTTAGCCTCTACGATCTCGTGGTAGATCAACTCTTGTAATACTCAAATCATCAAGATCAATCAAGCAGGAAGTAGGGTATTACCTCCATCGAGAGGGCCCGAACCTGGGAAAAACATCATGTCCCCAGTCTCCTGTTACCATTAGCCTTAGACGCACAGTTCGGGACCCCCTACCCGAGATCCGCCGGTTTTGACACTGACATTGGTGCTTTCATTGAGAGTTCCTCTGTGTCGCCGCTGTAAGGCTTGATGGCTTGTCCCGTTGTCAAGGACAACATCACCATTGGGGGAGTCCTGGCCCTAGGCCAAACTCTCCGGCTGGGCGGCTTCATCATGACCGCCCGATCGGCTGTCACGCTGACGATGACTTCTCAGGTCATCAAAAACAGCCTCCATGTCAATTCGGAACTCGCCGAACAGATGGATCCGATGGAGCTCTCCTCCCTTAATGAGCTCTTGGATCGCATCGCTGCCCTGGGCGTCTCTACGGACTATGACCGGATCGGGCTTAAACTCGACCAAAGGGAGATTCACTCTCCGCCTGTCACCCATGAGATAGCGGTAGTGAAAGAGCATCACATGAATCCTCTTTCTATTTTGAGGACGAACTATGTCCGGATTTCCGAGCTCTCTGAGCCGGACACCCGCTCGCGGGAGGACATGGCCCAAACCCCGAATTCAGAGTCAAGCGGCGGGCCGAAGAAATTGGGTAACATCCTAGAGCCCGAGCTGTTAGACTCGGAAGCTTCTTGGCCCCTGGGTCTTGGATTTGGTCAGAATTCAAAGCCACCCACCCACCCAGATTCATTCAATCTTTCGCATATCAGACAGGAGACCCAAGAGACAGTACATCATTACTGGGCCAGATTCCTCCTTGTGATAAACAGGGTCAAGGACTGTCGCGAGGAAGACGCAGTCTCCCTCTTTTGCAAAAATTGCACGGACAAAGGGATCCTCAACGCTATAAGTCGCCGTGACATAGTACACTTTTTTGACTTAGCGGCCATAGTGCAGAAATACTGCGCAATGGAAAGCACTTGGAAAACCCAAGCAAACTTCTGGGACAATCCGGCTCTAACCAAACCCTTCGTCTGAACTAAAAGGGCAAACTCTCGTAAGTTACCCGATTCAATTACCAAAAAACCAAGGCCCAATACAAGGCGGGGAACCGTATTGGAGGAATGGCTCAATGGGCCTTGCAAACTTCACAACACACCGGACGCCACGCCAACTCATAGCCTTAGAGCATGTTGGATACTCCGGCAGGTAGCTAAGAGTGGCGAGGGTCTCCTCATAAACCATACAGCAGAACAACATCCTGCCGAAAATAAAAATACAGTATTAACAGTCTTCGAGACTTTCGCCTCAAATAATAGGCGCAAGCGAGCTCAACGCAGTCTCGCCGAAGTTTGCCATGTGGCAACAATAAATCCATGGAAAGACATGGCTATAACTCATAATGTCAGTGAGGAACCAAAATTCTGAACACCAGCCGCGTTGGTCCTTAGTCCAATCGTGGACGGCTTCAGGCTCACTAAAGTGCTCATGGATGTTGGAAGCGGACTAAACCTCATCTACGAGGAAATTGACACGAACCGCATAGAGCAAAGTAGCACAACCTTCAGGGGAATCATCCCTAGTCGGGAGGCGTGATGCACAGGAAAAATCACACTGGATGTGGTACTCGGCATGTCGGAGAATTACAGATCCGAAGAAATTACATTCCTAGTGGCCCCGTTCAGCAGCGGATACCATGCCCTCTTAGGGCGGGATGCATTCACGAGCTTCCAAGCTATACCCGATTACGGGTACATGAAGCTCAAAATGCCCGGGCCCAATGGAATAATCACTCTAGCTAGTGATCCAGACGTTGCACTCCGCACCAAAAATAAAACTGCCGCACTAGCCCTGGAGGCATTATCAGAAGCCCTCACGGCCGAAGAACTGACGACGCTGCGAGCCACAGTGGACAGACACGACGTGATACTCGACAAGCGACCCAAGTCAACCTCTTTCAAACCCGCGGAGGAGATAGTCAAATTACAGGTCCACCCAACGAACCCTACAAAGACAGCTTCCATTGGGACACAGTTGAACCCCACAATAGAAGCTGCACTACATGATTTCCTGCGGGAGAATTGGGATATTTTCACCTGGCATCCTTCAGACATGTCGGGCATCCCACGTAGGCTGGCCGAACACAGCCTCAATATTCTGAAAGGATACAAGCCAGTCAAGTAGACTCTTAGGCGCTTCTCAGAGCCCAAGCGACAAGCTATGGGAGAAGAGCTAGCCAAGCTACTCGAGGCCGGATTCATCATAGACATAAAACATCCAGATTGGCTAGCAAACCTGGTAATGGTACCAAAGAAGGACAAAATCATGGCACCTATGTGTCGATTTCAAGGACCTCAATAAGGCTTGCCCCGAGGATCCCTTCCCCCTACCCCGCATTGATTAAATCATCAACTCCACCGCAGGACACGACTCATTGTGTTTCCTCGACGGATACTCCGGATAACATCAAATCAAGATGGAAGAATCCGACCAAGCCGCAACGGCCTTCATTACGCCATACGGCCCCCTTCTGTTTCAATACAATGCCTTTCGGGCTCAAAAACACCGGCGCAATGTATCAATGCATGATTCAGACATGCCTGGAAAAAACAAATCGGCAAAACAGTAGAGGCTTACGTAGACGACGTGGTCATTAAAACAAGACACGTTGAAACTTTAATAGATGACTTGAGGCTCACGTTCGACAACCTCCGAACATACGTCATCAGGCTCAACCCGGAGAAATGTGTCTTCGGTGTACCCTCCGGGAAATTGCTTGGCTTCATCATCTCCAATAGAGGAATCGAAGAAAATCCGGCAAAAATCCGAGCTCTATCACAGTTGGATATCCCAACGGACCTCAAGCAGATCCAGAAACTAACTGGATGTGTGGCTGCCCTAAGCCGCTTTATCTCTCGGTTAGGAGAAAAGGCACTACCTCTTTATCGCCTTCTTCGACGCACCGAACACTTCGACTGGATGGATGCGGCCATGGCAGGACTAGAGGAAATAAAGGCACTTTTGGCCACTAATCCGATCCTCACTGCGCCAAATACTGCTGAACCCATGCTATTATACATAGCCGCAACCCAACAAGTTGTAAGCGCAGTGCTCATGGTCGAGCGAGTGGCAGAAGGACACAAGTTCCCACTTCAAAATCCGGTATATTACGTGTCCACTGTCCTCACTCCGTGCAAATCTCGGTACCCACACTATCAAAATATAGCATACGCGGTCTTCATGGCATCCCGGAAGCTACGACACTACTTTCAAGAGTGTTCGATCACGGTTGCCTCTGAAGTACCACTCAATGATATAATAAACAACCGCGACGCAACAGGCCAAATTGCTAAATGGGCTATCGAGCTCCTTCCGTTGGACATAACATACAAACCACGGCGGGCCATTAAGTCGCAAGTTCTGGCTGACTTTGTCGCCGAATGGATAGAAGCCGAACTCCCTAAAGAGTACGGTGCGTACTCCAATTGGATCATGGACTTCGACGGCTCTAAAATGCTGGCCGGATTGGGAGCAGGTGTCGTCCTTACATCCCCCACTGGAGACACGATTCAATGCGTACTGCAAATACTATACACAGACTCCAATAATGCAGCCAAATACGAGGCTCTATTGCACGGTCTTCGGATGGTAGTCTCCATGGGCATCCAACGCCTCGAAGTGTGCGGGGACTCGAACATCACAATATCTCAAATAAATGGAGACTTCGATGCCAAAGATCCGAAAATGGCAGCTTATCGTAATGCCGTCCTCAAAATGTCAGCTCGGTTCGAGGGACTCGAATTCCACCATGTGGTCAGAGAAAATAATCAAGCGGCGGACGTCCTCGCCCGCATCGGTGCTAAATGCGACCCCGTCCCACCTAATATATTCTTGGAAAGGCTGTTCAAGCCATCAGTGGTATGGGAAGGGGAGTCTGGCAAAATAAGTCCAGCTCCACATACAACCCCAGATTCCAAACCATCTGACGTAATCAAAGGCTCTGCCACTGAAATAACACCTTCGGCCCATGAAATCATGGCTGTAATCGCCCCGTGGACCGATCCCTTCTTAGCCTACCTAACTAGGCAAGACCTCCCTGAGGACCAAAATGAGGCACGTTGTATGGTGCGACGCTCCAAGGCCTACAAATTCCATGAAGGAGAGCTCTACAAGAAAAGTACTACTGGAGTGCTCCAAAGATGCATCTCCGAAGAGGAAGGGCGGCAGCTCTTATCCGAAATCCATTCCGGACTCGGCGGGCACCACGCTGCAGCTCGGGCACTTGTAAGCAAGGCCTTCCGTATAGGTTTTTACTGGCCGACAGCCCAAGCAGATGCGCAGGACCTTGTCCAACATTGCGTTGGTTGCCAACTCTTCGCCAATCAGAGCCATATGCCCCCTACCGCTCTCCAAACAATCCCCATAACTTGGCCCTTCGCGGTCTGGGGGATGGATATGGTCGGACCTCTCAAAGGAGGAAGCCATAAGAAAAAATACTTATTGGTCATGGTGGACAAGTTCACCAAATGGATAGAAGCCAAACCAGTTAAAACGGCCGAATCTGGACCAGTGATAGAATCATATCAGGGGTCGTACACCGTTATGGTGCCCCCCACAGCATCATCAATGACAATGGCTCAAATTTCATAGCCGATGAGTTGAAAACTTGGTGCGGCAACATGGGCATTAAGCTCGATTACGCCTCTGTTCATCACCCCCAAACAAACGGTCAAGTCGAACGTGCAAATGGTCTCATCATGAGAGGCATTAAACCCAAACTAGTGCGATCTTTGAAAGACTCAGACACGCGTTGGGTTGAGGAGCTTGACTCCGTACTCTGGGGGCTGCGGACCACACCGAATCGTACCATCGGATACACACCATTTTTATGGTGTACGGCGAAGAAGCAGTGCTACCCTGCGACATAATCCATGACTCACCTCGCGTGCGCATGTATGAAGAGAAGGAAGCCGAGCTAGATCGGCAGAACAACTTACATGCTCTGGAGGAGGAGCGTGACGTCGCAAAATCCCATTCCACATTCTATCAGCAACAGGCTCGAAGGTATCAAAGCAGCAAAGTATGGGCCAAAACTTATAACATTGGCGAACTAGTTCTACGCCTCCCCGAGAAGAAGAAGGACAAGCTCAAACCCAAGTGGGAGGGTCCCTTTATCATTGATAAAGTCCTCACCGAAGGAGCGTACTGTCTGTGCAATGCATCTGATAACAGACTCGAGCCAAACCCATGGAACACGGCCAGACTCCGAAGATTCTACGCCTAGTGCCGGACTCAGTGTTCGTCTCCTTACCTCTACTTCCTCAATTATGTTCCCCTTTTTCTTTCTCGCCCTCTTTTAATTTTCACACACAGTCTTAAAACTATACGGATGCTTTGATCGCTCCGGCCGCACTACGTGTGCTCATTATACCTGGGGGCTTCCTATATGGAAGCTAAATATAACTACTATAATGACTTCCTGCCAGCCACATATGAGTTTTTTCCCCATATGTGCCTTTTCTTCACCATTATATGCATCCATATGACTTAAGTTTTGGCCATGCTGGGTTGCCAGGCTCTTGTTTTTATGCCCTATGTTCCCGTTAATTCGGCTAGGGCATAAGGGGAGCACCTCTGCGATTGTTACTGCCGGTTCAGCCGGATGTGTACCTCAGACTGGGTGAAGCCGAAAGCTAGCGTTCTTAAGGGAATATTCAGTCGATGAACAAAAGATGTTTTTGTTTATTACAACGTGAATCCCTGGATATTTTGCTTCCTGTATTTCTATTCGCAGTTCAGACATGCACATCGATGCATGCGCACCCAGAGAAAGGAACCCCTAACGGAACTATTCTCTCTGGATGATGTTTCTTACTATCCATGTAATATAACATAACTAGTTGGGTACATGTCTGTTCAAGAACTTATGACCCCTACGCCTTGTTTCCACGCATACCCCCGTTTTTCATAACTATGCGGGTATTGGGATACACTCCGGACTATCGGGTCCGGGGGCTGAAGCGAAAAGGTCCGCCATGACAAATGATTCTCAATCCGACTAGGGACTACATAGGTCCATATACATTACATAGTCACTTAGATTGACTATATTCTTCCTCTATACCATCCAACAGGCTGTTTAGCTTACAATCCCATTGGGAATACTTTGCGGCTAATGCTACTTGGTCATATACCAGACTTACGGGCATTTCTTGCCCATCTGCCCCCACCGGTCCGACTTCGTCCATATGGTTCGGGTCAGCCTTGATGTATTGCGTCTTCACCATGGCCCAGGCTTCCCTCGCACCTTGTCGGAAGGCTGATATCTTCCATAACGGGAAACGCCGCCGTGCTCCTTTAAGCATCTCCACAATCTCGTTCATGCCTCCGGGCAGGGAAGCGGAAGGCCACAAGGCTTGGGCAATACCCTGCATCACCTGCCACGCTCATTCATGCAATTGTGAAAGATCTTGCAGCATATCACCTGCGGATCCGGGCATCTCCACTCCAGGACGGCCCGTCAACATACCTACAGACATAACTCTGTCAATACGCTTCCTTGCCGAACTATACTATAGTTCGCTTAAACACTTACTATAAATGCCACATCGAAGCCTCTTGTTCTCCTTCATGGAGTCAACAAGCTGAGCCCGAACATCTTTCAATTCAACGCTCAGCCGAATATTAGCATCTTGGAGATTATTTATCTCTTGAATAGCCTTCGTCAGCATGCGCTCGCCCGCCTTCAGCTGACTTCGCAGATGTGGCTCATTATCTTCCACAGTCTTCGGATTCTCTCCGGGATTGTCTGTAGCATCTCTTGTTAGACTTATAATCCATGCCGAATAAATAACTGGTACAAGTTTAGTCTTACCATCAGAGGCCCTTTTTCCTCTCGTTCGGCAACAACGGCCTTCAACTGGGTCTTACACTCCTCCAGTTCTTGAGATAAATAGGTATTCTTCTCTATAAGAACCTATGCATAGAATGATCCTTAAATCAGTTGGGCCAACTGTTTCAAGTCTCAGGGGCTACTACTACTACACATACTTCTAAGATTTCCTTCCCCGTATATCATTTGCATACTGGTTCGTAGCTCTGGCAAGTCCATCTTGAGCGCGCGAATATATGAGTCTCCGGAGTTGAAGGCATCAAAAGCCTCCTCGGAGAAAATACCATTACGGAGTACGGCCCGTCTGCGCTGATGATTCATAGCGCTCCTCACTTTGCAGTTTGAAGCGGAAAGCATGTCAGCATCCTTTGTGGGAGGGCACATCGGCACTGCCCCCACATCAGCCTCCACCCGTGAATCCGATTCAGGAATCCGGCTACTTGAGGCATGATCGGCAGGGGATCCAGATGTAGTCCGGCGGCTGTTTTTTCTGCCAGGACGCTATGCAAACTGTCACATTTCGGCAAAGATAATCGTAGAGCAAGTTTAATTCGTACCTCTGCCTCGGCGTCTCGGCTCTAACCGCCTTCCTCTTATGCCTGCCTGAACTGCATGCCTCTTGCTGCTGAGCCCCCGTGGGCTCGGCACGGCGTCCTGGTGGTCGTGTCTGCAAAAATACAACATGTGCACTTAAGGCACGGCATAATTCGGAATTTAGGGCTCCAGCTTTACATACGTTCGAAACCTGGAGCATCCCGGGATAATCAGTAAGGATGGCCACTAAAGCGTCGTCATGGCTTGCTTGATAAAATGTCCCGTCTACGAGCTCCACGGATATATCCAGCTCTTCTTCAAGTCCGTGGTCGAGAGCCCGGCCAGGATCCTCTGGCTGCGGAGGGGGGTTGTAGAACTCTTCCACGGCCCTTCTCAGTTCCTGCTTTGAAAATAGCAAGATAAAATGATTGGTGACAAAGGACACAGGTGTGAATAGAATCGGGTAAAGAATGACAGCTTACCCAGCTTGGGGGGTTGTACATGGAAAATCCATCCCGCGGCTTAATGCGGAGGAACTCCCCTTCTTCCCCTTTGTATAAATCGGACAATATTTTCGCTAGTGCGGTGGCAGAGTCCGGACCTTTACGACCGCAGCGGGTGGCGTAATCTTCCCTGTTATAATGCCACATGGGTTTCCCCCGGTATTGAAGTGGCTGCACCCCCCGCATTATGCATATTGACAAAACCTCTATCATTGTCAATCCTGATTTGGCCAGAACTTTTATCCTGCCCATCAGATAGAGGACCTTTGTGTCGTCTTCCTCCTAGGGGCTCCGTGGGCGCCAGTTTTGGCGTTTCTTCAGCGGGGCGTTGGTAAACTCGGGAAGGCCTGTCCGGACTCGGTCCGGAAGGGGAACGTCATCTACATCAAACCACTCCGAGGGCCAATCTTTGGATGCCTTCTTTGGAGTGCCGGACAGATATCCGGCCTGAGCAATGCGCCATATTTCGACTCCGCCCACTTGATATATAGATCCCCCCTGATTGCGAGGGACGAGGCAGAATAGCCTCTTCCATAGCTTGAAATGAGCTTCACATCCCAGGAAGAGTTCGCAGAAGGCAACATACCCTGCGATGTGCAGTATGGAGGCAGGAGTGAAGTTGTGCAGCTGGAGACCGTAGAACTCCAGGAGCCCACGGAGGAATGGGTGGATTGGAAACCCAAGCCCCCTTAGCAAATACGGGACAAGGCATATCCGCTCCCCTCTAGATGGGTTCGGAAAGTTCTTCGCCTGCTCCCCGCCATTATAGGTGGCTAGTCCGGCTCAGATGGGGACCATGTATGCAGGTGGGAGGAACCCCTGAGTCTGCAACTCCACTAATCGGCTGTGAGGGACAAAACACTTTTCCCAATCGCCTGGCTTAGAGCTAGGGGTGCGAGAGGAGGAGCTTCGGCGGCAACCATGATGGAATGGCTTTTCCCGGGCACGCGCTGTTGGATGCTTGCTGGGAGGAAGATGGTGTGATTTGGATCTGAGGATCCCCGTCTCTTCAAATAGACGATTGGCATACAGGATCAGGGTGGCAAATGTAAAAATGCCCCGACTTCTCATATTCACTTGACACATGGAGATAGCCATTATTGAAGCATAGAAACCGAGGAGTACGACATTAACGGAGGCTGGACACTGTTCACCACGACAGGTACTCTGGATTTGGAGAGGAACCCGCCTTGCAATGCCGAAGACAATCTGCGCGCCGGACTCATTGTCATTGAAGCCTGGTTCGGGGGCTACTGAGGGATTCCTGGATAAGGGGGTATCCGGACAGCCGGACTATGTACTTTGGCCGGACTATTGGTCTCTGAAGATACAAGATTGAAGACTTGGGCCCGTGTCCGGATGGGACTCTCCTTTGCATGGAAGGCAAGCTTGGCGATTCAGATGTAGATCTCCTTCTCTATAACCGACTCTGTGTAAACCCTAGCCCCCTCCGGCGTCTATATAAACCCGAGGGTTTAGTCCGTAGGGCGACAACAATCATACCATAGGCTAGCTTCTAGGGTTTAGCCTCTATGATCTCGTGGTAGATCAACTCAAGTAATACTCATATCATCAAGATCAATCAAGCAGGAAGTAGGGTATTGCCTCCATCGAGAGGGCCCGAACCTGGGTAAACCATCGTGTCCCCAGTCTCCTGTTACCATTAGCCTTAGACGCACAGTTCGGGACCCCCTACCCGAGATCCGCCGGTTTTGACACCGACACCCTCAACGGTCGCCCGATCCAGTAACCAAAAAATCAAAGCCCATTACGGGGCGCGGAACCGTCCTTGAGGGATGGCTCGAGAGGCCATGCAAGATACACACAACACCGGATATCATACCAACCCACAGCCTTAGAGCATGTTGGACACTCCGGCAGGTGGCCAAGAGCGGCGAGGATCCCCTCACAAAAAATACCGTAGAGCAACATCCCATGGAAGACAACAACCATACAGTGCTGACGGTCTTCGAGACTTTCGCCTCAAAAAATAAGCGCAAAAGGGCACTCCACGACCTCGCCAAAGTTTGCCAAGTTGCGGCAATAAACCCCTGGAATGACACGGCCATAGCTTTCAATGCTAGTGACGAACCAAAATTCAGAACAGTACGGGCACCTGCCGCATTGGTCCTCAGTCCAATTGTGGATGGTTTTCGGCTTACCAAAGTTCTCATGGACGAGGACAGCGGACTAAACCTCATTTACAAGGAAACTCAACAAATTGGAAATAGACAGGAGCTGCATTGAGCAAAGTAGCACGACCTTCCGAGGAATCATTCCCAGTCGGGAGGCACAGTGTGCGGGAAAAATCACACTCGATGTGGTATTCGGCACGCCGGAGAACTATCGGTCCGAAGAGATAACCTTTCAAGTGGCCCCTTTTAACATGGATATCACTCCCTTTTAGGGCGAGATGCATTTGCAAGCTTCCAAGCTATACACCATTACGGGTACATGAAGCTCCTGATGCCCGGGCCCAATGGAATCATCACTCTTGCTAGTGATCCGGACATAGCACTCCGCGCCGAAAACAAAACTGTCGCCTTAGACCTTGAGGCATTGTCTGAAGCCCCCACGGTCGAAGAATTAACTGCATTGCGCTCCAAAGTGGATAGGGACGACGTGATACTCGATAAGCAATCCAAATCCACCTCCTTTAAACCAGCAGATGAAATAGTCAAATTCCAAGTCCACCCTACGGACTCCACAAAGACAGCATCCATCGGGGCACAGCTGGACCCCACGGTCGACGCCGCACTGCGGGCGTTCCTACGCGAAAACTAGGACATATTCGCCTGGCACCCTTCTGATATGCCAGGGATCCCACGCAGGCTGGCCGAACACAGCCTAAACATACTGAAGGGATATAAGTCGGTCAAGCAAACATTACAGCGCTTCTCCGAACCTAAACGACAAGCTATCGGAGAGGAGCTAGCCATGTTACTCGAGGCCGGATTCATCAGAGAAATAAAACACCCGGACTGGCTAGCAAACCTGGTGATGGTACCAAAGAAGGATAAATCCTGGCGCCTGTGTGTCAATTTCAAGGACCTTAACAAGGCTTGCCCTAAGGATCCCTTTCCTCTCCCTCGCATCGATCAGATCACCGACGCTACTGCAGCACACGACTCACTGTGTTTCCTCGATGCATACTCCAGATACCATCAAATCAAGGTGAAGGAGTCCGACCAGGCCGCAATTTCCTTCATAACCCCATACGGGCCTTTCTGCTTCAACACTATGCCTTTTCGGCTCAAAAATGTCGGTGCCACTTATCAATGCATGATTCAAACATGCCTGGAGAAACAAATTGGCAAGACAGTTGAAGCATAGGTAGATGACGTAGTCATCAATACCAGACACGTCGAGTCATTAATAGACGATCTATGTCTTACATTCGACAACCTCCGAACATATGACATTAAGCTCAATCCGGAAAAATGTATTTTCGGTGTTCCCGCCGGAAAGCTTCTGGGCTTCATCGTTTCCAATAGAGGAATTGAGGCAAACCTAGCTAAAATCCGATCTTTGTCACAGTTGGCTACGCCAACAGACCTTAAACAAGTTCAAAAATTATCCAGATGTGTGGCAGCTTTAAGTCACTTTATCTCCAGACTAGGAGAAAAGGCATTGCCGCTCTATCGCCTTCTCTGGCGCACCAATGACTTTGAGTGGACGGACGCGGCAACGGCCGTATTGGAAGAAATAAAGGCTCTTCTAGCAAGCAACCCAATCCTGGCCGCGCTAAACATCGGCAAACCTATGTTATTATACATATCGGCCACACACCAAGTAGTGAGTGCGGCGCTCGTCGTCGAACGAGAGGAGGAAGGACACAAATTCCCGCTTCAGAAGCCGGTATACTACGTATCCACTATCCTCACACCATGCAAATCCCAGTACCCACATTACCAAAAAATAGCATACGCGGTCTTCATGGCATCCCAGAAGCTACAACACTACTTTCAAGAGTGCTCAATAACGGATTGCCAGGTGGGCCATTAATTCCATTCAACATATCATACAAACCGCGGCGGGCCATTAAATCTCAAGTACTAGCTGACTTTGTCGCTGACTGGACAGAGGCCGAACTCCCTAAAGAGTACGGCACGTATTCCAACTAGGTCATGCACTTCGACGGCTCCAAAATGCTGGCAGGCCTAGGGGCAGGCATTGTCCTAACATCCCCTACTGGAGATACTGTTCAATACGTCCTACAAATATTATTCACGGACTCCAACAATGCAGCCGAATACGAAGCCTTATTGCATGGTCTTCGGATGGCCGTCTACATGGACATACAATGCCTGGAAGTGCGTGGGGATTCAAACCTCGCAATATCTCAAATAAATGGAGATTTCGATGCCAAAGATCTGAAGATGGCAGCTTAGTGTAACGTCGTTCTTTAAATGTCGGCTCGGTTCGAGGGGCTCGAGTTTCACCATGTGGCTCCAGAAAGTAATCAAGCGGCGGATGTCCTTGCTCACATCGGTGCCAAGTGCGACCCTATCCCACCTAACATCTTTCTGGAAAGGATTTTCAAGCCATCCGCGGTGTGGCGTAGGCAGAGCAGCACTACCAATCTAGATCCGAATACAACCCTAGAGTCCGAACATACCGACATCATCGGGGGCTCAGCCACCGAAATTACACCGGCGACCCATCTCATCATGGCAGTCATCGCCCCATGGATCGAACCCTTCTTGGCCTACCTTAATAGGCGAGAGCTTCCTTAGGACCAGAATGAGGCACACTGCATTGTGCGGTGCTACAAAGCCTACAAGGTTCACGAGGGAGAACTCTATAAGAAAAGCACTACCGGAGTACTTCAAAGATGTATCTCCGAGGAGGAAGGGCGGTAGCTCTTGGCTGAAATTCATGACGGTCTCGGCGGTTACCACGCCGCGGCTCGGGCCTTGGTAAGCAAGGCCTTTCGTACATGTTTCTATTGGCCAACGGCCCGAGCAGACGTGCAGGACCTCGTCCAACATTGCATCGGATGCCAGCTTTTCGCCAACCAAAAGCCATATGCCACTCGTCGCTCTACAACCAATCCCCGTCACTTGGCCTTTTGCGGTCTGGGGGCTTGATATGGTCAGACCCGTTAAAGGAGGAAGCCATAAGAAAAAATATCTGTTGGTCATGGTGGATAAATTCACTAAGTGGATAGAGGCCAAACCAGTCAAAACGGCCGAAGCCGGGCCAGTGATAGATTTTATATCCGGTGTTGTGCACCGTTATGGTGTTTCACACAGCATTATCACTAAGAACGGCTCCAATTTCATAGCCGATGAGGTGAAGGCCTGGTGTGCCAATCTGGGCATCAAGCTTGACTACGCCTCTCTCTACCACCCACAAACCTACGGTCAGGTCGAACGCACCAATGGTCTTATTATGAGCGGCATTAAACCCAGGTTAGTGCGGTCTTTGGAAGAATTACACAAGCACTGGATGGATGAGCTTGACTCTGTACTCTCGGGGCTGCGGACCACGCCCAATTGTTCTACCGGATAAACACCTTTTTACATGGTGTACAGCGCAGAGGCTGTGTTACCCTACGACATTATTCATGACTCACCTCGAGTGCGCATGTATGAAGAGAGAAAGGCCGAGCTGGATCGGCAAGACATCTTAGATGCCCTGGAGGAGGAGCGCGACGTCGTGAAGGCCCGTTCTGCATTTTATCAACAACAGGCTCGCAGATATCAAAGCAGAGAAGTACGGAACAAGACTTATAATATTGGTGAACTCGTTCTACGCTTGCCGGAGAAGAAAAAGGACAAAATCAAGCCCAAGTGGGAGGGTCCCTTCATCATTGACGAAGTTCTCATTGGAGGAGCGTACCGCCTACGTGATGCATCAGACAACCGCCAGGAGCCAAACCCATGGAACGCGGCCAGGCTCCGAAGATTCTATGCCTAGCACCGGACTCTTCATTCGTCTCCCTTTTCCCTTTTTCCCATTATTTATTTTTCCTCTCTTTTCACTTTTATTTCTCAAGCTGTAAAGCTCTTGTACGGTTAAACCGTACACCTACAACGCATACAATTCTTAATATGTATGTCAATTGTACGTGGGGGCTTATTGTACAGAAGCTTATTTTCCGAGCATCAAGCTCACCACATATGTGTCTTTTCCATGTATGTACCTTTTCTTCGCCACTATATGCATCGATATGACTTAAGTTTTGGCCAAGCTGGGTTGCCTGGCTCCTGTGCTTATGCCCTACTTTCCCGTTAGTTCGGCTAGGGCATAAAGGGAGCACCTCTTTGATTGTTACTGCCGGGTCATCCGGATGTGTACGTCAGGCTGGGTGAAGCCGAAAGCTAGCGTTATTAACGGAATATTCGGTCGGCGGACTAATGATGTTTTTACTTGTAACTTTATGAACAACCCCTAGATGTTATGTATGATGTGGTTTTTCAAACACAGTTCGGACATGCACATTAACGTATGCTTACCAAGGGAAAGGAACCCTTAACTGAACTATTCTCTCTGGAAGATGTTTCTTACGATCAAAATGTAATATAACATAACTAGCTGGATACTTTTCTGTTCAAGCAACTATGACCCCTACGACTGGCTTCCATGCGTACCCCGGTTTACATTACCGAGTGGGTATTCAGAAGCACTCCGCACCTTCGGGTCCAGAGGTTGAAGCGAAAAGGTCTGCCATGACAAGCATTTTACAATTCAGCTAGAGACATTAATTTGTCAAATGAAGTACATAGTCACTTAGACTCAAACACTTCTTCCTTTATGCCATCCAGCAGGCTATCTAGCCTACAGTCCTGTTGGGAATACATGGCAGCTACTTGTACCTGGTCGTATACCAAACTAACGGGAATTTCTTCTCCATTTGACCCTACAGGTCTGACCCGGGCCATGTGATTCAGGTCGAGTTTGGTATACCGAGTTTTTACCATTGCCCATGTCGGATGTGGGGTTCCGGCAAACCCTTAAGGTTCGAACTCTGGGGTGCGCGCGAAGATCTTTCCTCTACCAACCCACGTCCCAACGCCTCGCTGATAATTTAGACTACTCGATGAACAACACAAGGGACACGAGGTTTATACTGGTTCAGGCCACCATTGTGGTGTAATACCCTACTCCAGTGTGTGGTGTGGTTTGCCTCAGGGGTTGATGATGAACAGTACAAAGGAAGAACAGCCTCGTGAGGGGTGTTCTTACGGTGGTGTGCTTGGAGAGGAATTGCTCCATCTCTGTTGGCTCTGGGTCAGATCCAGATGAGATGCCTCCTACTATGATGGCTCTCTCTATATATAGAGGCCCTGGTCCTCTTCCCAAATACTGAGCGGGAAGGGAGCCAACAATGGCCATTTTGAAGGGGAACATCTAGTACAACTTATCCTGACTAAAGTTGGTCTTCCACTGCCAAAGGCACTGGTGATGACGCTGTCTTGGGATCCACGGTGACCTCCGTCCTGCTGCTCTTCCGGTCTTGGTCCTGTTGCACTGGAATGGCAACCTTTGCCTGATGCCTTGGTCTGTGCTTGCCCGCCTGGCACCCGCCTGGTCTTGATCGTCATGGCTTGCGTCATGAGCACCTCGCGAGGTACCCTTGCCTTGATCTTTCCGCCTCCTCGTGAGCTTTGCCTGTCGAGGCCGCTCCTGAAGAAGCCTCCTGTTGTCTGCCCCGCGAGGCTTGGCCCCTCGCGAGGGTCTTGAGCTTGAGTCAATGAAGATGGGCCGCACTGGGCCACCACTTGAGCCACGCCGCAGGCCGCAGGCAGGCAAGTCTGGCAACCCCCGTTCCCAGAACGCCGACAGTAGCCCCCGTGCACAAGGCGCGCTTGGACCTGGCTTAGCGGAGAAGCAAAGGGAGAAGTGCGGAGTACCGCGGGCCTGGACAGGCTGCGGCCTTGGGCGCCGCGTGGCGGTTGATTAGACGTGGGTGTCTCCGCTTCCCCACGATGCCTCAGCAACTGCCCAACTTGACAGGTCTCTGCATGCAAAAATGAGTCCTGATTACCTCCGATCATGGAGGCCGATGGTTGGCCTCCTCCAGTTATAAGTACGGAACGGCATGAGCCCTCCCATTTTATCTCTCCTTGCGCCACCTCTTCTTCTTCGCTCCTCCTCCATTTCGACGCCAATGGCGCCGATCCGCTGGTTCTCACCGAAAGAGAAGCGGAAGGCTCCCCGAGAGGGGCCCGTCCCACTCCCACTGAAGAAGCAGCCAGTCCCCTGCTGCCGCGACGAGGGCGCTCGGCAGGAGACGTCGAGGCCTTGGTACGAGCGGCCTCCTCCCGGGTTTACATTGCCTTTGTACGCCCGGGGCGAGGGCCCTGGGGAAGAAGACGCCGAGCAGCGCCGCCGGCGCCGTCGGCGACGCCGACGAACCACGGCGGCGCGCGTCGTCGCCCCTAGAGTCCATGCCTCAGACTCCTCTCGCGAGCTCGTCCTTCACGCCGCCATGCCTCCAAGCTCTTGGATCCGCCTTCCCGCTTCCTTCGCCTTCGAGATGCCACCGGGGAGGCCTCTCGAGCTCTGGCTGCAGCACGCCGACTGCAGCACCCCTGCGACCGGAGCGGAGGTCAAGGTTGTCGCTCCGGGCAAGGTCTTCATGACCCGTGGCTGGGGCGAGATCGCCTAGGTCTGCCGAACGAAGGGCGCCCTCGTGATTCACCTGGAATACGATGGCGCCTCCTTGATGTTCTTAAAGGTCTTCAACACTGAAGGACGCCGGCTGGAGTGCTGCCCCAGTGACAGCGGCCGAAGCCTTGGAGTGGCGAGGGCCAAGCCTGCAGCCCACTTCTCCAGCAGCTCTTCCGGTAGCAGCGGGGATGCCGGGGGGCCAAGCGCCCCCCGAGCTTTTCGCGACTCCGGAGACGAGCGACAATAGCTACGAGCCCCCGAGCTCGCGTCGCGCCCGAAGCAGGTTGGCTGCGCCAGGCAGCCGGCGCGGCTGATCTGGATGGCGCTGGTGCCAGCCTCACGTGGCCCATTGTTGATGATGGCGTCTTCCGCAGAGGCGCCTGTAGTTAGGGCTCCTTAGGATTTGCACCGTTTGTTCCCTACGAGGAGTAAAGGAAGTACCCCGAGGGGGCATGTAAAGCGTCTGTAATGTCTTTTGTCGATATGATCCTTATCGTGAAACAGTGCGAGATGCATGTCCTGTCCCGGCTTAGTTTGTCCTTTCTATCCTCACGGGGGCTCGACGCTCTATGCTGACAGGTCCCGGTCCCCAGGCAGGCTTCAGCCGTCGCTGGTATGCCAGGTCGCGATGCCGTGGTCAAGGCCAGGAGGCGAGCGGCCCAAGGTCCAGTAAGAGCCCCCGAGACACGATGTTCAGGAGGTCCCCTTTAGCGCTCAAGCAGCCGCCGCTAGGCGGGAAAGGACGACAACATCGCCATCACAGAGCCGCATTAATTGAAGGTCGGGTGTTGCGCTAGCTAGCTGTCTCAGGGAGTGACTTATCTCGGGAGCGCGAAGCCATCACTTGGCACGGCGTGGGACCTGCGCGTCGGCAGCTGGGAAATTGCCCGGTGAGTTCCTCGTGAGCTTCTTCCCTCTTACCCGCACTCTCCATCGTGCTCTACGTCCTCAGGTCCCGGCCCTCGAGCGAGCTCAGCCGTCGTTGGTATGCCAGGTCGCGATGCCGTGGACAAGGCCAGGAGGTGACGGCTGGAGAGCCAGTAAGAGCCCATGAGTCGCGATGCTCAGGCGCCCCCCTTTTAACGCGCAAGAAGTTCTCACGTGTGTGTGAGAGAGAGAGCTCGTGAAGGCCTCGCCCGACATTATTCCTTAGAGAGGCCCTGCAAACCAATCACGAGGAAAACAAGGATTGCCAATACGATTGCCGACCAGCCACTGGTTGCTCCGAGGGAGTGATGGGGGCACTGAGGGCCTGGTGAGGTGGCGCCTTGCAGGGCTGCCGCGACCATAGCTCAGCCACTCAGGTTTGTCGACGTTGTAGGGACGAACCCAAGCACAAGCGATGTGCCAGAGCGGGCAGCTCCAAGGGTTGGTGTCAATCGAGCAGGCGATTATGATAGGTAGATTGAGCATGAAAGAGCAAACCAACTTAGATAGATGCGAGAAAGATACATGCCACTGGGTCAGGCCCGAGCAGCTTGGGGATGATGCCGCCCGAGGGGCGCCCCCAGCAAGGTAAACTAAAGACATGAGCAAAAGAGATACATGCCGCAGGGACAGACCCACGCGACCTGGGAATGACGCAGCCCTGAGGGGCGCTCCCATATGAAATGGAACTTGAAAGATGTCACCTGATACCGTTGCAGACGAAGGGATGTTGGAGTAGCAGACGATGCATGATGAAGAAGCCGATCCTTATGAGCCCCCAGGGCCCTGAGCCTCGGGAGGCTCCAGGGGTCTGGGCGGCTCCTCGAGGACCATCTCCATCTCTGCCAAGACCGCGTAGTGCCTGACCTCCTAAACTTCCGGAATTCTCCGCACCAGGCGCTGATGAGCAGCGGCCGCATTCAGCAGGCCGAGAGGCATGCGAACGTTGCTGTGAGGTGGACCCTCACAACGTCCCACACGTGAAGGCCAGAGGCACTACAAAAAAATACACTTCTGTGATGATACGTGTTTGTCACAGTAGGTCGCATTTTCTGTCCTGCATGTACATCCATGACGATCTTATGACAGAATCAAGATAGTCATACCTGTGCTGTCGTAGAAGTGTTCCATGACATTACCAAAATTATCATCACGGAAGTGTCCACTTCCATGACGACAAATCGCGCGTCACAGAAGTGCTTTCGTCAAGGGTGACCGACACGTGGCATCCACCGTAATGGAACGCCGTTAAGCTATCGGGTAGGGTTTTGGATCCGATAACCCGTTAACAGCCCCGACCAATGGGGATTTTCCATGTGTAAAATCATCATTGGCTGGAGGAAACACGTGTCGGCTCATCATTGGGACAGATGTCATCCACTAATTGGACAGAAGGCGCCTATGATACGTCGACATGTGGCATGGCCCAACACAGGCCCATTCCTGTGAAAAGGCCAGCCCATTTGACTTGGTCAAAAGATGGCGGGCCAGCCCATGTAAAGCCTGTTAATGGCATGTTCGCATATAGCCCATTTACAGCCTGCTAACCCAAGGCTCGTTACGCCCTATCCGAATTAGGCCCAGTAGCATCATCTGGGCCATCCAATATGATTCCAGCCCATTTTCACTTCTGGCCCATGTATGGACCATGACGTCTTTTGGCCCATATGAGGCCCTATGTAACTCTTGGCCTATTAACGGCCCATGGTGAAACTGGCCCGTAATGAACAGTGTATCACTTTATACCCATTAACGGCCCGTTATTCCGTTGGGGCGTTTCCAGCCCATGTTATCTTTCGGCCTTCTCAGAGCCCATTTATTCTTGGGCTCATTTACAACATTCGTTTACTTACAGCCCATTACTGTCATTTTCTGCTTGTGGGCCAAATTGAGCCCGTGGTTACAGTCGGCCCATTTGTGGTCCATTAATACGTTGGGACATTTTCATAGCGTCATCAAATACGGCCTATTAAGGATGGCCCGTTATGGTCGGCCCATGAACGGACGATTGCAACTCTAGCCCGTTTACGGCCATATTGCGGCCTGTTATTGGCCCATGTTTGGTGTCAGGACCCCGACTCAATGCCACATCGATCTAGCATGTAACACCTCATATCACTTTGCGGCCTCACGCACGGTATTCCCACGGGTGTCGCCTTACCTTTGCCCGGGACCGTTTGCGCCTTTTGGCACACGTATATGAAAGTGTCGCTAGCATCCATATGATAAGGAGCCCGGGCTGACATGGCTAGTCGTAAACCCAAAGTGGCACAAACTTACAAGGACAGGCATCCATGACCCAGCATCGAACGTGTCGGTCATCAGCGAGAGAATCCAGGCTGTAGCACTGGGCTAGCAGGACTCTGGTGAACCGGGCTGTAGCGGGCTAACTGGACTCCGGTATTCATCGCGTGACATTTCCCCGAGGGGACAGGCACAGGAACGAAGAAGGACACATGCCGGCCAGCCTAAGTGTTCCGGAGCAGTAGCAAGTTACCATGGCTCGGTGGAAACACTAGGAGACATTTCCCGATAAGAGGGGCTACTAAGGATAAACAACTAGATAGTTAGATCCCACACATACCAAGCATTTCAATAACATACACACAATATGCTCGATATGTGCAAATACAACATGGCATCACAACATGACTCTACGACTCAAGTATTTATTCATTAGGCTCCGAGGAGCGAGATAATACAAACATGGGTCTCACGACCCAACATTCAGAGCATACAAGTCAAAGCAAGTGCAGAAGCTAACATGTCTGAGTACAGGCATCTAAAAATGAAAAAGGCTGAGAAGCCTGACTGTCTACCAGATCCTGCCGAGGGCACAAGATCGTAGCTGAGGTAACAAGCTAAACGTCGAAGTCCACGTGGAACTACTAGTGAGACTGAAGTCTCTCTACAAAAACATAAAATAGGCAAACGTGAGTACAAATGTACCCAGCAAGACTTACATCAGAACTAACTACATATGCATCATTATCAACAAATGGGGATGGTGGTGTTTAACTGCAGCAAGCCAGCTTTGACTCGGTGGCTATCCTGAAACTACGACTGCAAGTAACTCTTTTGAAGTGGCGCACACGAGTCCACATATTCACCAACCAATACACCACTATGGATCCACTCCCGTCTCCCTACGAGAACGCCATCCATAGCACTCACACTTATCTTGCGCATTTTAGAGTATCCACTTTCACTTGTCTATGAACTGATATAAGCAACCCAGAAGTCCTTTACCGCGGACACGGCTATTCGAATAGATGATGTTAACCCTACAGGGGTGTACTTCTTCATACATGTTTCCACCACTTAGCGTCTGCACACGACATGTGCTCGGCAGACTTCAAGCGAAAGCCGGCGTGGGTGTAGACCACGACCTACCTAAACACTCAAGTCTCTAGTCCGGGTTTATCGCATATTCGGGTTCCAACCATGAGGAGATCCGGCCGGGGTTTCGCGCACAGCCCCAAACGATGTGAACAGGGTTCCGAGACACCTAACGGGTGCCCGGTATACCCGGCCACGTACCTACCGCATCATAGCCCACCCCTACGGTCAACGCTGTCCACGGCCTCCAGTAAGCTACAAACACCAGAAACTACTTGCAACTCCTGGACAGAGGACTTGGCTGAATAAGAAGTCGAGCGGGGTCATATTTCAGGGCCCAATGTATGGTAGTAGCTGAATCATGGATCACAAACACAGAACTCAGTTCCTAAGGACGGCTTCAATGAGACAACCCACCATGTGTACTCCTACATGGCCTCTCACCGCTACCTTTACCAAATCGTGTTCACCACTTAGCTCACACACAGTAGGACATGTTCATACACCTCTGATTCATCCCCGATGAATCAGACCTGACTCAACTCTAAGCAATAGCAGGCATGACAAACAAACATGAATGAGTAGGCACAACATGGCTCAAACAACTCCTACTCATACTAGTGGTTTTCATCTATTTACTGTGGCAATGACATGTCATGCAGAGGATAAAGGGGTTCAGCTAGCGCAGCAAGTAACAGATGAATCGTTGTTGTCCTAATGCAGTAAAAGAGAGCAGGAGTGAGAGAGTGGGATTGTATCGGAATGAACAAGGGGGTTTTGCTTGCCTGGCACTTCTGAAGATAGCATTGAGTCTTCATCAGTGTCAATGATCACAACACCGGAACATCATCTACCGAGAGGGGACAAACACCGACAAACAAAGAAGAAACACAATCAATGCAATGCACAATATGATGCATGATCATGACATGGCAATATGTTGTGGTTTGAGCTAATGCAACTAGCAACAGATTAAATGAAGTTGGTTGGAATACAAGATTCAAATTCAAACTCCATATGTTTTTATTCAAATGCCATTTATATGATTTGTCCTAAACAGCAGCTATAAGTTGTTCTAACATGCATGAAATTGGTACAGATGGATAGATTGGATTTTTCTGATCATTTTTCATATATAATTTATTTCATTTGGAGTTACGGTTGAATTTCTATGATTTTTAGAAGTTTATACTAATTTCTGGAATTTCCTTAATTATTTTAAAACCAGAAAATGATTTATTGCATCAGCACTAGGTCATGCTGACCTCAGCAGGTCAACAGGCGTCGACCAGGTCAAATCTAACACTTGGACCCACTAGTCAGTGGCTAGACTAATTAACTGGGGGGTTAGTGCTAATTTAATCCTAACTAAAAGTGTCAGTGGGTCAAAGTGCGGTCAAACCCGGGTCAAACTCGCCGGAGTTCACCAGCGGCTCGTCGCCGGCGGAGCCAGAGACGGCGGAGGGCGTCGGGTTTCGCCCTCCGGCGACCAAACGAGCGGCGCATTGGCTTGGCGAGATGCTGGTCCTCGTCTGCATCCAACGGAGCCATCAGCTCGCGCCGGAGAGGACCAGAATGACGGCGGCGAATGGAAGTGCGGTGGCCGGAGTTCGGCAAGCTCGGGCTCGGCACTAAGGTGCACGACAGGGGCAGCTAGAGGGGGTTTNATTCAAACTCCATATGTTTTTATTCAAATGCCATTTATATGATTTGTCCTAAACAGCAGCTATAAGTTGTTCTAACATGCATGAAATTGGTACAGATGGATAGATTGGATTTTTCTGATCATTTTTCATATATAATTTATTTCATTTGGAGTTACGGTTGAATTTCTATGATTTTTAGAAGTTTATACTAATTTCTGGAATTTCCTTAATTATTTTAAAACCAGAAAATGATTTATTGCATCAGCACTAGGTCATGCTGACCTCAGCAGGTCAACAGGCGTCGACCAGGTCAAATCTAACACTTGGACCCACTAGTCAGTGGCTAGACTAATTAACTGGGGGGTTAGTGCTAATTTAATCCTAACTAAAAGTGTCAGTGGGTCAAAGTGCGGTCAAACCCGGGTCAAACTCGCCGGAGTTCACCAGCGGCTCGTCGCCGGCGGAGCCAGAGACGGCGGAGGGCGTCGGGTTTCGCCCTCCGGCGACCAAACGAGCGGCGCATTGGCTTGGCGAGATGCTGGTCCTCGTCTGCATCCAACGGAGCCATCAGCTCGCGCCGGAGAGGACCAGAATGACGGCGGCGAATGGAAGTGCGGTGGCCGGAGTTCGGCAAGCTCGGGCTCGGCACTAAGGTGCACGACAGGGGCAGCTAGAGGGGGTTTTGGGCTTCTGGCGTTGCGCTGAGCACGTCCGTGTGCTCGGTTGCAGCCCTAGGTGAGGGTGGCCACGACAGCAACATGGCCGGCGGAGCCAAGCTCTCGGCCATGGCGAAGATGCTTCCTGGAGCTCGCGAATGCGAGGGGGAAGAGAGGGATTCGGCGCAGAATCTCACAGCGATCACCTTGAAGAGGTCAGCGGCTCGGGGAAGGTCTGGTGCGGGCGGAACGACGAAGCCGATCTCCGGCGTCCGGAGGAAGAAGACGACGGCGAGGACAGTGCTACGGGGCTTCCGGCGTCACGTGGCCTGGTGGAGACGAAGAAGAAGGCGCGGTGGTTCTTCTGGAGGCATTGGCGAGGCGAGGGGTGGACGATGGCCGCGGTGGTGCTCGTCGGCGGCGACGGCTGCGCTCGGCGGCCGCGCATAAGAGAAACAGAGGAGGGGGGAAGGAGCGAGGGAGAGCGCGAGGGGGTTCCAGGGGGCGTACGTGGCGCCACCCGAAGAAGCGGGGACGAAGCGGCAAGCAGGAGGTGGCGCGCGCGTGCTGGCGCGCGTTGAGCACATGCCCTCCTGCCTACTGGCAGGAGGTTGAAGACGGTGGCGGCTGGGGTGGGCTGGGCCAACAGTGCTGGGCCGCTAGGTAGGTTAGGTAGGTGGCCTGGTGGCCTTCTCTCCCTCTCTTTATTATTTGTTTCAGTTTTTTTCTAATTTCTGCTACTGTTTTGCAAATAAAATACTTACCAAAACACTTTGGTTAATTTTGTAAATTTTTGTGAGGAATATTTGAACTATTTTCAAACCACACAACAAATTTCAGAATATTTGGAGCAACCAATATTTAATGGTAATTTTAAACTCCAACTCAAAATCATAATGATTTAATCAATGACCAAAATGTCCTGGAAAAATATGTATCATCTCTGGTAGAGGCTTTCACCTTTTTCCATAAATCATGAACATTTAAAAAGGATATTTTGAGGTCATTGAAAATATTTTGGTTGAACCTATTTGAATTTCATTTGTGCTAGGGTTTATCAATCCCCATTTCAAGTTTATTTAAATTGTAAACATGATGACAAGAGAAACAAGCAAAGGTAGCAGGGGCTGAGCTAGGGCTGTGACATTTGGCGAATCGATCATACTGCCCATATAAGGCCCATTGATGATACGGCCCATAGAAGGCCCATTGTTTCTACGGCTCGTAGAAGGCCCATTGTTTCTATGGCCCGTAGAAGGCCCATTGTTTCTACGGCCCGTAGAAGGCCCACTGTTTCTACGGCCCGTAGAAGGCCCACTGTTTCTACAGCCCGTAGGAGGCCTAGTGTCACTACAGTAAATATTAGCACATGGTTATTGTGGCCTAGTTTTAAAAAATAGGTTATTGCAGCCACTAGCAAATTGCGGAAAAAGAACTGTTATGACTACAAGCAAACAAATAAACAAGACAACAAGGAAATAAATAAGCAAGCAACTTACGCTAGGCTATAACGGCTATCACAAATATTGCATCCACTGGGCATCAATGTTCGCCACCAGTGAAAATAAATGTGCCGACAAAAGAATATACAATACTGAGAGCACTTCAGAAGGCACTAGGCCTGGCCAGGTCGGGCCCCCCAAACAACTGAAGAAGCTGTGTAGACCTCAGTTGTGTCAACGATAGATGCATCAACACTAGATTTAAGGCATGATGGTGCGCACGGCAGTCCTCTGACATCTTCATTGCATCTTTGACTTCAAGTTGGAGCTGAGCTGAAGCAAGCCTTTCCGCTTTAAGTTGAGACTGAAGAAGTCGAACTAATTGAGGCAGCGACTACACGTAAGAGATATGACTCTGAAAGAGAAACAAGGAGACACGTAACAGGTTTCACAATTATATAAGCAAATAAATGGATCTGTTCTGCATAAGGAACATGTTTTTACAACTACAATTTGAAACTGGTAGTTGTTGCAAACATCCAATCAGATGTAAACACCAAAGCAAACAGCAGTGGAGGAAATGATGCCTATGCAAATCTATACTAGAACAAAGTTTAAAGGCTTGAGAAGGATGAACTTACATTACATGTTAACACGGGCTGGACAAAGCCCTTCTCCATGTTGATGGAAGGATAATTCAATTAATTCCCCAAAGAAAATTCTTTATAAGCATTGCCATTATTCTACATTTTGTAAAGAGTAAATGTAGATCAAATAATATTGGAAGAAACAGAGGATAATGAAGCTTAGGTGTAGACTGATGATACATAATCAAATAGCAATTAATTAAGTACAGCGTTACAAGGCAAAAGGGAGAGAGGAACTGACAAGAGCAATGCAGAGACCATTATTGTTTTGAGATCGTATGATCCTTTGAGAAAGGAGATTCATTTGTAATTAGTTTTCATACAAGAGAGAAGGTAAGGCACACGCAGAAATTTAGGAGGTCAAATTTTGAATTGATATCATAGACAGTACCTGACGCTGGGCTCCCAGCAGTTCTAATAGGGGTTTGGCCACTGGAGTAGGGGTAAAGTGTGGTACAGTTGGGCCTGTGTTTTCTGTGGTTGCTGATCTATCTGATTTAAAAGGTATCACTACCTTTTCCAAATACCTAGTTTGTACTCCTTGAGGATCTGCACTCACCCTCTTCCTTTTGGACATCTATTACGAAAGAACAACATTTGACTGAAAAAACATAGTGTGACGACACATGGAAAAGGTACGGAAAATGGATAGGTATGGCATATACTCATATATGATGATTAAACTAAGCAGATGGTGTAACAAAGTAGATGTAATGCAAGAGGTCAGATGCAAAATATGTGCGACCAATACAACTTTGCAAAGTTAGAGCAAGCACCTTGATGGGTGAATAAGATAGGCCATCCTCCACCATGCCAAGTTTGTTAGCCAGTGGATCGTTCCGCAATATTCCTCTCGTGCACCCATTCTCATATTCATTTTGATAATGTTCAATATCTGACATGCATGAAAACATAAAAACAAGTGAGATTTTCTTTGTAATGCAGAAGTGATTCTAATCCAATACTGCCTCCCTGTAAACCCCTTTGTGCTATTTCTGCAATTCTTTTAAAAGATGCCATGCATGCTGTAATTTGTTGTGTGCATTAATATAATGTGGCCTACTACCCAAAATATGAGAGCTCCAGAAGTGATGACACTTCGCAAATGACAGCTTCAACATATAGTAAAGAAGAACAAGTCGACCTGACCTGACAGATTCAAAATATACTAAGGGAGAACAACTCGACCTGACCAGTCGACCGCAAGAGAAGAGTATCATCTTAAAGAAGAGCAGAAGAGCAAGAAGATTGAAGATATTACAAGTCTTTCAATACAATGTCAGTTGGCCACCCATGATGAACCAAAGCGCATAGAGAAATACTATTCTTTCTGGTCTCTCCATATGTGGCTCACATGCATTTCGAAACAAAAGTACGAACATTTAGCTAACCAATTAAACATCTCTCAGTTTTACTGATATGAGGAATAATATCAGATATGAATTTGTACAACTAAGCTTGTTTAGCTTGATGGGTGGAGCAATGCTATTACGACACAAACCACGTAGGCTGATTGTGGTCATCATAAAATGGGGAAAACATAAGCATGATGTGTACAGTGTTGATCGTGGCAGTGGGATGGCAGATCTAAAGCTGCAAACCGCGCAAAGGGTAGTTAGCAACCGATGTTTGCTTTGAAATAACAACTAAGATTTGGTATAGACAAAAAGTACGGTCAACAAGTGACAAAGAAATGCAATTATGCTGTCTCTCTATATGTCGCGACATGCATTTGGAAACTCAAGTGGGACCTTTAGCTAACCAATTAAATGTGTCAGTTAACTAATATCAGTATCATATCACAATCATATTTGAACAACTAAGCTTTCGAATTCTGAGTGTTGTGTTGTTTAGCTTGAAGGGTGGAGTAATGCTAGTACGATAGAAAGCACCTATGCAGATCATAGTATAGTAAATAAATGTGGAAAACCCTAAGCATCAAGAGAAAAATTAGGAAAGTGGAACTAGCTGCACCAGTGGGTGGCGCACATGCTTTTTGAAACGAATATAGGAACATTAGGTGACCAATTAAATGTTCTCTGTTTTAGTGATATGAGCATCATATCAGATTCGTATTTCAACACGTAAGCTTTGGGTTGAGGTCTTGAGGAGCAGTGCTAGCATGACACGAAGCACCTACGATGATGGTAGTGAATATAAAGGGGGGAAACCAGAAGCTTTATGAGTATAGTGCCCGTGCCATGGTGGATCTGAAGGTGCAAACCTGACAAAGCTACTTCGCAACCAATGTTTGCTTTCAACTAGCCACTATGATTTGGTACGGACAAGAAAAGTACAATAAACAAATTACAATCTATTTTCCAGGTGAGATGAATAACTTAAGCACATATGGAAGAGTACCACCTCTCTTGCGACTCCGTGTAGGCCTATGCTGATACGTTGAGGGTGCTACGGGTGCGATGGCTGTCGGCGGCGGGGAAGAAGACTTTAGACGGCAGACGGCCGGGTCGGGGGATATATCCTATTGCCGTGGACGAGGCGGTCATAGGAGCGGCAACAACAAGGTGGACAACGACGTTGATGAAGCGAGAGGAGGCGATGAAAGGATCCTGGTCCAGCGTCGTGGATGAGAGACGTCCATCTCTTGCAGTGGACGACGTGGTAGGGGTAGTGGCTCCGGCAAGGTGGAGGATGGGGTGGCGGACAAAGGAGGCTGGCCGCAGTGCGGAGGTTGTCATGCTGCCTATGGTGTATGAATGGGGAAATGGAGGGGAGGGGGGATCTCAAACTTTGGGACGCGCTTCTCTTCAATGGGGCAAAGTTATGAACTTATCCCCCATTTAAAATTTCGGACATCGCGTCGGTTGGGGATAGGACGATAATCTCGCATGTCCCAAATATTTGCTGGTAACTATTTCGGGCGAGGAGAGGGTGTTTTGCCTCCCACTGTTGGCGCCCACGGTGTATGAACGGGGCTGACAGGTAGGGCGGTTGTGTCACATCTGATGGAAGTTACACATATGCCCCTATTTAAAATATTAGCCTACATCGATTTCAGACGAGGAGAGTTTGTTTTGCCGCCCACCGTGTATGAATGGGGAAATGGAGGAAGAGACACATGTCTTTCGGATGAGCTTGAATCAAATGTGTTTTGCCGCCCACGTTTGGCGCCCACCGTGTCTGAATGGGCTCAGAGGCCGTCGTGTCACGTCTGATTGAAGTTACTAGTCTACCCCTATCGACAGCAGTGTAAATCCGGTCGATAAGGATGTCAAGTGTTAGGGGTAGACAGTAATTTCCATCTCGCAAACACTTGCTTCGGGCAGCCCACAAATTATAGTGGGTGTTCAGCCGCTTCGTTCAAAACATGGGAGAATGAGCATTCACGTTTGCCCTGGGACCTGGCAAACTAAAGTCAAATCCAATTTGTATTCGATTACGATTATCCATTGATAATTATACGTTTTGTTATTTATTTCTTCAAACCACAACAAAGATTTATTCCACCTTTATATATGATTATGATTTAGAAATGCCGTGATCTTCGAATTCAGTAGGTTGCATACACTGTGAGTCAAACAGTTATTTCATCCAATACAATAAGCTCACACGAAAAACAGTTCACCTTATGTCAATCATACAAGTACTGAGGATTACCTCGCCTAAAAAATTCGGATCATTACAACACATGGACAACATAGGGGGTCTTGCAACATAATCCATTCAGAGACATGACACAACATGCAAGTACAATAATCTAATGACAATTTCAACTGGTATCTAAAGAAAAACCGGGATTACCTTGGGCTTCAGATAGCAGAAACAGCAGGACCTCCTCCGTCTTCAAATGCAACATTCTTACTTCCTCCAATTCTTGGGTTGCTTGCACAATGCGTGCCGCTAATACCGTAATTTCCAGCCTCAAGATAAAGATTACCTCATTCATGGCAGCGACACCATCTCTTTCTGCCTCTAGTAGAGCCTCAAGCACTATAATATCCGTGCTCAGACTGCTCTCCGGCGGTGTTGCCTCTGAACTGTTACCATGTGGTAACATGGATGGCGCACTGCTTCCACAAATAGATTCTCGGGTTGTACATTGTGTCCTAGTGTGAACGGCATCCTGAAAGGTTTCCGCTGGACATAAGTAAGAGATAGTTATCGTATGATCCAGGCAGTAAGCTTACATGGTAAACGACAGACGAATTATTGCCGAGCATGGCAAACTATATTTAAATAGTTCGAAGCAGCATCAGCCGAAAAGAAATTAAAATGGTAAGATGAAACTAGGGATGTAAGTGGCAAATAGACGACATCCGCCAGTCCCATCTAGTTAGTTTTTGCTACCTCCCTAGTTCATTTTCCTCAAAAAACAAAAACTATTTTGAACTATCATACCACTAGTGGACTTTAATCAGGATTAAGCGGGACCCAGTTGACATCCCTAGTTGAAGGGAGTGTACCATCGCTATATTTAAGTTGCCAAGGCATCTAAGCAGTTGAAATAATCTGAGAAAGCACTTAACAGTGTGGCCTCATATAAACTACGAAGACAGTCTTGTGATGAAGTTGAGAGGAAAAGTTAAGGACTCAAATGAAATAGGCATGCATTTCTTTACGATAGTACAGCAGGCACTGCTGGCATATTGGCCAACTCAGGTATAGTGTAACAACAAACAAGCATTCGAATCAAGCAATACAGCAAAGCAGACAACTGAACTATTTGTAATTCCGTAGGATTACAGGTTGATGGCACAAGCTATGAAAGCAGCCCACTCGCATTACATTTCACATGTACTAAAACAAACTGGCTTACCATATGTTGTTGTGAATCCTCGCTGCTGTTGCAATGTTCTTTGAAGATATCGTCAGCAACCGTGGTTGCAAATCTAGTTGTTGTAGTTTATTCTGCACCCTCTATTTAGGTAAAATTAATTTTAATCGCATGCACTGGTCCGAATTGATCATCAATGGTTCATCTAAACTAATGAAAGAAGGGTGTGTGCATACACGACAATATATCTGCTTCCCTCTATTTTTATGCTTGTTCGTGGTGCCAGCCCCAAGAGAACAAATATTTTGCTTGATGGGGTTGGTAGCTCCATAGTTAATAGAAGCATCAAATTAGTCATGCAACTTGGGAAGATCAAGAACACACAAACAAGTAATGAACAGAGGCTCGGAGCACTGATGTAATAGCTAGCATCAGAAAATGTAGGGTAAAACGAACAAAAAGCAGCGGAACCACATGCTAGTTTGCTAATGTGTAATTAAGCATAGAGAACATTAAGCAGTCTGATGGAACCAACAGGTGGCATCAGAACAAAACTAAAGCATATTAACTATATGTGCACTGGTATGTAATTTAGCACATGTAACATGTTCACTGCCAGAATTATGGCCCTACAGGTGCAAGCAGAATAACGCGTCTCATGAAAAACTGAATGATGCCCTGAAGAAATTCAAAGGTGCGGTGCTTATGCTAGAAAAGTGAACGTAGGCGTCGGCCGTTGGATAATAGTACCTGATTCTCGGTGGTGTATGGGTATCGTTGTCATACTTGATAGCTAAGGATTGTCGATGGTGCTCGTGTTGCGGTTGGGTTTGGGCTGGTTGTCGCCGTCGCTGAAGTGGCTCCGATGCTACGGTTGCGGCGCCTGTCGACATACAAGAAGGCTCATCTGTGGTAAGTGAACAGTTGCACGATAAAGAGAAAAAACGAAGGAATACAAATCAAAATAACCTCATGAGGCTGTGGCGTCGGTAAAGCAGGGCCGGTGGAGTTGAATATGGCGTCTGTGGAGCGGGTCCGGTGCAGTGGATGAAGGCTTCGGCGGGCGCGTTGTACAGTGCTTTCGGTGAGGCGGATCTGTTGCGGCGGATGAGGGCTTGTATGAAGGGCCAACGAAGGGGCCGACGAGGGAGTCAGTGAAGGGCCTACACTGTGGTGGATGAGGGCGCCGGTTAAGAAGATCCGGTGCTGTGGACCATGCAGGCGGTCAAGGAGATCTGGAGCTGTGGACAAGCCAGTCGCTGAAGCGGCTCCGGTGAAGTGGTGAGTTGGCAGTTGGGGGTTCCAAGGTGCGGAAGGTAGATCCGGCGGGGTGTGAGGTCCCCCGCTGCGGCTGAGGACTAAATTCAGCGGCTTGCCGTGGTTGGGGGGGGGTCGGGGAGGGGAAGGGTAGGGGCTCTGGGGAAGAATGTTGGGGGCAAAGAGGGGAAAACAATGGAGTTACCAAAGCAGCCCTTTTCCGTTCATGTGGCAGGGGTAAAACAGGAATATCGCAGGGCTAAACTTTCAAGCACGTGATATTTCGATGTGAGCGGGAAGTTTGAAAGCTTTTGGTGCCTAAAATTATAAGTATTCTGCTCTCGTACGGCCGACTATGATATCATGGCCGACAGTTTGTTTGTTTTGCACGCAAAAAAAATTTGCAAGTTTTGAAAATCAGTGTCTCCAACTCGAAACTTAGATTGTCCATTCAATTCAAATATGGATCATTGAGCTACTACAAGCAAATACCATCATACGGTCCAATTCAAATGAAATTCCAAATGTGTTTATCCTAAATATGATGACAAAAGCAAAAATGTGTATGTGTATGAATAAAGTGGATGATTATAAAGTTTGAACATGCCCGTATGTGTATATCTCTAGGTTTGTTATATGAATTTGAAATCATGAAATCCCGGCTTAAAAATGTACCTCCGTTTAAATGAATTACAAAAGCTAATGATGGAGTCGAATTCCAAAATTCCAATCTTAGGTTTGTAATTCTGGTACATCGAGGGATATCACGCATGTCCAAAAGTATCGTTATCTCATAGTACAAACTGTGAAACAAATAGATTAACCATGAGTGCACATTATCTCAATTACGCTAAAGTCCCTCAAATATAGACACCTCACTCTTTATCTGAAGTCAACCCCCACCC
>LR880970.1:558063430-558077388 GCA_904067115.1 Aegilops sharonensis
GATCCTCATCTCTCCCCATGTCCGCATGTGTATCTCACTCACTCACTCTCTAATTATGTATATGTGTCTCCACGTTACACAACACAAAGCCCGATGTACATGTCTCTCCCTATCCTCCACACACATAGAGACAAAGAATCTGTTATCACTGCCTCAGTCTCTAACATATCACACATGCACACTGTCTCTCTCTCTCTCTCTCTCTCTCTCTCTCTCTCTCTCTCTCTCTCTCTCGCAAACACGCTCAACAAGGGTTTCCCCGTGAATAACTTACCGTCTATACATCAACAGTCATGGCAGTACAGCGAACATGAGACGTGAAAAAGAATAAATCTACACGTGCTTAGACCACCTAGTATGACTACTAGGACTAGAGCAAGCCAAAAAGTGCGCCGCCGTCACCCCCTCCTTGTCGGCGACGGGAAAATCTTTGTTTTACACAGTCGAGAAGTCATTGTGCTAAGGCCCCACATGCCGAGGAGTTGAATAGAATGTAGATGCTAGTTTACGGAAGCAAGTATCGATAATACGTTTGTATCTCCATACTTATATTTCTTCTCTTATAAAAAACCGAGTTGGTGATGATGGTACGTGTGCCATATTGCAATATAGACCGTCCGATCTATATCTCACGGATGGAAATTAAACTAAAAGATACCCGCACCCCTCTCCACATTTGTAGACAAGGCCTTCCCTCATTCATCCTTATCTCCAACAAACCTCATTGTTGAGAAATTAAGAAAGGAAGCCTGTGGAACAAACTGGCCTGGTGGCCGCTGTGGTGTCGTCAGTCCCCATGCCTCCGCTCAGTCCGACCACCAACCACCACCGCACCCCACTCCTCTTCACCTTATCTCATATTTCTCGAGATATCATTAGTTTTGGATTACTCCCGCAAGGGTCAATCACAACAAGTGTTTTATAAAAAAAAATGCATCTTGATGTTCCGTGCAATGCACGGATCTTGCTAGTACTCCTAAACAAGACTAAGTTCGTGATGCTGGTGTGTCTGCCATCCGTCATTTTTGACCATTAGATCTACATATAACGATTGTGAGGTAAGTTGTTGCCTTTTCTCACCAACATCCCACTTGTCTACCAATTTGCAGAAAAACCCATAATTAGTATCTTAAAACCAACCACATCCCTCCCTGACCACACCAAAACAGCCCAAGGAATATATTCTTATTGAAACATAATATATCTCTAGTGACATATGTATATCAAAATTAGAGTGTTTTGTACCAAGTTAGTGAATAAGTATTATTCTAATTATGATTCGTTGCAACGGACATGAACATTGCTAGTATTTCCTACCATGCATTTTTCCTAGTATTCCATAGTTTCGAGTTTTCCATCAAGATATTAGTTACTCATGGTTGATATTTACTTTCAATCATGTACACATATGCGCTATGTAACTAGCCTTGCTTATTGGCTTCCAAAGCTTAACTTTCACTCCTACTTACAATATGTAGAGTATTTAACAAAAAACTACCACTTTCAACCAGCCCTAAGAAGAATCTATTGTACGAAAATTAGCAAAAACATACCGAAAATTTCTTAATCCACGCCAAAAACTACTGCCTAGTACTCCTACCAATTAGGTTTGTTTAAACCCATTTATGACAGGGTTGGCCCACACGCTGTGCTGACGAGGCAGCTTAAACCAACACATTTTGTTTGACCGTTGGCACGAGGGACCCACGTCTGACCTTCTATCCTATTATTCCCCCTCAAATCATTATTTTTCCTGAACATTACTTCAAACAATACTGATGCGTGTTCGTCGGTGGCGCCGATGATGAGCGAGTTGGCCACCGCTCCACCGGACGGGCCGGACGTCGCGCAGGCCTCCGCACGGGTTGGCAGGCTGGCCCGAGCGTGACTCACGAGCGAGCAAGCCGCCGCGCTGGCCTTCGCTCGAGCCAGATGGCTAGCCTTAGCGCGGCGCGCGCGAGAAAGCCGCCGCGCTGCCGTGCCAATCTAGCTAGCAAACCTTGCAGACAAGCAGCTGGATGGAGCTATCTTGGCTAGCTAGCGGCCACGAGCGCCGGACGGAGCTAGCATCCGGGCTGCCACAACATGGGCTCCGCACCGCCGGCGGTTCAGACCTTGCCTTCTTCTGGTGGCGGTAGCTGCATCCCGTGGCCGAGGATGACTAGGTGGACGGGCCGAAGCTAGGAGGTCACCCGGGGAATTTTGTGCAGACTGACATGTAGGTCCCACAAGTCATAACGCCTGGTCGAATAGAAGGCGTTGACTTAATGGGTGACATGGGCCCTGTCAGAGGTTAGATATAGATTCTAACCCTGAACTAACTCTAACCAAAGTGGTGTTTGGATGGCAGGGTTAGATTGACAACAAATATATCCAAACAGGGCCATGGGTTGAAATGTGCCTATAACGGCACTTTGTAGAGTAGTCGTTTCTTGGTAGGGCTGGTTGGTAAGAGCATGTACAATGGTTGATAAGGTAGTCTTATCTTAAGTCTGCCACGTATGCAAGTGGTAGTAGTTTCTTGGCATTTTAGTGGTTTCTTGCATTATTAGGGGTTTCTTGTAAGGAACAATGTACGTACTACTAGCGACAAAAGGCGATTCTAGGTTGCGTTGTACTCCAACGAGTACTACTAGTGGTCGAGGGAGTGTATACCTCATTTGGTGGGTTCGATCCCGGCCGAACGCGCGGCGGCTTTTTTTTAATAGTACTACTACACTTCACTTCGAGCCTATAATTTACACGGGTAGTTTGAGTCTGGAAGTCAAACGGACGTGCGGCCCCACAATCTGGATGCACTGGATAGCCTAGCCACGTGAACGGGTTTTCCTTCCCAACATCCCGTGGCTCGCGTGCTCGCCCTAGCCGCACCTCGCTTGCAGATTCCTCATCATCTAGTAGCATATTTGAACTAGCGCCTCCCAAATAAGCCCAAGGAGCCGGAAAAGCCTGGTGGGGCATTGGGAACTGTGCAATATGGCTCTGTACGTAAAGTTCCCTACTACTACTCTGTAGCTTGTGGCATTGCATGCATGGACTTCACTCCATTATCGGCTCTACTATAAAAGAAATTCCTATTGACGTGTTTCTTTTGAAACGGAGGCAAAAGCTTTAATTCATCTCATTCATAAACAAGGAACTACTAACAAAGTTCGACGAGATCCATTACACCTCCACAAATGGAAGCGAAAAGCCTAGTCTCGCTATATCAAATAACTCAAATGTTCTGCCCCCGCATTAACCGTCTCTGATAAACAGGCTGCTAGTGTGTGCGTGAGAGGAGCGGCTGAGTAGGCCAGCTACGTGAGAGGATTGGCTGAACAGAACACCGAGAGTACCCACTAGGCCACTACGCAGGTGTACTTTCCCTGCATTGATAGTACAGCGATGGTTCTAGAGAACAGTAGTACCCTGCACTTCCAACTGTAGCTCCTTGGCCCTGAGATTCAATATTTCAAAACGGGTGCACTATACTAGAACTAGACAAGAAGTACAGTACATCACACTAATACTTGAGAAAAGTAGTACTAGTACTGCTACAGTATGAGTACGTACTCCTCCATCACATAATGTAAGACGTTTTTTGACACTAGTTGGCATGTATAAAAAATGGCAAAAACATACCCAAAATTTCTTAATCCACGCCAAAAACTAATACCTAGTGCCAATTTTTTTTACTACTGCTATTATTTATAGTATAATGCGATCCCATAACGTTCCATAATGCTAGTAGTAGTAGTAAATAATAGCCTCACCCCTTCGCTGAGGAACGATCTACAGTTGGAAGGGACGAGGCCCTGCGGTTACTACGCTCATATCTCCTCCTCGCTAGTTCCCCTCCCCCCGAAGAGAAGGCAGTTCGTCGCTGCTCCCATGGATTCGCCAGGCGGTTCTTCTCCTCGTCCGGGCTGGGAGACCTTGGACGACAATCCTCTGGGAGAAATCGCACGCCGCTCTGACGTCCTCACCGTCGCAAGACTCGGTGCTTCCTGCACCAACTTTTTCAAGACGCTGCTTAAACAGGCTTGGGAAAAGGCCATGCTTCTTGGTCTTCCATGCGTCCTCGAGGAGAAGGTTCTTCTATGGGACAATCCTTCGAATAGTCCACCGCTCCCTGGCCATGGTTTCACATTGACTCCGCTAGAGTTGCCGACTTTGAGAGGTAGTCGGATTTTGACCGATGAGCTGGTCAGTAATGGAGTTTGATCATGTAGTACTTAGTTATTCCATTTCCATCCCGTAATTTCTCCGCTGCCCACCGTCTTATATATAGGTCTGGGTCGGTGCCAACGAAGATAGGCTTGCATACCTCCGGCCGGATAACACCATCATTTTGCACAACATCCAAAGCAGTGCGGCCGTTCCGGTAGACCCCTTCTCCACCATTGGGATCAGCCTTCCGGGCTGGCTGGGCTTGAATACGTATGATGATGCCTACATGAGATTGAAGAAGATAGCAATTGCGGACCTGCCGACAAAGCAACGTGGCTATGACGATTACTATCTCATTGCGGTGTTCGACATAAGGATTGCCATCAATGCAAGAGGCAGTAACGGCAGAGGCTGGCGCATGTTGGCGGCGACAGATTTGTACCCCTACACGTTCGAAGACGCCGTGCGCCATCTAGGCCGCATCTTTGCAGTGACAAGCTAGGGGACTTGTTTCATCTGGTTGCCATCCTACGGTACGGGAGATTACAAATGGAATGCACAAACCATCATTTGCATCCCTAACGGTACTCCATTATTTTGCAGGGACCAGTCATCCCCCGATCAAAATAAGATCGCTGATCCTGGATGTGCATTTGCATCCGCGATTCGGTCTAACCTGGAACCTTGTAGTTGACTTTGGCATATTGGGATCAACTATCTTAGCAGTCGTTACCCATGGTACCACTGATGTGAAACATGGTCACACGATCTACCACGATCAGACCGTCACCATATACCCAAATATTCCATTTTTTAACCCTCTAGCCTTCTCTTTCATTGTTGTACTAGTAGTATACTTAGTAGTACTAGTAGGAGTACTTTTTACCTTGGAGGACGCGTATAGCTAGATAGGCCCTTGAAGACTTGACCCACTAGCTGCCACCATTTTTGTTTTTCCATGTCTTACTATCTCATCCATGTAGCCAAGAGTGGCTATATATAATAAGCAGGTTATTTTACTTCCTCTATACCGGAGTAGTACTATTTGCTGCACAGTATTATTGATCGCCATATTTGAGCACAACATTATTATGCATGGACCTTGACTATGTATGTCACCATGTGTCCAGATCTGGGATGCCGCGTGTACCAGATGAACGGCACCGAGTTCGACCCCCGTGATGCTACGTGGGTGCCGAGGAACACTCTTGGAGAGTACTCGCTTTTCCTCGGGGACAGCTACCCCATTGTGAAGCGGATGCCACCTTCCGTGCACGACACGGAAGGCCTGCCGTTCATGAAGCATGGTTGTGTCTTCATTGCACACCGCCAGATGAACGACATGCTGGGACACGCTATCCCTGATTTATGCCGCTTCAGCTTGGATGAGTCTCCATCGTAACCGGACTAGAAAGCTGCGACAATGATTCCCGTTGCCCACCGCTATGGATCGTGCCATCCATGAAGAACACCTGGGACTGGAACCTGGAGGAGGACATGTAGCCCATCTATAACATGTAACTGGAGTATGGTTATTGTGAACGGTAGCGCTGTGAATATATGCGAACTAGTCCTGCACAAATTTATCACATGAATTGGAGATGAACTTGTGTGGCATACTGGCATTTGTCCTTTAGAATTTATTACTAGTAAGTGTGTTATGTGTACATGCAACTTTTGTGGTTGTTGCACGGGCTCCAACACGCTCTTTGAGAAAAAAAGGTGGCACAGCTTTGGATATACGTGACGTGGCGGCATCATACAGTAGCTTCGTTCGCTATAGTTGTAGTACACTCCTACTAGGACGACAACTCCTATAAAACCTTGCGCTTCGCTCTTTGCCACTTCGGGAGGTTCAATAGTTCATATTCGTGTGAACCTTGCAATTGGCTCTTCGCCTCTTCAGAAGGTCCAACAATGATGATACTACAGTACAATATGCTTCTGGCAATCTGACACCGATTGAACTACTGCACGTCCACCGCGAGGGCAAGGGCGAGGGAGAGGGAGAGGGTGCTGTAGTCAAAACCCTCTCCTCGTCCTGCGAACCACCGCGCGCGTGGGCGAGGGAGAGGCGTAGTAAGCAAGCTTCTCCTCGTTCGGCGAGTTGATGGGACCCATCAAAGCAGTACAAGTAATAGTAATAGTCCATACTGCATCCTTTCCAATTAATATGGCTTAATTTGAAACGAGAAAAATACACTGGCGGTCAATGTATGTAACAATACGCTCTTTATGGTCACTATATATAGTTTTGCGGTGATTATACGATCACTAGCTCATCGTAGAGCACCATATTGCACCCTACTGACCGGCCACATAGTCGACGTGGCACTTTGTTGACTGGTTAAATTGTCACCTGGTTTCTGGGTCCCACCTGTCAGTTGGCAGAGCAAAGAAATTAGTTAAACAAAACTTTACGCAGGCGTGACACGAGTCCAACCCTTGCACGCAAACTGCCCTGGCTGTGTATGTGAGTGCATGCACGTGTACTCCCTCGGTCTTCCAATAAAGAGTGTACATCGGCTATAAGGCTGGTCATAGTGGAGAGTAACATATACTAGTATAATGCATATGATACTAGTGTATGATACTACATCTATAATGCATAGTATCATAGATGGTCTCATTTATTGCCACATAAGCATGTTATCGAGTCCCAAGTGCATGATACTAGTTATGTTACCCCCACTATGGCCAGCCTAAAACAAAGAGTGTAGTACATGATGTACATCTACACTTCCAATGCATTTAGCCTTTAATCTAAACCGATATTGATTGACTAATGCACCAACTTGTGCTGTAGGTATAGGCTACATGTCTATCCTTAATTACAGCATGCAACGGCCTTCATTTAAACCTCTTCTCTCAATGGTCGCATGCACACATAAGTCTGATACTTTTGGGCATTAATTATGCCCTGGTCAATGTGTAAATCTCTAAATGTACAATCTTTCACGGACATAGGGAGTAGGTTGAGCACTTGAGCATGAGCATGTGTGTTGCATCATGTGCTGTGTGTCGCATGGGTGCGTGAGTGTTGCGTTCGTCCATGTGTACGTGTGAGTGTTGCATGTTGCATCCATGCATGCATGGGGCTTACTCCCTCCCATTGACATGATCATATTTCAAGCTTCCTCTGTTCCCTCCATATGGTGATACTCCCTCTGTTCCCAAATACGGAGTAAAAGCCTCCCTCATTCCCAAATACGGAGTATTTGTCTTTCTACAGATTTCAACAAGTGACTAGGTACGGAGCAAAATGAGTGAAGTGAACGTAGAGGCATAGGGATACTGTAGAAAGGAAGTCCTCGCAATCCATTATTCCCCATCTCGGTCAGAGAGAACTATTAAGCTAGTCTTCGCAGTGAAGTGACAATACACGCTGCAACAGATGGGACATCTAATTAATAAGCTGAACCAGCTTGTTGTTGTTACTAAATCAGCCTTGCCCAGTACTGCCATCATGTTTGCCAGTAGAGCACGCTTCCGCAAATACGCATACGCACCTCTGTCCTCCATTAAATGATATATGGGCCCTCTTGTGGTAGACCCACACGTCATCGATGTAACTATTTATACTTCGAAGGACGGTATATCCTGGTAGTAGTACTAGTAGAATTGAGATTTAATGCACTTTCTTCCCCGTCTTCCACTCTTCTTCCTCCTCTCTTCTTCTTCCTCCTCTCTTCCCCATCGTCAGCCGCACAACATTTACCCCCTCTCACTGCTCGCCCACCCGCGCCATCTTCCTTGGTAGCTCGCGCGTACCATATCCCCCCGCTCACTACTCGGCCACACGAGGAGAAGCTTCTTCACTCGCCCGCCCGAATCCACTTCCCCGCTGGCCCGCAGGCACCAAAAACCCCAATGGCAGAATCGGCTGACACGCAGAGCCACGATTGGAATTCCCTCCCCGATGTTCTCTTGGAGCAGATCTGTAGTTGTATGGACCTACTCAGCATTGTCCGTCTGGCCGCATGCTCGGTGTCTTTGTACCGTATACTCGTCTGCAACCGACCGGCTCTTTTCAAGACACCCTGCTTGCTGATGCCCGATCCTCGCAGGTGGCTCAGACACCAACTTGATGATCCAACGGAGGATGCCGTGGTGCCCCTCGACATTCTACCATTACCCGTCCAACTGTCTTTCATGCGCGGCCACTACTGGGCGGGCATGAAGGCCAACTGGATCGTCCTCATCCACCACTCTGGTAGTCCGTGGCGTCTCATGGATATCTACACCCAGCGATAGATCACCCTTCCATCATTGGATACCGCCGCCATCGAGCCTCGCGGCCTGCAGGACACTCCTGCATACTACGCACGAGACGTGTCAAGCTTTTGGCTCGACCTCTATTTGCAGAAAGTTGTAATCTGCGAAGTGCCCACACCATCAGAAGACTACATGGATTACAAGCTCATTGCCTTGTTCAACATGGGATTAGTCTATCTGGAATCCGGTCACCATACATGGTTATGGCTCATCATCAATCCTGTTGAGGCAACATTTCTGTCTGATGCTATAGTGCACCACTACAGGAATCAACTACTTTGCCGTTTGCCACGGCGGACGGCAAAGGCATGAATGGCGGACGGCAAAGGTCTTTTCCGTCCGCCACGGACGGCAACAGGCTCCGGCAAAGTAAGGTCCGGTAAAGAGCTACTTTGCCGTCTGCTTTTGGTGGCTGACGGCAAAGGGGCCTTTGCCATCAGCAGCGGACGGCAAAGAAAGCAGATGACAAAAAATGCGATGTTAGTCCATTAGGTGGCTAACGGCAGCCTTTGCCGTCCGCTGCTGTAGGCAAAGCCTTTGCCGTCCGCCACTATAGGCAAACTGACCAAATGGGTCAGCCCACCAGGAAGCACAGGTCGCCGCCGCGTGGCTTCTTTGCCGTCCGCAGCTGTCGGCAAAGGTGGCTTTGCCATCAGTGGCTGACGACAAAGATCCTGCTTTGCCTCTTTTTTTTTAAATCCAACAATTTTCATAGAAAATATATATGACATATATATATATATATATATATATATATATATATATATATATATATATATGTATTTCACATGGCTATTTAACAGCAAACATATGACATATCTAGCACATAAGTTTCATCGTACATACATATATAGTTCCATCCATCCATACATACCAAGTTGCGCATACACATTGTTCCATCCATACGTATTACAATGCAAAGTTTCATCAAGATAGCAAGCTAGAAGAATACTTGAGAATGGAAGAAAAAACAAGCACTCCATCATAGCAAGCTAGCTTCCGTGAAGTGAATGAAATCTGCAAAATGGGAAATAAGAAAGTTAGAAAAAGGTGACTACAAGAAGAAGAGTAGAACAAGAAGTATATGTCATTTATGAGCTACCTTAGCTGAAATGGATCGTTTTTGAGCTAATTTAGGTGAAATGGATTGTTTTTGAGCTAACTTTGGTGAAATGGATCGTTTATGAGCTAACTTAGTTGAAAAGGATCGTTTATGACCTAACTTAGTAAAAAGCATCATTTTAGAGCTAATCTAGGTGTGATGGGTCAGTTTGGAGCTAACCTAGGTAAGATGGGTCATTTTGGATCTAACCTAGGTGAAATTGATCGTTTATGAGCTAATCTAGGTAAAATGGGTCAGTTTAGAGCCAACTTTGGTAAAATGCATCATTTTAGAGCTAACCTAGGTAAGATGGGTCATTTTGGAGCTAACGTAGGTAAAATGGATCATTTAGGAGCTAATCTAGTTTAAATAGGTCTTTTTAGAGCTAACTTGGGTAAAATGGATCATTTATTAGCTAAGTAAGGTAAAATGGGTCATTTTAGAGCTAACTTAGGTAAAATGGGATCGTTTATGAGCTAACTAAGCTAATTATGCCAGTTTTTTTACATAAGTAAGCTAAGTACATATCATTTTAGAGCTAACATAGGTAAAATGGGATCATTTATGAGCTAACTTAGCTAATTATGCCATTTTTTACATAATTAAGCTAAGTACATAACGTTTTAGAGCTAACATAAGTAAAATGGATGGTTTTGGAGGTCAGTAAGCTTATTAAGTCATTTTGGAGGAAAAGAAGCTAACTCTAAGTCATTATGGTAAGCCTATTGGAGGAAATAAAGCTGAGTCTAGGTCTTTATGCATTTGTTAAGCAAAACACTAGAGACACTTACCGTGATCATGGAGGTGTTGTAGCGGGGTGGCTCGTGCCGGTAGCTGGAGAAGGATCATGCGATGCTTGTCTGGAGTTACGCTGCACCAAAGATCATTTCCAATGTCTCGTTAGCATGATGACACTCAAATGTTAAGACTAGCAAGTAATGTCCATTCAAATTAAACTCACCGTGGTCCCAGGAGCAATCACTGGCATCGGCGGAGCGGTCTGACCGGACTTCTCGCACACAGACTGCACATTTGGTTTTGACGACTTAGTCATACTAGTTAGTAACGAGACAAACACTACATGAATGTTTTGGCTAATGTGTAGAAAAAACTTACCACAAGGAGCTCGTACATGACCCTTGCCCGCATGTCATTCCGTGCCCTCTCCTCCTCCAACATCTTTGTCGTCCTCTCCTCCAACTCCCGCTGCCTCTCCACCGCCTCCGCTAGAAGTTTCTCTGTTCTATCTCTCTCACTTTGTATAGCAGCCTGCAACACCACTCCTCGTTACCATTTGTAATCATTGATGGAAGCTCACACAATGTAATGGAGAAAGATAGCTGAGTACGTATAACTAACCTTGAAGGCGAGTTGGACTGGCCATTCACGAGGCCTTATCTCAGGAGCGGAGCTCGACTGGCGCGCCTTGATCTCCGGGAGAGTGCTAGGACAACGGATAAGTCCATCTCCCATGGTTATGGAGCCATGGGACCTTCCGCCACCAGATATCATCAGCAGCTCGGTATCAATGGGACCCTGGCTCGGGTTAAAGTCCTCCCCTTTCCTCGCCTTCCCCTCATCTCTATATTTCACGAGCTTGTCGTGGGAGGAGATGTTGGTGAAGTTTTTTGCATCATCGAGGTCAGACGCAGAGAATGCCTTGACTTTCTTGTAAGAGCCAGTGTGGGCCATGTCATCCAGGTCGTACACCTCTGGCACCTTATCCGCCTTATTGTAGCGTGTCTGAAAGAGAGAAACAAAGTAAATTAGTAATTAAAGGGCTGAAATCTAGCATGAGGAACGAATTGCATGAATCATGAAGCTAACCACATACCCAGATCTGCCCGTACTGATATAAGTTGGAGCTGCCTTGATGGTGTGGCACACCTTCCATTTGGGCACGTTTGTCCTTGGCCTCGTTGTGGAGGGCTCGCCATTCTTTCAAGCACCACTCATTGACCAACACCTCCCAACAATCCATCCGATCCGCACACCATCTCGGAGGGGCCTAAGTTAGGAAATAGAAACTTGAGCACTACGGCTATGAATTACTAATGAAGGAAGTAAAGTACAAGGCCTTAAGAATTACCTTCAAGTACTCCTCCTTACTCAAGAACTTCTCGCGGCACGCCGGCTTGGTCTTCTTGATACCATGTGCGGCGTAGTAGTCTCGAACAGCCTGCACCCGAGCCTCGTGCCGTAATTTCTGTAGTAGGCGCTTGCAGACGTTATCGATAACATTTGCCGCCTCCTCCTCGTATCCCTCCTCACACCTGTAGAATGTCTGCAATCAAATGAGATAATACTGATTAGTACAATTAATAACTAGCTAGTTGAAGATTTTTAATTGTGTAAAGGAGAAATTACCCAGAACTTTCTAATCACCGCGTCTGCCCTCGTCTTGCACAAGACACCGTCGATAATCTCACCCGGCGGGGCCGAGGCAGCCAAGTAGTGCTCCCAACTCAATCCAAGCTCTGGCAGCCGACCCTCACTAGGCAACGTGACAAACCCCGGGAAGTTTTGCCGACAAAGAACTCCAAGGACGGAGTTGGGCCGGCGGACACTATGATGGTGGTCCCAACCCCTGCAGCATGACAAGGCCAACACATTAGATAGTTGAAGAAATGTGAATGCAGAAGGGTACAAAAAGATTAAATGCACTTACCTCTCCCCATCAGGGAAAATCAACCACCTCTTCTCGCGGGCTGCCGACACGTCCGGGAGGCGTGTACAACCACGCTAGTAGACGGTGCCCCCCTCCTCCTCAATATCAGTCGGCTTCCCGCCATCATCAGCATGGCCACTCGGCTCGTCAGGCTGATCCGGCTAGGTACCCCATCCAGACGTGTGTTCCTCTGGGTCTCGTGGGCCGAACTCTCGTGCCCCGAAGGCCCGTCAACCCGAGGCTCATGGGCCGAAGGCCCGTGGACCGGAGGCTCGTGGACCGGAGTCCATGTAGCCTCCTCCTCGGACGAGTCCACCCTAGCAGTCACGTGCTCGGGTGAAACAGCTGGGGGTGGCAGCGAGGAAGGCGCCCTCGCAGTCACCCTACCTCCTCTCCTATGACCACGTGCTCCATCTCCTCTCTTCTTCTTACCTTGTCCCCTGATCGGCACCGCAGTCGACAACGAAGGGCCCGAACGGTGTCGCCATACTGTCCAGCAACACTCGGCGTAGAGGTGCGTGCGGAATGGAAGACCTCGCACCACGCGCCGACGAAGAAGGGTCCTTGGAGCGCTCCCACCAGCGCCCACCATCTTTCAACACTTGCCATGACAAAGAGTAAACGAAATTAGTACAACATAAAAAAAATACCGACATGAATAATAATATGTATATCACTTCTTTTCTTTTCTTCTTTTCTTCTTCTTCTACTTCTACTTATTTTCTTCTTCTTCTTTTTCATCTTTTTTCTACTTCTTTTCTTTTCTTCTTTTCTTCTTCTTCTACTTCTTTTCTTGTTCTTCTTTTTCATCTTTTTTCTACTTCTTTTACTTCTTTTCTTTTCTTGTTTTCTTCTTCTTCTTCTTCTTCTACTTCTTTTTTTCTTCTTGTTCTTCTTCTTTTCTTCTACATATTCTTTTTTCTAACACTAACACTAAATCTTCTTCTTTTCTAACACTAAATCTAACACTAACACTAACACTAACAATTAAACAGCAATTAAACAGCAAAAAAAATGTATATCACTTCTTTTCTTTTCTTCTCTTCTTCTTCTTCTACTTCTTCTACTTCTTTTCTTCTTCTTCTTTTTCATCTTTTTCCTACTTCTTTTACTTCTTTTCTTTTCTTCTTTTCTTCTTCTTCTACTTCTACTTCTTTTCTTCTTCTTCTTTTTCATCTTTTTCCTACTTCTTTTACTTCTTTTCTTTTCTTCTTTTCTTCTTCTTCTTCTACTTCTACTTCATTTCTTCTTCTTCTTCTTCTTTTCTTCTACATATTCTTTTTTCTAGCACTAACACTAAATCTTCTTCTTTTCTAACACTAAATCTAACACTAAGACTAACACTAACAATTAAACAGCAATTAAACAGCAAAAAAAATGTATATCACTTCTTTTCTTTTCTTCTTTTCTTCTTTTTCTACTTCTTCTACTTCTTTTCTTCTTCTTCTTTTTCATCTTTTTCCTACTTCTTTTACTACTTTTCTTTTCTTCTTTTCTTCTTCTTCTACTTCTACTTATTTTCTTCTTCTTCTTCTTCTTCTTCTTCTTCTTCTTTTCTTCTACATATTATTTTTTATAACACTAACACTAAATCTTCTTCTTTTCTAACACTAAATCTAACACTAACACTAACACTAACAATTAAACAGCAATTAAACAACAAAAAAACAGAAAAAAAATACTCACCGGAGCCGGGGGCGACGCTGGCGCCGGGGTGGTGGGCGGGTGGGGGGCGGCGGAGCTCCAGGGCAGTGGGATGGC
>LR880970.1:558077707-558101247 GCA_904067115.1 Aegilops sharonensis
GGGGGGTGGCGGCCGTTAGTTAGTCTGCTCTTTGCCGTCCGCCGATCTTTGCCATCCGCCTTTTTCTCCCTTTGCTGTCTGCTAGCAGACGACAAAGAGGTGGGGCGTTAATTTTTTCTAAATGGGCTGGGGGGTGGGGGCCACCTCTCTCTTTGCCGTCAGCCAGCTGACGGCAAAGAGTCGGCCGATGGCAAAGGCCTCTTTTGCCGTCTGCCGTTTCTTTGCCGTCTGCTTTTAGGTAGCAGATGGCAAAGAGCTTCTTTGTCGTCCGCTAGCAGATGGCAAAGAGCTGGCAGATGGCAAAGTAGCTGATTCCAGTAGTGCACGATGGCGTCGTTTACACGGTCGACACACAGATTGGCTGCCAATACTGGTGGAATCTATCGTCGTGTAATTGTTCTATCTCATCTCATCTTTACCTTATGAATATGACTGCCCGTTCATTTGTTAGAAATTTAGAATACATAGCATGTCTATAACCACATCATTGCTATATGTTCCTCTCATTTCCTAGATTTTTTTGACAACACATGTTATTGTTAGAGTTGATATGAGAACAATTGGCATCTAATGATTGTTAGAATACATATTATGAGCATAATGTCATGATTTCTATATGTTACTCTCGTTTACAAGATTTTTATAACAACACATGTTATTCCTTAGAATTGATATGAGAACAGTAGTAGTAAGTGCTATGGTAGAATATGAGTAGGCGCTGTCATAGATGTTTTCCTCTCATTGTTACATGATGTTTGAACCATGACATATTGCTAGAATATGAAAGCCATTGGCTTATTTTTTTTAACTTGGGGTATGATTATGACCACGGCATTGCAATTCTCTGTCTATGATATGTGTCACTATTATAATAATCTTAATTCCACACATACTCTGAACATGATTGTTTATTTTTGTCCTTTTGGTCTCCAATTTGAATTGTTGCAGCAGACGCAAATGCGCTGGCCTTCATGATTCCAGGACCTGGAATCGTACCAGTTGATGGGTGGTGGTTTATCGCTCGCTCAGTTGATGGCGGTCATTTGATGCTCATTCGCACGTACCAAATTGACCAAACCATTACATCAAACCACATGCAGTACAATGCGTGGGGCGTACGTGACATTGATGGCTATGGCTGCTTCGTGTTCGAGAAAGATCCCAGCTCTGTTGGGCCAACCGTATTCAACTGGAGGCGGGTTTACAGCCTCGGCAACCACTCCTTGTTCCTCGGGCTCAATTATCCGATCATCCAACCAATCATCGATCATATCACTGGCGATGTTTATCGTGCTATGCAACTTCCATTCACGAGGGGGGACTGTGTTTACACATCATACCATGGGTTTCATGAATCACCATATCCAGAGATTCGTCGACATAGCTTGTTGCCAGATCATCTTCAGTGTGTGAAAGGCATCAAGCTTCCATGCGATGGATGGCTTTTGCAAACCCGACATGCGGCAATGTGGTTCATGCCAACAACAACTATGCACAACTTGATCCGTGCTGATATCTAAACTGAGCCATGTATTCTGCTGCTGTAGCACAACCCTCTTTTGTTGGAAATTATGTACTGTTGTTAGTTTGAAGCACTTATTTGGTTTGAAGGATAGTAGATACCTTCCTGGGATCAAGTGCATCCTAACTCACCTGCGTAGGATGTACTGATAATGATGATGGAGATGCTGTGTAGAAGCCATATATATATATATATATCAGTTAGGCTTCAAGTGCGTACTTGTTAGTTAAACCTATGTATAAATTGTGACACTAAATACGACTAGTAAGTAGCAGTAGTAGTACTAGTATACGTCGGTCAAATTATTCATCATGTCCACACATTGAATTGACGTGACAACATGCTGCGCGTGAGGTGACACAAGAATCCCGGCGGCGTGTTCAGGTATTCTGGACTTTAGATTTGGAGTACCACTTATCTGTCGAAATCTTTCATCATTCACTTAAAACAGTCGATTGATCATACATTGAGTACCATATAACTAGAATTACCGATGCAAGTCGAAGAAGGATTGGCCGGTGCTGCCGGCTGGCGTCAAGTTCGATCCCACGGATCAGGAGCCGATCGAGCACCTTGAGGCAAAAGTGAGTTCTGACAGCGCGAGATTTCAGTCTCTCATAGATTTGTTCATACCAACCATCGGCAGGGAGCACGGTATATGCTACACCCAACCTGAGAAACTTCTAGGTAAGACACCGATCGGCCTTCTACTTGCACAAACATATTCCTTTGTTTGTAGCTCTATTTTTATTTTTAGACGCAGACCTGGTGAAGCAATTACATTTTGACAGTTAATAAAAAGTGAAACAAGTGACTGCAACATGCGAAAGATGTTATTAAAATGCCAACTACGTACACTAAAACCTGTATTCCACAATACTGCAGGTATCACAATGAGTGGCCCAAGGAAGCATTTCTTCCAGCACAATTCTACGGCGTTCAAAAGGGGCATGGGGACGCGTTGCAAGATACAGTCTGAGTGCGGCATGCACGCGATGTGGCACAAGACCGCCAATACCTTGCCGGTGATGGTCAACGGTCGGTAGACGGGCAACAAAAAAGGTTCTGGTGCTGCACACCAACAAGAAATTCGCCCAGCAGAGGAACAACTGGGTGATGCACCAGTACCACCACGGGGACCTGGAGCAAGAGAAGGAGCGGGAGCTGGTCATCTGCATGATTTTCTAGCAGACGAACACTAGGGCCAGGAGTAAAAAGATTATAAGTTAGTTTGGTATTGGTAGTTGTACTACCTTGTCGTCCGTAAGTTGGTATTGTTGTTAACGATCTTTTGGTATGAACTTGCATTTGCTTCCAACCATCATGCCGAGGGTCGATGTGGATAGAAAGCTGAACCATTTGTTTCAAAACGAATTTTCAGGCACCTGATTTTTATTTAATGGGTAGCATAAGCACCTGCCGTTCGAATTCCCAGTTCTCCAATTTTTTTGAAAAAAGTGCATGCACTTATTATCACGATAAAAAACAATATTCGTGCTGCATCCCAGTTATCAGTCTGTACTTGCAGAATTCTCTCATTTATTGAGCACATATATTGTTTTTTCAGGTCGAGCAAGTTTCAACTGGGTTGTAGACTGCCCAGGGTTGGTTTTGTTTTTAACAGGCCCAGCCCATGACGAGAACGGGGCACAAAGATCCAGCAGGTATCTACTGGCCTTTGGCCCGCCAGCGTTAGTTATATTTGGTCTTACAATATCCGCAGGTAGTTTTTTTACTGAATCAAACCCACAGCCCAGTTCTATTTTCCTCTTGAAACGCATGTCCTACATCTGTTTTCTAATCTCTACCTATAGTTTTACTAGTTCATATACACGTATCATTATATTGAAAACACATAAAATTCCCTTTTCATATTTATATCCATATTTTTGTTGTTTTTTCCCACCCAGCGCTGATTTTTTTACAACTGGTTTTCCCTTAAACCAACTCAATTGCCCCACGTCTTATTTGCTTACAAAAACAAAACGATTTTTTTGGCAAATCAATAAGTTCTTAAAAAATGTTTATCATTTTGGGATTACAACAGTTTGGACTCCACCGAAATATGCAAAATAGGGCTGATTTGACCGTGGTCCTGGGCAGAAAATGGGCTGTAATAAATTACTTAAGAATTAGCAAATGGGCTGCAAATTAGAAAAAATAGAAAATGGGCTTTATGTTGTCTGCCACAGATTTGGAGGCTGACTTGTGGGCCTACTAAGTTCATGCGTACACAAGGTTTCTCAAAAAAGAAACTTAGACAACAATCGACTCTACCAGCGTTAGACCGTTAGATGTCAATCTAACGGCAATCGTGCTTCTTCAGTCTCTGATCTTCCTGCCCCAGCCGCCCAAACCAGCGCCGTCGGAACCGCCTGCTCCCGCCTCCCGTGGCCGATAGTGCTATCGGGCAGGCCTCACGGCCCCATCATACTCGCATCCCTGGTCTATCTATCCCTCTACTGACCCACACCTCCTGTTATTTTCCGGCAACGGCAGCCGAACCAGTCAACCCTCGTACTCTCCACCGCGTGGGCAGCCACTGCCGTGTCTTCCCCAGCTCCATGTCGTTCCCTTCGTAGGCCTCGCCGTCGTCCACTGCCCTGGTGCTCTTGGCGTGGCGTGGTCAACGATGTCCATCCAACGACCGTAGTGCTTCTTCAACCTCTGTTCTTCTTGCCCAAGCCGCCCAAAGCAGCGCTGGTCGTGCCGCATGCTCCTGCCTCCCATGGCCAGCTGTGCTGCCATGGAGGCCTTCCCTCCACTCACCCACCGCTGGCCAGGTCATCCCTCCACTCAACCACTCCCCCTATTATTCTGCGGCGACGGCAGCCTCACACCGCAGCCGAACCAGTGAACCCTCGTACTCCTCTCCGCGTGGGCATCCACTGCCGTGTCTTCCCCGGCTCCGTGTCATCCCCTTCCTAGGCCTTGTCGTCGTCCACCGCCGTGGTGCTCTCGGCGCGGCATGGTCAATGTGGTCAACGACCGACTTCCATCGGAAGAGTACTGTACGTGGAGAGGCTGACAGCTGGGTCCACGGCAGCCGCAAGGAAGTGCCTCCTTATTACGCGCAAAATAATTATTCCTCCACCTGACAGCAGGGATCCACCGGACGGGCCACCATTATTTCGTGAAAAAAAACATTTCCCCCCTGACTGCTGGGACCCACCAGACGGGCCACTATATTTTGCGAAAAAATCATTTGCCACTGACTGTTGGGACCCATCGGACGGACCACCGTATTTTGCGAAAAAAACATTCCCCCCGCTGTCAGCTCGGACCCACCGGAAGTGCCTCCTTATTACGCACAGAAAAATGAATACTCCCCCTGCTAGCTGGGACCCACCATGGTGGGAGGCTAACTTGTGGGCATACTAAGTTGACGGGGACGGAGGGCTTTGTCAACTTAGTCAATATGAACTATTCTAGCTCCAGTGATCGTACGATGTCCATCCAACGGCCGTCGTGCTTCTTCAATCTCTGCTCTTCCTGCTCTAGCCGCTCAAACAAGCGCCAGCAGGACTGCTTGCTCCCTCCTCCCTACGGCCGGCTGTGCTGCCGCGGAGGCCTCACCGACCCACCGTACTCCCATCGCTGGCCTAGCCATCCCTCTACTCATCCACACCTGTTTTCATTCTCTGGCAAGGGCAGATGAACCAGTAAACCCTCGTACAGTCGTACTCCCCTCCGCGTGGGCAACAACTGCCGAGTCTTCCCTGCCTCCGTGTTGTTCCCTTCCTAGGCCTCGCCGTCGTCCACCGCCCTGGTGCTCTCGGCGCGGCCTGGTCAACATGGTCAACGACCGACAAGCATCTGAAGTGGACTATATGTGGAGAGGCCGACAGCTGGGTCCACGGCCGCACGCAAGGAAATGCCTCCTTATAACATGCAAAATAATGATTCCTCCACATGACATCGGGGACCCACCGAAAGGGCCTCTGTATTTCGCGAAAAAATGTTATCGCCGCTGATAGCTCGGACCCACCAGCTATATCTTCGCACGCAAGGAAGTGCCTCCTTATTACGCACACAAAAAATGAATACTACCCCTGTTAGCTGGGACCCAGTATAGTGGTAGGCTGACTTGTGGGCCTACTAAGTTGACAGGGATGGAGGGCTTTGTCAACTTAATAAATATGCACGATTATAGCTCCAGTGACCGTACGATGTCCATCCAACGACCGTAGTGCTTCTTCAACCTCTGGTCTTCTTGCTCCAGCCGCCCAAACCAGCGCCGATCGTGCCTCGTGCTCCCGCCTCCCGTGGCCGGCTACGATGCGGCGGAGGCCTCACCACCCCCTACTACTCCCACCACTGGCCAGGCCATACCTCTACTCACCCAGACCCCCTGTTATTCTGCAGCGACGGCAGCCTCACACCGCAGCGAACCAGTGAACCCTCGTATCCTCTACGCGTGGACATCCACTGCCGCGTCTTCCCCGGCTCCGTGTCGTCCCCTTCCTAGTCCTCGCCGTCGTCCACCGCCCTGGTGCTCTCGACGCGGCGTGGTCAACGTGGTCAAGTAACGGCTTCCATCAGACGTGGACTGTACGTTGAGAGGCTGACAGCTAGGTCCACGGCCGCAGCAAGGAAGTGCCTCCTTATTATGCCCAAAATAATGATTCCTCCACCTGACAGCGGGGACCCACCGGACGGGCCACCGTATTTCGCGAAAAAAACGTTCCCCCTCATAGCTGGGACCCACCAGATACATCTTCGCATGCAAGGATGTGCATCCGAAAAAAATGATTCGCGCCCCTGACTGCTGGGACCCACCAGCCACATCTTCGCACGCAAGGAAGTGCCTGACAGTCGGGACCCACCTGGTCGAAGCGTACATGGCGTTGTCATTCTGGTCGCGAACGTGTACGTACATATATACTGGTTGATTTAGAGGCGCGCATGTGTCGATGTAGAGGCACGCACGTGTCATAGTAGAGGCGCGCATGTAGCATGTACACGCACATACAGCGGCCAGTGTGCAAGAAAGAAAATACGGCCACGTATATGTACATACGGGCGGGGTCTCGAACACCTACTCGCGCATACATACGGCGAGGGTTCGTGTACATGGCTGGGTCGGAACGGAGAAACAACATCGTCGTCGTGTTCATGGGGAGGCAACGGAATGCATCGTGTTCATGGGGAGGCAACGAAATGCGTCGTGTTCATGGGGAGGCAACGGAATGTGTCGTGTTCATCGGGAGGCAGCGGAACGCGTGGGAGCCAACCGGCTGGGTCGGAACGGAATGCGTGCTCGTGTTCATCGGGAGGGCTTGGACGGAACAGGCGATGGAAACGAGGCCTGGCATACCGCAGAACGGAGGAAACGGACGTCCTACGTTCGGAATGGGGTCCCGTTGATTGGGAGGGGTCTGGCGTATCGCAAAATGGACGAAAACGGACCTCCTACGGTCGAAACGGGGTCCTGTTGATCGGAAGGGGTGTGGCGTACCGCAAAACGGAGGAAACGGACCTCCTACGGTCGAAACGGGGGTCCTGTTGATCAGGAGGGGTGTGGCGTACTGCAAAACAGACGAAGCGGACTTGTGTTGGAGCGCTTCAGTTGAGACGGCGGTCCTATTCATCGGGAGGGGTGTGGCGTACCGCAAAACTGGACTCCACGAGATACTGTTCATCTCCACAATCGACCTCCTCCAGCCTCCGCGGGCTACCGTTGACCTCCTCCAGCCTCCACGGGCTCCTGTTCATCCATCCTCCACCGCGCGCTACCCCATCGGCTACTGTTCAACCACCCCTCGACGGGCACCCCTCCACCGTCTACTCTTCATCCAGCCCTCCACACCACGGGGTCCTGTTCAACCAACCCTCCACGGGCACCCCTCCAGCGTCTACTGTTCATCCAGCCCTCCACACCACGGGGTCCTGTTCATCCAGAGGCAATGCCGACGCTCACTGTTCATCCAATCGATCGGCTTCATTTAGCAGTAGTAGCGAAGGAATCGCTCGATCGGTTTCAGTTAACAGCCATCGATCTATCACTCGGGTTCAGTAAAGCGTAGCCTGCAGTGCAATCGCTCGGGTTCAGTTAGAGCCCAACGCCTCGCTCGAGTTCAGTTAGAGCCAATGCCTCGCACACACGCGTGTACGTGTATGAGAGAAACGCGCATCGCTCGGCCCCCGACCTCCCACCGTAACCGGGAACTCCCCGAAATTTTCCTCGCCCTCGCTTCTACCATGGTTTTTTCCATCATGGACGGCCCAAAGAACGTCATGCAGCTGCGTCTCCGTCCCGCCAAGGACGAAAAGCCCATTTTCTGTCATGATTTTTTGTCATAGAAGTAGGAGCCCACCACATCTATGATGATACCGGGTTTTGTCACAATTATCGTCATAGAAGTGTCATATGTATGACAGAAAAAAATTTCGTTCGGCCCAAAATGTCATGGATGTGTCTTTTTTTGTAGTGAGGGGCTCCTGAGACGTGGCTCGGTTGAGCCCCGGTATGTCGATGCAGACGCGCAGCCCGCCATCCTCGCCTGGATGGGGAGCTACGCTGGGTAAGCGGTGGCAGCCGCGCATGACTCTCGATTCCTGAAGCTCCTGAGTGAATTTAGTGATGAACTCCTGAGGGTTAGGTCCTTCTTGCCTCATGCCTTCCTGTGGGAAACGTGCCATAAAGCACGGCTCCAAGTGTTGCCCGAGCACCTCCCTCGTGATCTTGGTAAGGTCAGTGGCCCTCCAGGAGAGAGCCCCCGAGCCTTGCCCGAGGAGGGCGCCGGGCGCGCCTTCCTATGCGACGGAGGGAGGCGCCCCTTGAACGGGCGCGGATCCTGGCACCGTGCCACCGGAGGTGCCTTCCTCTTGAGTTCTCGGGCCAAGTGACTTCTTCTTCTTCTTGGGAGCCGCCTCGGGAAGGCTCCCGCTCTTGCAATCTGGGTCTTTGATTGATGCGGCTTGGACCGTGATGACCCCGCCGCTTCCTGGCATCTTGAGGACATTGTAGCCATGATGAGTCACTACCATGAACTTGGCCAGGGCCGGATACCCGAGGATGGCGTTGTAGGGCAGGCGAATGTGGGCGACGTCGAAGTTGATGAGCTTAGTGTGGTAGTTCTTGCGCTCTCCGAAGGTGAAAGGGAAGCGGACCTGCCCTATTGGGATGGTGGAACCATCAGTGACTCCTGAGAAAGGCTTGGTTTGCTGAAGCTGATCATACGACACTAGGAGATTGTTGAATGTTTCGACGGACAAGACGTTGAGTCCTGCACCGCCGTTGATGAGGGTCCTGGTAACCTGCACGTTGATGATGACTGGGAATAGAGCATTGGGAGGACCCCGGTTGCCGCTGCACACTTGAGCTGATCCGCTGAGCTGAACGTGATGGCGCACGTGGACCACCTGAGAGGGCGCGTGGCATCGAGCACTACAAAAAATACACTTCCGTGATGATACGTGTTTGTCACAGTAGGTCGCGTTTTTTGTCATGCATGTACATCCATGACGATTTTATGACAGAATCAAGATAGTCATACCTGTGCTGTCGTAGAAGTGTTCCATGACATTACCAAAATTATCATCACGGAAGTGTCCACTTCCATGATGATAAATCGCGTGTCATAGAAGTGCTTTCGTCAAGGGTGACCGACACGTGGCATCCACCGTAACGGAACACCGTTAAGCCATCGGGTCGGGTTTTGGATCCGATAACCCGTTAACTGCCGCGACCAATGGGGATTTTCCATGTGTAAAATCATCATTGGCTGGAGGAAACACGTGTCGGCTCATCGTTGGGACAGATGTCATCCACTCATTGGACAAAAGGCGCCTATGATACGTCGACACATGGCACGGCCCATCAAGTTTAAATGGGCCGGCCCAACTAAAGGCCCACAAGATTTTGCGGACCATAATGGGTCGGCCCAGCTATAGGCCCACGAGATTTTGCAGACCATAATGGGCTGGCCCAGCTAATGGCCCACAAGATTTCGCGGGCCGTAATGGTCTGGCCCAGGTAAAGGCCCACAAAATTCTTGCGGATCATAATGGGCCGGCCCAGCTAAAGGCCCATGAGATTCCGCCGACACTAATGGGCCGGCCCAGCTGTAGGCCCACAAGATTTTGAGGACCCTAGTAGGTCGGCCCATTAACTGGCTGCCATGTTTTGTGACAAATGCCGACCCATATTTGATCCGGTCCATTAATGGCCTGCCAAGTCCCGGGCCTAATAATGGCCCATATGAGATCCGGCCCGTTAAAAGCCTCCCACGTTCTGGGCCAAATCACGTCCCAGATCAGGTCCGGCCCTTTAAGAGGCTTTGGCCTCAATTATGGCCCATATCAAATTCGGCCCATTAACTGGACGCTATGCTTTTGGGCCCACTTGCTAAAGGCCCATTTAGTAATTCGGCCTAATATTAGTTTCGGCTTGTTAAGGGCCCGTTTAACATTTCGGCCCTATATTAATTTCGGCCTGTTAAAAGCCCGTCATATAGTTGGGCCTAACTACGGCCCGGTTTGCATCCGGCCTGCTCGCAGCCGATATCTGATTGGACCAAACAAGGACCAAACCAATTTTGGCCTGTTAAAAGCCCATCACTTGATTCACACAATCATGGGTCGGGGTCCATTTCGGGCTGTTGCTGGCCCGTGAGCTGTTCGGCACGTTTCAGGCCTAACCTACTTCTCAACCTCCTAAAAGCCCATTGAGTTTTCTTGCGAAAAGAGGGCCGGGGGTTACTCGGCCTATTAAATGCCCGAATCTACTAGTGGGCCAGTTTGACGGGGGCCATGATGCAGATCATACATCGTGATTGCATGACGGCCCGATTATGTACCGTAATTTTACGGTTTGACCGCTTTACTGCGAAGATAGGATATATGTATACAGTAAAATAACTGCAGCATCGTGAATAAGATAAAACCTAGACAATACAATAAAGAAATTATGACATATTACATCCACTGGTCATCGAAGTTCGCCACTATGATAATAAAGCACAAGCAGACAACAGATTACATAAACTGGGCATCAAAGATCGCCACCAGTGCAAATAAACACACCGAAAAAATAATATACAAAATCGACATCACTTCAATAGAGTTCAAGAAAGGTTAGCCCTGCTGGTGAGCTGCAGCGCAAGCACCTGAGCAAGATGATGAGATTGCGCTTGTTCAACACTTATATCTTCCTCACTCTGAAAGATAATTAAGCAGACAGATGACAGGTTTTGCACATAAAAGTATCAGTGCTGACAATTCATCACATTTCTTACTGACGAATAAAGTGACATAGTTTAAAAAAGCATTAACACAATATGGTATTGTTTAGGTCAAGACATGGCAGGAAAATGACATTGTGAAGGAGTTGGCAGCTTCACAACGCCACTGGATTACAGATCAAGAACTCATAAGTATCAATGGTTAGTGTGCTGTCAATTTATCCCATTTCAGATTGGCAAATAACGAGACGGTTTAAATAATAGTAGAATGATATGACATTGTTCATAGTTAAGACATTGCAGAATATGACATTGTGCTGTAGTGGGTAGGTTCACCACACCACTGGATTACGGATGAAGAACAGAAGCATACATGCAGTGCAAAAGAAGATCACTTGCCCTGTATACTTTAATTTACATGGTATGAATAAGGAACTTGGTTGTACAACTGAAAACTTAAATTGAGAAGGACAAACTTTTGTTTATGAACTTCATAATAAACTTTAAACATGTAATTTGATGCGAACACCAAAAATAAACAGCTGTTGCAGTCATTTATAACCAAATATACACAACAAAGTTTGAAGGCTTGAGAAGGACAAACTTACATTACTGGTGAAGACAGGCTCTATAAAGCCCTTGTCCATGCTGATGGGGGGGGGGAATTCAAGAAGTTTACCACAGAATCTTCTTCATAAGCATTGCCTTTATTCTACATTTTGTTAAGAGTATATATAGATGTGATAATATACGAAAAAATGGAGAGTATTTCAGATAAGATGAAGAGTGATGCTACATAACCAAGTAGCTATAAATGTATGTGCAGCGATACAGGCAAAAGGCACAGCGAAGAGAAATGCACAGCTAAACTTCTTCAGTACCAACCTTATGGTAAGAGTAAATACAGTTCTGATGTGTAGAAAATGGAGGGCAAAGGAAAATAAGCTGCAGAGTGATGGTACATGAACAACTACCTCTCAATATGAGTACACTGATAAAGGCCATCATGTACATACAAGAACAATGCAGAGCTAAAAAAGTTCATTGGCATTGGATATATTCTACACTAATGTAATCATTCATACAGATCAGATAATTTGGAGCGAACAATTGATAAGCAACCTATCATGCATACTGCTATCACATAATGAACCAGGTATGTATGCAAGTATAGTGATACAGGACAACAGGTACTAACAAGAGCAAAGCAGCATGCAACATATTTCCGATATCCTGTCGTTCTTTTCAAACCGGAATTCTTCTTCGAGCAGATTTCCTGCAAAAAAGATCTGTAAGGCACATGCGAAAAAGTAGAAGTTCAAATTGTCATGTGATTTCATAGATAGTACCTCATCCTGGGAACGAGACCAGTGCATAACAAGATATTTCCATTCAATGTCTTCTAAATTTAGCACATGAGACTTCACCGGAAATTCGTTTATAGACTTGCCATCAAAGTGTGATTTCCTCAGGTAACACCGATACTGCTCCAATGCTTCCTTGAAAAGCACAAGCAAGCTTTCCTTGTCATGACTATCCAGATTGACCCTCGCCTAGTTACAACAATGTAATGTAAATCATTGATGTGTTCGATCAGCAGAAAACAGGAAAATAATAACCATGAATAATAGCACTTACACGTAAGTTGGACAGGAAAATGTGAAAATGTTGTTTGTCTTCACTATAATATTCCCATGATGGGAACATATGCACGTAGTCCCTAACAACATTGAAAGCATTGTCTTTTAAACTGGGAATAAATGGAATGGGGTTCCAATCTGTAGGAATTGGCCATCTGTGCAGTTGGGATAGGTCGTTGGCTGGTGTACTTGCTATACTTTTTGCTGGAGTGGGATTTTTCTGTGGTACAGCTGGTGCTATGGCAAATGAAATCGGTATACCTTTTGCTGGAGTGCAGGTCCTGTGTGGTGGGGCTAGTGTTGTGGCCAGTGAAGTATGGGTACAGTTTGCTGGAGTCGGTCCTATGTTTTGTGTCACTAGTTGTACATCCAATATAAGTGGGGCACTCTCTGATTTCTCCGGCACCACCACGTTTTTCAAGGACTTTGCTGGTGCTCCTTCGGGTTCGGCAATCACCCTCTTCCTTTTTGATGTCTGATGCACAGGAACAACATTTGAGTGGAAAAACATGGTATGATGACAGATGGAATATGTATTGATAATGGATGGGCAAGGCATCTCGAGTTATATGATGAGTAAACTAAGAAGATGGAGGTGCAAAAAAGTAGAAGAAATGCAAGACAACATATGCAAGATAAGCGCAATCAATAAAACCTTGCCAAATTAGAACAGGCACCTTGATGGGTGAACAGGACAGGCCATCTACCTTTGACTCCTTGAGGTTAGAATAGTCATTAGGATGATATTCTGAACATAAATAGTTGTGATATTATCTTTGTAATGCAGATGATATTCTAATATAGGGGCGCCTATGTAAACACTTGTGTGTTATCACTGCATTCTGATGATAGAGCTCATGTGTGCTGTAATATGGTGCGTGCATTTATATAATCAGGCACAAGTACACAAAAAATAGGCTCCAGAAGTAAGGATAGCTGGCAGATGACATGTTCATAATATACTGTATAGAGAGTTTATTGCCAAACCATGATAACAAGAGCACAGAGCAACTAGGCAGATCATAGTGTACATAACAGGGGTACACCATAACCACGATATATAAATCAGGAAAGTGGAACTGGCTTGAAAATACGGTGTTGTATTGCCGCTAGTAATTGAAATCCTATCGATCACGTACAGGCCAGCTCTATCAGTCGTTGACTGCAGATGTCCCTGCGCCCCTTCCTGACAAGGAACCTACTGTACGTACTAAATACAGAATAAACAAATAGGAACATGTTAAAGAACAGAAGAGGAAGCATATACATTCTTGAGGTTCCGCTTCATTGCATACAATGTTGGTTGCCCACTCATGATGAATCACAGCGCCCAAAGAAATGCAATTCCATGATGTCTCTCTATATGAGGCAATTTTGAACAAGAGTCATTAGGATCATATTCTGAACAAGAGTCAACAGGTGGGGAGCGTATGAGTTTCATTGCATCCAGAATGGCACTCAATGCCTTGGTGCCAATTTTGTAAGTCATTGCAGTGTTTAGCTTCAAGAGTGGACTGCTGCTAGTGCGACATAGAGCAGCTACATAGATCATAGTGTAGATATAACGGGAAAACCTTAAGCATCAGAGAAAAATCAGCAAAGTGGAACTTGCTGGAATATATGTGCTAGTTTGCCGGTACGGCTAGAAAGGCTTCGGATACCAGCTCTCTTCAAGTGAAGGTCCGGTACTGTTAATATCAGTGTAACTTTCAAAGGCGACACATCTCCCCGCATTACCTTGCTATTCTTATAGGATTCAAGTGTGCAGGCCACTACAAATCCTATTACTATGTTTACAAGATCCTATGAATCAAAGAGGCTCAAAGTGTCCATCACAACCGACCATATAGACCTCTACACTGCAAATGTCCCTGCTCATCTTCAGTACAAGGAACATACTATACTACTATCATACTCCCTCCATTCCAAAATATAAGTCTTGGTAGAGATTTCCACTATGGATCACATACAAATGTATCCAGATACATTTTAGAGTGTAGATTCACTCATTTTACTCCATATATAATCCATGGTGGAATCTATACAAAGACTTGTATTTAGGAACGGAGAGAGTACATATTAAAGAAGAACAGAAGAAGAACATGGTAAAGAAGAGCAAGCAGATTGTGGATAATAAAATGTTGGTTGTGCAGTGCCCACACATGATGAACCAGAGCGCATTAAGAATGCAACTCCAAGCTGTATCTCGACCATTTCAGGTGGTTGGATGAAGATCCTACGTCTCCTTACCCATCTTCTTCCTCGCCTCCGATTCTTCCCATACAGAACACCGCACGGGCCGCCGACCGTACCATAGGCCCCCACTGCCTGTGTTCCTACGCCACCCCACCCCCCACCCCCGCCCCAACCCCCATCCGCATCGAGTTATCTTTGTTCGGCGAGGCCCCACAACCACCCAAGCCCCTTCGTTCGCACCGGCGAACTCCGGCGAGCTCTGAAAAATTTAGTCTACTTTGATTTAACTAGTGTGGAATATAAAAGGGGAAAACCATAAGCATTGGAAGTAGGGTGTTGAACGTGCCATGGTGGATCTGAAGGTGCAAACTGGACAAAGGCAACTTCGCAACCAAGACAAGAAATCAAAGTAAAGCAGTGGCTATCTATTTTCTTGCTGCGATAAATAAGTTGAGCAGATACGAAAGAGTACCGCCTCTGGTGCGGCGCCGTGTACGCATCTGATGAGAATTTTACGGTGCTGTGGTGGCGATGGCTGTCAGTGGCGTGGTACCAGATCTAGGAGGTTAGGCGGTGGCGGCAGGGCGCGGTGGACGAGACGGTCATAGGAGCGGCGCCGGCAAGGTGGACGACGGCCGCGATGAAGCGAGAGGACGGGATGCAAGGATCTCGGTCCGAAGCCGTGGATGAGAGAGGTCGATCTCTTGTAATGGACGGCGGCGTCAGGGTATCAGCTCCGGCATGGTGGAGGAGGACGGCGGTGGATGGGGTGGCGGACGGCGGCGGACGGAGGAGGATGGGGTGGAGAGGGTGTTTTGGCGCCCACAGAGTACGAATGAGAAAAAAGGGAGGTAGATAGGAAGGGGGAACCATGCATTCAGGGCGCGCTTGTCTCAAATGCAAGGAAATTTACAAACTTAGCCCCCGTTTCAAATTTCTACTACATCACAGCAACATTAGTCAGTTGGGGATAGGACGGTATTCTCGCATACACCGAATATTTGCCGACGAGAGTTTGTTTTTGGCCGATTTCGGGGAGGGAGTCGATTTCGGCCGAGGACACACTATGTTTTGGCACCCACCATGTATGAATCCGGGTAAGAGGCGGTTACGTCACATTTGGGTGAAATTACAAACCTACCCCTATCGAAACCTATAGAAATCCAGCAGATAGGATTTGCGTGGCAGGGATAGGCAGTAGTAATTTCCATCTCGCAGATTTTGGTTTCCGGCGGTTACTACGACTTTCCCCGCTTCGTTCAAATTTTGCAGAGTGCATGTTTACGTTCGTGCCAACTCAATTCGAATCCCGTTTGTATTCAATTTTTTTCGGGCGGGATCCATTTTCAATTGTTATTACATTCTATATACATCTTTTTTTATATATTCTTTCAAAAGCACAACACCATTTATACATAAATATGGTTTACAAATGGCATGATATCAGATTCATAAGGTTGTATCCATCAATTTGGATTTTCAAATATTTGAAACCCCTTTATGTTGAAATCCAATGTATGCATTCCTCACTAACTATCTCCAATTAATGTGTGTTTCATGCGGGTTTTTTTACTTCTCAAACATCTATAATTTGTTTCACACACGCAACATATAGTGTAATCCCGTTTAGACATTAATTGCATATAAACCATGCATTGTTTTTAATTAAAGAATCTATGGATCACCAATATTGATAATCTATATAACATTACACGTGTGCCCAAGTTCAAATGAATATGCATGTTTGATACACCAATTTGCGTTATGATATTATCGATGTCGTGATCTCGAGTTTAAATATTTGAATCCCCTTTAATCCAGATATTCGTCTCATATAGCTATCACTCATGATTATATAGGACTATCTCTCTGGACCTATGCGCGTCCATCGTCTCTCAGGTATTTCTCGTGCTACCTGTATGTCGACAATGATCTTTTATCCTCGTAACACACTGACGGTACTCTCTCCCTCAACCTTCATCACTCTATATCTCTCTAAGTATATCTCGCTCCCTGCTATGTGTCTCTAACTATGATTCTCCATGTGGAATCTCTTTCTCTCACACAAACACAAAACTTTGTCTCCCGGGGTCTCATTTCTCTCTACTATTCCCATGTGAGCCACTCACACACCCCTCATACAGAGATGTCTTTCGCTCCTTAGATATGAGAACCTACGACTCTTCCTCTTAAATATCTCTTTCTCACACACAAACACAAACTCTGCCTCCCAGGGTCTCATATTTCTCCATTGTTCTCTTGTATGTCGCTCACACACACTCTCTCTCCCTAGATATATCTTGCGTTCCCTCATATGTCTCTCTAGCTATCACTCTCGTTGTGAAAATATCTTTCTCTCTCGGAGACACAAAACTCCGTCTCTCGGGATCTCATTTCTTTGTGATATCTGTTTGTATGTGACTCACATGCACCCTCTCTCTATCTCTCTCACACCCACATACATAACTCAGCATTCTGATCCACTCGACTCCTTTCTCTAATGCACACTAGCTAGCATCTTTATCTTTCTATTTATCTGTTTCTCCATCAACCTTCTTTCTCATCCTCACTCTTGATTGCTATCACGCACACTACATATGTTTCTCTCTACATGCAGTCAAGTGCCCTCTCACACACATATATAACTTCACCCTCTGAACCACCCGGCGGTCATCTCCAACACACAAACTTGCGGATGTCCCTGTAGCTAGCATCTCCATCTCTGTATCTATCTGTAGTTTCTCCGTCAACATTTCCTTCTCACACGAAGTCTTGCTTCCTATCACCCACACTATATATGTCTCTCCATACATATGCATTTATAGGTTGATCTCTTTTGCACAATCGTTGTGCCTCTCTCCCTCTGCTCGCCATAGATGCATGCTCCAGCCCACGCCACTATCTCTTAAAGACAAAAACACATGCTAAATTGTCGGGCCTTCTTCCCTGCATTCTCACATGCATGCATATTGTCATACCGATCCGTCTCTCCCATGTAGTTGATCTTATGACTTATGTCTTCTTTCTTTTATCTCGATCATGCGCGCACACGCACACACATCCCACGTATACATGTATACCTCTCACACATGCACGTCCAAGGTCTCTATGTCTCCATACGTAGTTAATTACCCTCAATCCTAACGCCACATCAAACCGTTCTCCTATTTTGTGCACATAACTTCCTCCTGGATGGGTAAAACACAAACTCACACTTAACAATCTCCTTCTAGCTACCCACCCCCTCCCCCCCCGCCTCTCACTATTCCCCTATATCCCTGAAACCAATAAGACCATCCCTTTGTTTAATTCCCGCCTACGTGCACCATCGATATATAGTAGTCTTCCTCGGTGTCTCTCGAACAAACGCATTCTCTCGATGTCAACACCTCTCACGCACACACCTTCTCTTCCCTCTCTACGGGCATTTTCTCTCTCGCACCGCATCATTGGTGGCCTCTGTCGGTGTCAAAACCGGCAGATCTCAGGTAGGGGATCCCGATCTGTGCGTCTTAGGCTGATGGTAACAGGAAGCAAGGGACACAATGTTTACCCAGGTTCGGTCCCTCTCGATGGAGGTAAAACCCTACTTCCTTCTTGATTAATATTGACGATATGAGTAGTACAAGAGTAGATTTACCACGAGATCGTAGAGGCTAACCCTAGAAGCTAGCCTATGATGATTATGATTGTAATTGTGATCGGCCTTCTAAGGACCAACCTCTCTAGTTTATATAGACACCGGAGAGCGCTAGGGTTTACATGGAGTCGGTTACAAGGAAGGAAACACAATCTCCGGATCGCCAAACTTGTCTTCCACGCAAAGGAGAGTCCCATCCGGACACGGGACGGAGTCTTGAGTCTTGTATTTTCACGCTTCAATAGTCCGGACGAAGTATATAGTCCGGCTGTCCAGATACCCCCTAATCCGGGACTCCCTCGGTAGCCCCTGAACCAGGCTTCAATGTCAATGAGTCTGGCGCGCAGTCTTGTCTTCGGCATTGCAGGGCGGGTTGCTTCTCTGAATATTCCAAAGTAATTATCGAACACTGAAACCGTGTCTGGATCTGCGAGATGATTCTCACATACCATCGTAGGGAACATAGCAGAGATGTGATCTGCTAGTAATCTTCGTATGTCATTCCTTTGCATTGTGGCCTGGTCCAACACGAACCGGCGTTTCTTGCCCCACCTCTACCCGCGTTGCGAGACGGTTTTATTGGCACGTCCTGCCAAAGCAGACATCGTGTTCCTCTTATTACGGGATCTTCCATCAATATAGGCGGGCGTAACCCCACGACGACCGTTGGCATGACTCCGTGTGTTTCTAGATAAGTCTCAAGCGGTCACACTAAGGACTCTTGATATTCACCCCCTTTATAAAGGGGCCGAGGCCTATGCCTCTTTTCCACCTCCCTCGCGCCTTCTCGCACCTCGAGTTCTAACACCCGAGACCTAAGCTCCCACACCCCAGATCCTCCAATATGTCCGGATCCAACCCTCAAGGTCGGTGGGTGGCCTCCTCAATCCAAGAGGAGGACATTGCAAAGCTTAGGGAGGTCGGATATCTGACCGTCGACATCCAGCACAGGCTTCCTGCTCCAAGGCAGGTCATCCCTACACCAGAGTCCAATGAGAGCGTCGTGTTTGTTCCTCACTTCCTCCGCGGCTTGGGCCTCATCCTCGATCCCTTTGTGAGGGGGCTCATGTTTTATTACGGGTTGGCTTTTCATGATCTAGCTCCAGACGCTATCCTCCATATCTCGTCGTTCATTATTGTGTGTGAGGCTTTTCTCCACGTCACTCCACACTTCGACTTATTGCAGGAGTATCATAACCTCTGCGCCACTGCCTTCAACCGCAATGTTAAGGAGTTGAACAAGCGGGCCGCCGACTTGACCGAAAGCTGGAGTAAGCTCTTTTTCCTTTTCTTCGCGGGGGCGCGCTGGCGCACCCTCGGGTTATAGTCCCTGAGATTCTGGCCGACTACTGAGTAGTTGGGCCGGATCTTCCCGGCGATCTACTTTGCTGACGACTTATTTGTCTCTTCTTTCGCTCTTCAGGCGCCAACGCCGCTCTTCAAGAGCAGCTAGGCGAGGCCAATACCGCTCGGCGTGCCAAGGAGGAGGAGTGTGGCAAGCTTGCCGAGGAGCGCGACCTGCTGGCGGCACAGCTGGCCGAGCAGAAGGAGCTGCTCAAGAAGGCGCAGGACGAGGCCGAGAAGAGGGAGACCGCACTCCTGGCCGAGTTTGAGAGCGAGCACTCCTCCTGGACTGACAAGGAGGCGATGCTGAGCTCCGGCTTCCATGAGATCAAGGATATCGTTGATGGTAAGTTTCTTTCGTTTCTTCGGGCTTCCGACTATGCGTCAGGCCGACTTCTGATTTTTCGACTTGCTTCTTTTTTGTCTTGGCAGACTTCTTCCCTGGTCACTCGCAGGCAGTTCCTCTGGCCATCGAGGCTGCTCGAGAGGCGCGAAGGGCAAATGGTGAGGAGATCGCCGCTAACGCCCCCCGAACCATCGATGAGCAGCTTCTGATCATTGAAGCCCGTCTTCGTCCGGCTCACCGGCTGTTGCGCCGGCTTCAGCGTGCCGGTGCCCTGGCGGTTGCCGCCCTGTGGCCAGACATATCGGCTCTGCGCACCGCCAGTCGGACCGCCGACTGGCTGGAAGTCGCCGTCGGCCATCTTGAGGCTTGGAAGGGCTCCTCGGCCCGGGCCGGAGCGCGCCGGTTCTTGGAGTTCGTCAAGGCGTGGTATCCAGGGCTGGACCTGGACCGTCTGGCCGCTTTCCGGTCAGAAGCCCAGGCCGAGATGGAGGCCGTGGAAGGCGCCCTTATCGAGCGTGCGGCGGCCATCGCCGAGTACACGGACACCAGTGTCTTCGTGCCCGAGCGGGCTGAAGGCAGCGAGGAAGTGCCGCCAGAGTGGTTCGGGATGAACCCGGAGTATGGCGAGGACTCGGCGGAGGTGATCGACTCCAGCATCGAGGAAGAGGACGAGGCGGAGGACGGAGGCGGGGCGGAGGTGCCAGAAGATGGAGCAGGCGGCCAGCCTCAGCTCGACCGCGCCTCCAGCAACGAGCCGCATGGAGAGAAGGCGACTGCCGCCGGAGGCGACCAAGCCGAGACCACCCAGCCGACTGCCCCAGCGCCTGACACCGTCGTCTCCTCCGATCCTCCGATCCCAGATGCCGCCTCCTACGCTGCCTTTTCCGCCTCTGTTTGTCTGTCTTAGTAATCTTTTGAAAACTTTGTTAGATTCGAACAGTTCCACCCGCGGGGTGTATCTTGAACTTCTATTCGAAGATTCGGCCAAGGGCCTATTTAAATATTTATCCGATTTGCGTCTTTCCTTGCTTACTGCTCTTTAGGCTTCTACTTTGCCGCCTTCCTTTAGTTGCTGCCTTGCTAGTTGGACAGCCGCTCTGCGGACTATCGTTGGGTCAAGTGCTTGGCTACTTCGGGAAGGCAAGTACTTGGCCGTTTAGAGTTTCTTTAGCAAGTCGGCTAGAAAGCGACAGGCCGACTACCCAAGAGTCGACCGTCCTTGATAGAGGCTAAGATGGTGAGCCGACTACTCATGAGTCGGCTTTCTGTTTCAGAAATGCTGGAGGCCGTCTTACGCTATGTTCGTGCTTTAGGTCCTTAGCCATTTTCGTGTGGGCGCCCGCTCTTCCTCACTCCTGCTTGCCTCACAGTCGCTCCGCGAGCTGCGGCTTTGGCAGGAGGAGGATTGGGCACCGCGCACTACTTGTCTGACTGCAGGAAGCGGCTCATAGCGCAAGGCGGCGAGTCCCCGGGCCGACTAGTCTGGCCCGGTGTCAAGCGGCTTGTAATGAAAGTAACGTACTCGAAGGCATAATTCTTATCATACAAATAACAAAAAAGGGTAGTCCCCGAGCTCGTCTCGGGGGGCCCAAGGTCTTAGTACTTTAATTACAAAGGGGGTAGTGCGATACATACTGCATCAACTGTAAAATCTTCGAAGAAGATTTGCATTCCACGGGCGCTCTGTTTCTTTGCCGGAGTCGTCCCTCTTGCGCGCTCGAGGCTTCTGAGCGTCGATTAGGTAGTAGGAGCTTATGCCCAGGACTTTGTTGATGATGAAGGGGCCTTCCCAAGGCGCCGACAACTTGTGCTGGCCGACTGTTCTCTGAATCAGCCGAAGCATAAGGTCGCCCTCTTGAAACGATCTCGGCTTGACCTTTCGGTTGTAGTATCGACGCAGACTCTGCTGGTAGATGCCAGACCGGCTGAGTGCTAACAGTCGGCCCTCTTCCAGCAGGTCAACGCCGTCTTGGCGTGCTTCTGCAGCTTCCTCTTTGGTGTACATGGTGACTCGTGGAGATTCGAACTCTATGTCCATCGGGATGACGGCTTCGGCACCGTAGACGAGGAAGAAAGGCGTGAAGCCGGTTGACTTGTTTGGAGTCGTGCGCAGACTCCAGAGGACGGATGGTAGCTCCTCAACCCAACAGCCGGCCGAACACTCGAGTGGTTCGACTAGCCGAGGCTTGATGCCGGACAGGATGAGGCCGTTTGCTCGCTCCACCTGGCCGTTTGACTGCGGGTGGGCAACAGACGCTAAGTCCAGTCGGATGCCCTGCGTCGTGCAGAAACGGGCCAAGGAGCCTTTGGCAAAGTTTGTGCCATTGTCGGTGATGATACTGTGCGGTATGCCATACCGCACCGTGATGTCGGCGATGAAAGTCACTGTAGTCGGACCATTCAACTTCTTGATGGGCTTTGCTTCTATCCACTTTGTGAACTTGTCCACCGCGACAAGCAAATGAGTTAGGCCGCCTCGGACCGTCTTGAACGGTCCCACCATGTCCAGGCCCCAAACTGCGAAGGGCCAGACGATGGGGATTGTCTTCAGCGCGGAAGCCGGCTGAAGTGGCTTGGAGCGGAACTTCTGGCACCACTTGCATTTTTGGACTAACTCTTTAGCCTCTTCCAGGGCAGTCGACCAGAAGAAGCCGTGCCGAAAGGCTTTGGCGACGAGTGCTCTTGAAGCTGCATGGTGTCCGCACTCACCCTGATGAATGTCTCTAAGAATTGCTTGGCCTTGTTCTGGCTCTACGCAGCGCTGGTAGACACCAGTGACGCTGCGCCTGACCAACTCGCTGTTGATTATGGTGTATGCTGCCGCTCGGTGCTGCACTTGCCAAGCGAGGATCTCGTCAGTCGGCAACTCACTACTAGAAAAAGGGCTATAGATGGGATTGACACTAATGGCGCACCAGAAAGATGGTGCACCATTAGTATATACTAATGGCGCACCATCGTCTGATGCGCCATTAGAGTTTAAACTACTAATGGCGCACCTTGCAATGGGTGCGCCATTAGTATCAAAAAAAAAATTTTAACTAGTGCGCCTGTCCAAACATACTAATGGCGCATCCTGCCCAAGTGCGCCATTAGTAGTTGTAACTACTAATGGCGCACCAGGCAGTGGGTGCGCCATTAGTATAGAAATTTTTTTTTGAACTAGTGCGCCTATCCAAACATACTAATGGCGCATCCTGCCCAAGTGCGCCATTAGTAGTTGTAACTACTAATGGCGCACCAGGCAGTGGGTGCACCATTAGTATAGGAATTTTTCTCGATATTTAAATCGTAGCCTTCATTTCTCGATTGTATTTCATGGGTACTTTTTGAACTATCATGAATATTTTTAAATTTCATGGACACTCGATCTCGATTCCCCTCCATCTCGATCGCTATCCCACCTCGCCAGATCCGGTCCCCCTCGCCGCCGAGCACCCCCCCAGTCCACCGGCCGCCGCCGCCGACCCCCCGCACCCTCGATTCCCCTACTCAACCGCCGCCGCCGACCCCCCACACCCCGCGCACCGTCTTATAAAAAAAATTAGTATCAAACAGCTTTTTAAATGCTACTGTCTTATAAAAAAAATATTACTGTTATTATTTAAACAAGTTTGAACATATTTAAACACAAATAAGTATCAAACAGCTTTTTAAATGCTAAATA
>LR880970.1:558107143-558119974 GCA_904067115.1 Aegilops sharonensis
CGCCATTAGTATGCTGCGGTTACTAATGGCGCATCCAGAGGTGGTGCGCCATTAGTATGCCAAAGCACCTGGGTATACATGCCCCCTGGGAGGCATACTAATGGCGCACCCTCGCATATACTAATGGCGCACCAGGTGGTGCGCCATTAGTATACCAGATACTAATGGCGCACCAGGTGGTGCGCCATTAGTAAAAATTACTAATGGCGTGCTGTTAATGGCGCACCACAGATGCGCCATTAATGGCCAAATTAGGTGCGCCATTAGTAGTGGTTTTTCTAGTAGTGGCTCCCTGTTACTAGAAACTTGAGGATGGGCTGCGCCCATGAGGGTGCTGCTATTTCTTCGACTGCTACCACTGCAATTTGGACAAGGGTGGCTGGGCTGGGAGGCGGCGGGCTGGAGTCTACGGCCGCTTGCTGGATTGGCGGAGTCCCCGGGCCGACTGGCGCAGTCCCTGGGCCGACTGGCGCAGTTCCCGGGCCGGGTTCTGAAGTCCCCAGGCTGGCTTCGACTGTGATTTTCTTGGGGCCGTCTGCTAGGGCAATGGAGTCGGATCCGACTTCTTCGGGGGGAGCCGGCACAAAGATGGAGTCTGATTCTGGTGATGGCTTGATAGACGGCTTAAGGAGGTGCTGAAGAGCGACGCCGGAAGGTATTGCTTGGCGGGTGGAGCCGATTCGTGCCAAGGCGTCTGCTTGATCATTGTCATTTCTTGGCACATGAAGGAACTCGCACCCCTCGAAGTATCCGCTGAGTTGCGGCACCAGGAAGCGGTAGCTCGCCATATTTGCATCCTTGGCGTCCCAATCGCCGGATGATTGCTGGACCACCAAGTCAGAGTCGCCATAACACAGGATCCGGCGAATGCCGAGCTCTTTGGCAAGCCGGAGCCCGTGGATGAGCGCCTCGTACTCGGCCACGTTGTTGGAGGCAGCGAAGTGGATCTGTAGCGAATATCTGAGCTTGTCGGCCTTGGGGGAAGTGAGGACGACGCCGGCTCCCAAGCTGGTGCGCATCTTGGAGCCGTTGAAATGCATCCGCCAATGGGTGGAGTCGGGCGCTGGCGGCAGGTACTGGGTCTCGGCCCAGTCGACGAGGAAGTCGGCCAGTGCTTGCGACTTGATGGCGGTGTAGGGCTCGTACTAGATGGCGTAGGGAGCCAGATCTATGGCCCACTTGGCCACTCGGCTGGAAGCGTCACGGCTTCCGATGATCTCGGCTAGTGGAGCGGTGCAAACCACAGTGATTGGATGCTCTTGAAAGTAAGGCTTCAGCTTCTTGGCGGCAAAATGCACGCCGTAGCACATCTTCTGGTAATGGAGGTAGTTCTGCTTGGAGGACGACAGTACCTCGCTCAAGTAATATACTGGTCTCTAGACAGGTAGCGCCTTGCCTTCCTCCTTGCGCTCGACTATAATGACTGTGCTGACTACTCAGCTGGTGGCGGCAATGTATAGGAGCATGGGCTCTTTGGGAGTCGGAGCCGCCAGCACCGGGGGAGTAGTCAACATCTTTTTTAGTTGAAGAAAAGCCTCGTCCGCCTTGGGAGTCCACTCAAAGAAGGTCGTCTTTTTCATGAGCTGATACAAGGGGAGAGCCTTCTCGCCCAACCGACTGATGAATCGGCTGATGGATTCCAAACAGCCGGTGAACTTCTGCACATCTAACAGTCGTCTGGGTGCTTCCATCCTCTCGATGGCCTTGACCTTCACAGGATTGCACTCTATGCCGCGTTCAAAGACCAGGAAACCGAGGAGATGGCCGGCTGGTACTCCAAAAACGCACTTCTCTGGGTTGAGCTTAATCTGGAATCGACGCAGGTTCTCAAAGGTCTCCTTGAGGTCTTCTAGCAGCGTCCCACGCTTCTCCGTCTTTACCACCACATCATCCACGTAGACGGGGGCGTTCCTGCCGAGTTGCTTGAGGAGGCACTTCTGCATGCAACGCTGAAAGGTGGTGCCGGCATTCCTCAAGCCAAACGTCATCGTCAGGTAGCAGAAGGCTCCGAATGGCGTGATGAAGGCGGTCTTCAGTCTCTCTGCCGGGTTCAGCTTGATCTGGTGATATCCTGAATATGCATCTAAGAAACTCAGCAGCTCGCATCCGGCTGTGGAGTTTATCACCTGATCGATTCTTGGCAGGGCAAACGGATCCTTTGGGCAGGCTTTGTTGAGGCTTGTGTAGTCAATGCACATCCGCCATTGCTTGTTTTTCTTAAGTACCAAAACCGAGTTTGCCAGCCACTCTGAAAAAAACACCTCCATGATGAAGCCGGTCGCAAGAAGCCGGGCTATCTCTTCTCCAACAACTCTTCTCTTCTCTTCTGACAGGCGGCGCAAGGGCTGCCTGACGGGTATCACGTCTGGCCTGGCATGTAGCTTGTGCTCGGCGAATTCCGTCGGTACAACTGGCATGTCTTTGGGGGACCATGCAAAGATGTCTCGATTCTCAAGGAGGAAATCGACAAGCTCGCCTTCCTATTTGCTGTCAAGGTTTGCACCTATGACAGCATGCCTTTCTGGGTGCTCCGGGTTCAAGGGTATCTTCTTGGTCTCTTTGGCTGGCTTAAACGAGCACTCAGCTTCCGACTCCTTGGGGTCGGGCGACATCTCTGGCTGCTTTCCGGCCATCGCCACAACTCGATCAAGGAGCCGCTTCTCAGCCGCGATCAGTAGGGACTCGGCCAGCCGGCTGCTATCGGCCGCACAAGCGCACGACTTCCTGTAGTCACCGGCTACGGTCAGAATTCCCTTGGAACTCGGCATCTTCATCTTGAGGTAGGCGTAGTGAGGAACCGCCATGAACTTGGCCAAGGTAGGTCGGCCAAGCAGTGCGTGGTATGGGCTTTCAAGGTCCACTACCTTGAACCAGACCGGCTCTCGGCGGAAATGATCTTTGTCTCCGAAGAGGACGTCTATCAGGATCTTGTCGATTGGTGAGCAGGAAAGGCCGGGTACAATACCATGGAACACGGTCCGGCTGCTCTGAAGCTGTCTTCGCTTGATTCCTAATTTCTCCATTGTATCCTTGTACAGGATGTTGATACTGCTGCCTCCGTCTATCAGTACTCGCGAGAAGCGGGCGGCCCGCCTATCTGTGGCCAAGGTGGCACCTAGGACCAGGGCATAGGAACCCGGATTCGGCATCACATCTAGGTGATCCGCTCTACTCCAACTGATAGGCCTCTCGGACCAATGCATGAACTCTAGAGTGTTTGCTGCTACTGCATTTACTTCTTGCTGTTGTTGGCGCCTGCTGTACTCGTCTTGCACTGCGCCGACTGGCCGAGCAGCCGGCTGCTAGGGCGGCGGCGGAGGCGGCGGCCCAGCAGGCAGAGGGGGAAGGAGGCCGTCTTCCTTGGCGATTCTGGTGAGCCAGTGGCACTTTCGGGTGGTATGGTTCGACGGCTTCGCGCCGCTGTGGAACTTGCAGGGACCATCCAAAGTCTGCTCATAGGAAAAAGCCAGCAACCAATTGGATTTGCCGCCTTTCTGTCGTTTGGCCGGAGGCTGCCCTTCCGGCTGTTGATCTTTGACTGTCGCAACCTGCCGACTGTTGGAAGTCGGCGGTTGGGCCTTGCGCTTGTTGTCGTTCTGTTGTTGGCGCCGACTGGTGTCTCCAGCTGGAGTTCTGGGAGCCTGAGGGGCCACCTTGCCAGCTGTATTGACTTGAATCTCTATCTTCATGGAGGAGTCGGCCGTGGCGTACTTGTCTGCTATGACTAGCAGTTCGTCGAGGGTTTCTGGCTTGTCGCAGAGGAGCCTGTGCTTGAGGAGGGTGCCTTCTCGGCACCCGGCAGTGAAGTACTCGATGGCCTGCACCTCGTGCACGCCCTCGCATGAGTTCCGAACCTCGCCCCAGCGCGTGAGGTAGTCGCGTGTTGACTCATCAGGGCCTTGCACGCACAAGGAAAGCTGGCGCGGCTTGGGAGGTCACTTGTACGTGCTCGTGAAGTTGCGGATGAAGGCCTCGGTGATGTCGACCCAGCTGTTGATGCTGCGGGGCTTCAGACTGTTCAACCATGTCCGGGCCGTGCCCTGGAGCATGAGTGGAACGTAGTTCACGGCAAACCGCTTGTTGCCGTTCGCTATGCTGACAGCCGTGGAATAATCTATCAACCAGTCTTCCGGCTTCACAGAGCCGGTGTACTTGGGTGTGTCTCGGGGGAGCGTGAACCCTTTGGGAAAGGGCTCGTTTTGGATGCGGGGCCCGAAGCAAGGCGGACCCAGCTCGTCTTCTTCTTCCAGCGCCAGGGATCGGTGGAGTCGATCGATCCGATGGCGGGCGTCGTTCTCTCTGACTTCTTCTCGATGACTGAGGCGGCCGCCGAGAGTCGGATTCTCAATAGGCGGCGGGGAAACTCGCCGTTCTCTTCTTGGCGGAGGAGGCAGGTAGTCGTCCCGCCGCTCTACTGCTCTCGGACGGCCGTCTTGGTCGCGCTCAATGGTGATGTGAGTCCGACTGCGACTGACAGCCGGCTCCTTATCTTTCCTTTTGCGGACTCCACCAGTCGGCGTCCGAGATGTCGCGCCTTGATCTCGGCGGGGAGGCAAGTCGTCGTTCGGTTGCTGCAGCGCATCCGCGCGGCCGCCGGCCGCGTTCTCCGCAGCAACCGCGTCGAGGAGCTGCTAGACTCGCTCCATCATCATGCAGCGCTCTTCGCCCTCGAAGTTCTTCAACTCGTCAGTTGCCGCTTGGGCAGCGCGGATGTTCTCCGCTGGGGTGGCGTATACGGGGCGTTTTGCCCCGAACAAGTCGGCGATGGTCGCGCCATGCCTGCCCTGACCTCATGCTCGCCAGCCTCTTGGCGCCTTTGATGATCTGAAGGCGGCGTGTCTCCAGCGTCTCGGCGTGTGCGTCCTCTGGGATGGGCGCAGTTAGGTCTTGCAGGGCCGCTGCGAGCGGGTCCTGAGCTTCTTCGCCGGAGCGCTCGTCGTGGCTGATGACAAGCACCTCCGTGACGGCGCTTCCGCCACTCTCCTCGTGAGGAAGCGGCTCATCGTAGACCACCATGTTGGTGGGGAAAGTGTCAAGCGACACGGCGTCGGAGTCGACCAGCATCGGGTCAGTGGAGCCTACGGACTCCAAGTCCACGGCAGGCTCGCTGGTGACGTGGAGTTGGTCAAGGAGGCTCGTGAGAAGACTCTCGGGGCCACCCATGCCTGCGTCGGATGCAGGCTCGTCGGAGAGGCGCACCTCGCCGACGAGTTCGGCGATGCAGCTTGCTGCACAGGCGGCCTCAGCGCCGCGCAGCGCGTCGATGCAGACTCCATCGGGTGAGCCTGGCTGGCTGCGCTCGCCAGGGAGGAAGAGTGTTCCCTTCCAGAACAGATCCCCGGACGACGGTGCACCAGGCCCCATTGTGGGCGCCAAATGTCGGGGGTTGCGTGCGACATATGCCAAAGGATGGCTTATCATGGTGGGGGCGAGTAGAACATCGCCGATGCCTGGAAACGGGATGAGGTGCAGACATGCACGCCGGCGAATCTTACCCAGCTTCAGGGCTCTCCGAGAAGATAACACCCCTACTGCTGCTCTGCGGGGTCTCCGCATGATCACTAAGGCAAGGTGACTACAATGGTGCTCCTGGAGCTGTATCAGGAGGCAGGAGAGGGCAAGGCTAGCTCTCTCCTCCCTATGCTATCTGGCCTATCTCTATCAAGGTCTGAACCCTTTGCATGGGTGCCCCGGGGGTTTATATAGGCCTACCCCCCGGGGGTACAATGGTAATCCGGCTGGGCGCGGGTCCCAGCCGTCTGTCTCTCAGACCGCCGTCCTTCCCGCCGGCTCCTGGGGCCCGCCGACTGGTGGGTCCCGCGGACAGGCTTGATACTGTAGCAGCACTTTTGATGATGCAGGCTTGGTCATCAGGTCGTGGCCACAGTGTCACCGTCTATCGGGCGATCACTGTCGCCATTCCCCATCCTATCTGGTTAATGGCTCGTGGGGCCCTAGGGAGGAGTCGGCCGACTCCAGGGAGGTCGACTCCCACAGGTCCGTCTTCGGGGCGCTCAGGCCGCCTTCGGTCCACCCACTGACAGGCGGCCCCGCAGTCTTCGGGTCGTACAGGCCGGCATCGTGGGCACAGTGCGTTGCGCACTGTGGCTGAGGTCAGGGCAGGCATGGCAATAGTGCCTCGCCTCGCCGGAGATCTTCCAGCGATACGGCTCACTGTAGCCATGCCGGTCCTTCGTAGGCAGGGGAACGGCCACGCCGTGACCGTACCCCGCATCGTGCTTCGAGATGAGTGAGGAGTCATGGGCCGACTCTCCATAGTCGGCCTCTCTGGAGGTCGCCAGCTTGGAGTCGGCTTTTCTCGGTGTCGCCGTCTGGGACTCGGCTTGTCTTGGAGTCGGCTCCTGGGGCTCGGCCTGAGGGGCGCGGCCTGCCCGATGTCTTGAAAGGTCCTGGGACTCGGGTTAGCCTACCCGTGGCCCATTACTCCGACACATGTATAACAAAACATCCTTAGTGAACATCTCCAGACTATGCATAGAATGACTTGTAGCAGCAGGTTTACGTAGCATCAAAATATAACAGAAACAGTCTAGCAAAACAGCAACAGCAAGTACCCTACTTCACGAGCTCGATGCACTCACTACAAAACTCACAAAAAATACATGGATTGCACCACTGTGAAGATGGCATGATGTAGCACAAAACACATGTAGAGCTCATGCTCATAGGATGCACACACAAAATGCAACGAAAAAGACAAATCATCAAGTTCTATTAACAGACAGCAGTTAATATCATATAGCACTCTTGCAATGATGATTAGGGTATCAAGATGGACACAAACAAGCATGGCACAATGGAATGAAATGAAGAGCATCTCATGATGAACATTTAGATATATTACATGCATGAAACGGAGCAGCACACATGGAGTTATGGCATGTCAAAGTTAGCACCAGAATATTGGAAAACAGGGACATGGTGAAAATTATACCCTCCGAGAAGTGGACGGGGAGATGCGGGACGAGGCGATCCGGAACGGGCGCGGGCGCGCTTGGTTCACCGAACTGGCGGATCTCATCCACCAGGGTGGACCTCGCCGGAGGATGGCCGGAGTTGGCGGGGGTGGTCGGATCCGGGTGGAGGGCGGAGCAGGAAGGCCGGGGATGGCGAACTTGGCCGGCTCCGGGGAGCTTCAAGGCGCGCCGGTCATGGAGGCTGGCGGACGGCGCGGGGAGGCGACGGTCCGAGGCGACGGGGTCGACGGGCGGCGCGGCGGAGAAGCGCCGACGCGGGGCACGGGGTCTCGGGCGCAGGAAGAGGCGGCGGGCCAGCGAGGACGAGCGGCGGCGGGACCGAGCCTGCGTGGCGTGACGGCGCGGGAGGCTCGGCGGCGCTCGTGGCGGCGGTGGGGGGCGGAGCCCTGCGGCGGCGAGGTCGGAGCCCGGCAGCGGCGGGGCGGCGGAGCGGGATCGGGCGGCTCGGGCCCGGAGGCGGAGGCGCTGGGCGGCGGCGGGCTCGCGCGGGCCCTCCCTAGGCCCCGCGGGCCGCGGCGACGGTGGGCGGCGGAGTGCCACGTGGCATGCCCGGATTGGCCGGGAGCGGCGGCGGGTTTCATCCGGCAGCGCGCGGACATGTCCGCCGGGCTAGAGGGAGGAGTAGACTATAGGGTTTCGCCCGAATTTCGGAGGGGGGGTGTTTTTATAGGTAGAGGGAGCTAGGAGAGTCCAAATGGGGAGCGGTTTCGCCCACACGATCGTGATCGAACGACCGAGAGCATGGAGGGGGTTTGGATGGTTTTGGGCCACTTTGGAGGGGTCTTGGGCTGCACACAAAAGAGGCGTTTACGGTTCCCCGGTTAACCGTTCGAGCATCAAACGACCTCCAAATGGAACGAAAATTGACAGGCGGTCTACCGGTGGTGTACCAAGGCCTCTTGGCAAACCTCGGTCCATTCCGAGAATGTTTAACACCTGCTCACGAAAAGAGACAAGAAGGGGACGCCGGATGACATAGGAGTGCTGGATTGCAAAACGGACAACGGGGAAAAAGCTCTGATGCATGAGACGAACACGTATGCAAAATGAGATGCACATGATGACATGATAAAATGCAACACACAAGCAAATGACATGGCAATGACGGAGAATAACTGGCAGACACCTGGCGCATCGAATCCGAGGTGTTACAACACTCCTCCACTAACAAGAGATCTCATCCCGAGATCTTAAGACCGAGACGAAAAGGAAAAAAAGGAATGAGGTGAAACGAGAACTCAAGAGAAAAAGCAAAGAATCGAGAGAACCCGAGAAGAAGATAGGAACGACGAGAAGGACGAGAGTCGAAAGCTGGCGGAATCAGATAGACTATGAAACCACTCCGGTTAGAATGAGATAAGAAACGAATAAGACTGAAAGGATTTAGGCAGCACTCCGGCTGAACATGGAAAGATTATAACATGAGATTGACAAGATGGAACTGTAGTTGACGAGAAGAACAACACAATGTCTCCGATAGAATTGAAATAGTTGAATGAAAGGAACAAAGAAGAAAAGATATCATCTACCACCACTGAGTTTGAAAGCATCCTTAGGAGGAAGGATTTTACGAAGTCGTTGAGAAAATCAACAACGAAAAGAATAAGCTTGTTGTGGACTTATGGAAAACATCTCGAAATTCTGAGGTGATAACCAACCACAAGCGGAAAAGATTGAATAGCTGAGAGAAATGAAGAAATGCAAAGTCTTTATGAACTCTTGAAAAATGCGGAAAATTAATTACACTTCAAGACGCGAGAAGAAAAGATACTTGAATTTCTCCAACAAAGTCTTTATGAACTCTTGAAGAATGAATTAAATCATGAAGAACCACCATGAAGAACTCCGGTGACAACAGGATGACGAGATAGAATGAAGGAAGAAAGAATAAGATGAGCCTTGCAATGATTTAGATGGAGGTTCCGACGAAATGGCTGAGGAAATTTGAACTCCGGAAAAGAAAAGATGAAAACACTTGGAACTAGAATTTATTCCTCAAGAACAAACTCTGAAGGAAAGGATTAATCACTTGAAGGAAATAAGAATAAGATTTATTGTATGCATATCCTTCATCAAATTAAATTGATGACAAGCAATGGATTTTGCATACTAATTATTCTTGAAAAGGATTGAGAAGTGACATATCGCAAACTTGAGAAGGTCTTCATAAACCACCGGTAGGATTGAAAAGAACGAAAGGATTAAAATGATAATCAAGGAAAAAGAATCTTGAACGAACCACCGTAAGAATTCGAAAATGACTGATGAAAGATAATGAATCACCGGGAAGAATTAGAAAAGCACAAAGATACTTGAGGGAATTAAGAGACAAGATAACGAAGGGATCGCGAACTGATTGAAGAATACTTGAACGAAGCACCAGGATAATTGGATAACGGTAGCTGAGAATGTGAGGACAAAGAATTCTTCTGAAACGATGGCCTCCGGTGAAAAGAAGCGGGAAAACAACTCCTGACATACTCCGGATGGGTAAGGAAAAGAATATCTGACCAACAGAATAATTCAAGAGGATAACGTGAAGTTGGAACCACGAATCTTCGGGAGAAGAGACAAGATTTAGAGGAAAAACTCTTCTTCGGTCTTCAAATGACGACGATAAACACCACCAAAATTGCTAAGGCACTCCGGGGGAACGAAAAGCGAAGATGTTGAGGCAACAATGAAAAGAATTTGAAAGCGATCTTGGAGAAGGCATGTGACTGATGGGATCCATTCTTGCGTCACACTTAAAAGGAATTTGAGAATAACTCCAGGAGAATTAGAAGAGTCACGTAAGATCCTGGTAAAAGACCTGTGGGTTAGGGCCCACTAAAAGAAAACACCGTTGAAAAAGGATTGTTGAACAGATAGACGATGCACCGGAACAATTGAAATATTTGAATGAGGTGACAACCTCGAATTAAATGAACACATACGAATCTCCTAAGATGTCTTCCAAACTCCGGAATGATTGAATGGCGAGAGGCAAACGAGCAAGGAGAACACTTGATCCAAGGAAAAGAGTATGATCAACCCGGAAAAAAACTTGAATTGAGTCCACCGGAAAAATAAAGGGATGAAGAATGACGAACGAGATGAGAATCCACTGGTTGAAATGATTGAGGGAAGACTGAAGAGACTCCGTACGAATGAAAATTGATGCTCGAAAGGGACTCAGGTTCCGGGAAGAAGAGGGTGGGAGGGCGGGAAAACAAAGGCAACTTGTAAGGGGAAAACCCGATGAATAACTTGAAGAGAAAACACCGGTTGAAAGAAAACAAAGCCTTCACACGAGTAGGATGGATACTCGATTATGGACTCTGGCTCTAAGAAGAAAAAGGGTGGGTGGGTGGGAAAAAGAAAACAACTGAGGATTGAACTTGGAAAAGATGAAGAGGCTCGAGTCGAGTTGACGAGAAATGCACCGGATAAAAGAGCTAAGAACCAACGATCGGAAAACCAACTGCGTGATCCTAAAGAAAAAATTTGAATGGGAAGAGGAGTAATTCAAAACACCTACGTCAAGATCCCTTACCAGAGTGACGAAGAGGCTGAGGAGTAAAAAGAATTCCTACTCTCCGATATAACTAGACTCCGAAAACAGTTTTCTTCTAGACTCAACAACGGCCAAACTACACGATCAAACAAGGGTGCTCCTATGGTCGGTCGAGGCTCTGGTACCAACCTGTCAAGCCCAATATGCGATACTATCCTAAAGAGACTCGAAGGTCCCACCAAGGATAGAACCGCATATTGATACGCTTTTGCAAGGTGGATATCATTACATCAACATTACATAATAGATGGGGATACATACAAAAGGCATACAATGCCACACGAATACAACTTCACCATACATTGAAACACAAACAGAAACTCGAACGACATCCATCCTGCTAGCCCAGGCTACCTACCTGGAACCTATCCCCTGATCAAAGGAGAAGCGGAAGGAGAGCTCCAAAACAAGCAAACATCGCTCTCGCGTCATGATCATCGCATAACCTGTACCTACAACTATTGTTGTAGTAATCTGTGAGCCACGAGGACTCAGCAATCCCATTACCATGGGTATCAAGACTAGCAAAGCTTAATGGGAAAGGAAGATGTATAGTGGTGAGGTTGCAGCAGCGACTAAGGAAGTATGGTGGCTAACATACACAAATAAGAGCGAGAAGAGAGCAAACGAAATGGTCGTGAAGCTAGCAATGATCAAGAGGTGATCCTGAACTCCTACTTACGTCAATCATAACACAAAACCGTGTTCACTTCCCGGACTCCACCGAGAAGAGACCATCATGGCTACACACGCGGTTGATGCGTTTTAATTAAGTCAAGTGTCAAGTTATCTACAACCGGACATTAACAAATTCCCATCTGCCACATAACCGCGGGCACGGATCTCGAAAGTTTATACCCTGCAGGGGTGTCCCAACTTAGCCCATCACAAGCTCTCATGGTCAACGAAGGATATTCCTTCTCCCAGGAAGACCCGAGCAGTCTCGGAATCCCGGTTTACAAGACATTTCGACAATGGTAAAACAAAACCAGCAAAGCCGCCCGATGTGCCGACAAATCCCGATAGGAGCTGCACATATCTCATTCTCAGGGCAACATCGAATGAGACTAGCTACGAGTAAAACCAACCCTCAAGTTTCCCTGAGGTTGCCCCGCAGGTAGCTCAGTTTGGATCAACACTCGAAGGAGCACTGGCCTGGGGGGGGGCTAAAATAAAGATGACCCTCAGGCTCCGGAAACCCAAGGGGAAAAAGGGCTAGGTGAGGCAAATGGTAAAACCAAGGTTGGGCCTTGCTGGTGGTCTTTTATTCAAATCGAACTGTCAAGGGGGTCCCATAAATCACCCAACCGCGTAAGGAACGCAAAATCCGAGAACATAACACCGGTATGACGGAAACTAGGGCGGCAAGAGTGGAACAAAACACCAGGAATAAGGCTGAGTCTTCCACCCTTTACCAAGTATATAGATGCATTAATTAAATAAGAGATATTGTGATATCCCAACATAATGCTGTCCATCATGGAGCAATCTTCAACTTCCCCTGCAACTAACAATGCTATAAGAGGGGCTAAGCAAAGCGGTACATAGCCAAACAATGGTTTGCTAGGAAGGGTGAAAAGGTTAGAGGCTGACATGGCAATTTGGAAGGCTTGAAGAACAAGTGATAGGTAGCGCAGCAAAGCGATGGAATGAAGCAACTAGCATAGCAATGATAGTAGTGAGATCCTAGGTGATGGTCATCTTGCCTGAAATCCCGCTAGGAAGAAGAATGAATCCATGAAGAAGATGAACGGATGAAGACGAACCAAGCATAGACGAACGAATCCTTACGATCGCAACGAAACGGGAACTATCTAGAAGAAGCACACAACATGGTAAACACACCACACATGAGCAAGGCATGATGCTCAACCAAGTATGATGCATGACAAGGCTACATGAAGCTACTCATGGCAAGAGATGATGCATACAAGAGCAACACAACACAACAAGTTTAAATGAGGCCGGAAACAACATATAACAAATCCGGTAAGTCCTCATATGCCAATTTAGAAATTGGACCAGATCTGAATAAACCTTATGTTCAAGTTGTTAAACAGCAAGTTAAGATACACCAAGAGGATCTACACGAAATTCTAGTCAAGTTACATATAAAGTTCATTTAGTTCGGAGCTACGACCTAGAAGATATGAGCAAAACAAGTTAAACATGGCATTGATGCAAAATGCATACAAACATCAAGCAAACACCTCAAAACAAGGATGCAACATGATAATATGAAGCTACATGCAAAATCAAGCAAGTTTCATATAGAGC
>LR880970.1:558146515-558158631 GCA_904067115.1 Aegilops sharonensis
GGGAGAACTGCTTCATTTTCCGGTGTTCCGCCCGCGCGTTCTATGTGGAATCAGGTGTCGCGGGATGATTCAGTTTGTGTCTGCATCTCATTTTAGCTTTATTCTTTCTGATTTATAGGAAAATATACTATAGTGCTTGCAAATCGACGGATTTGGCGGACGAGTTTTCTCTGTTCGTTCGTGTTCGCGTCAGGTGCGATTTTTTTGTGCTCGGATGTTGTTATTTAGTAGGAATTCTTTGATTGCGTCCGTTTTAATCGGTCCGTTCACTCTATAATTTGTTAATTTTTAGGAGTTAGTTTTCAATTCTTGGTATGTTGGTTGTGCGGGCGGGTGAGCTTCGTCCACTCCTCTGTTCTTGTTGATTTTTTTGATTTTTGCCCGTCCGCGCGTGTTTGAATATTGTAATTACTGTTGCTGTAGGTTTGAATTCATTGTATTGCAGGTATAATTGTCATTTTTTGAATCGCGTTTTTTAAATGAAAGGTGATGCTGTTCGTCAAGTTGCCGTATCTTCCATGTAAATTTTTGCGGGTGTATAGTTCGATGGTTTAGTGGCTGTAGAATTTTTAGGCGAGTTATGGAAGTGCGAGTGAAATTGACACCTCTATCAGTCTATCACATTGTCTGTAGTTTTACTGCTTTAATTTTATTTGTTGTAGTCGTGGCATACATTGTAGTGCACTGCATTTTCTTTGGTAGCGTACTTCGTTGTAGCTTTATTACAGTGGTTATGGCTGTTTATGAGATTTCTCCTTTTCGTAAACTACATTCTGTGTTTACTACATTCTGTGTTCTAAATGACTGCATAATATGCATTTCTGTACTGCATTAGCAGTGTTGTTAATGATCTATTCTGCTATTAGAAGGGATGGTCCATGATGCGCTTGTGTTAGCTGAATAGTTATTATAAGAATTTTTTTGAACTGCATACTATGAGAATTGTTTTTGAACATCATTTGTTAACTGCAAAGTTTCGACCATTTGCATTTCCTTGTTACTGTTCGGAGGGCTGCCTTTCGTTATTATTAGTACCACACTATGTGTTCGAGAGAACTGCATTACTACCAACAGCAACTTTGTCTAAAAGGGATGATAAAATGACGTAGTTGAGGTTGCATACTTTAAATAGGCATTGTTCAAATTGTCTGATGGACATAATTTTAAAAGCATACAGCATAAGCAAAGCATTAGAAATATTGGTTGCTTCATATTAGACAGCCTAGAGTGCAAATATTGTAAACTTGATGGAGTCTTCTTCTTTGTAGAAAAAGACCATGGCCACTTCTCCGGCCTCAAAGCCATTGTGGGAGACAAAATCTTTCCAACCAGTAGTTATGTTGATGCAGTCTTCAGAGTCGATGTGGTAGTCAGCTTCCATGTCTCCATAGCCATTTTTGTGTTCTGTCTCCAAAGTAAGCTTCCCTGAACTCGGAGCATGAATTTTTATTGTGGATGGCAGTTTCTGCATATTGTAATGGGTGGATAAAGAATTTATAAGTAAACAGCAAATGTTTTTTTATACCTAGCATGATTTGTTTATGTTTACTTAAATAGTTACATACATATGATTGTATTTTGTAAAGTAGTTGCAATGTATGAACAAACTTATATACGCAATTGACTCCTAGTTTTACTGGGATATATATTATACTGCAACATGTGTGCACTGCAATGTCATTAACAGTGTACTTCTCCAGCATATTAATATAACTGCAACGCTTATCTACTGACCCTTTTTTTGTACATATGTCGATACATGGTGTGGTACTGAAGAAAGATAGGTGGAAGCATCTAGTCTTAATAGCTAACAGATCTGAACAACAGTACAAATTCTGTTTTGTATTTTTGTTGATATTACTGAACAAATTGATTGAACTATATATTCAGATGTGTATTTGCAGTCTAGATTATGTCCAAAAATTGTGAGTGGAAAACATACCCAACTTTCCTGTAGATCTGTGGTTGAGAGGCGATGAAGAAATGGCGCACGAAACCCCCTGTTGGGTATCATCAGGCAGCCGAGCATGCTGCGCCACTCGGTGTTGGTAAGCTGTAGGCCTTCTGCGAAGACGCATGTGTCCGCTACCGGCGCCATCTTTGCCAAGCACCCGCACTTGAAGTCCATGGCGGGTTCAGCGGAATTCCAGAGAAGAGTTGTGGATGTGATGAACCCTAGATCTACGTTTTGAGGAAAATGAGGAACGGGGGGAGGAGTTGTGTTAGTCTGTAGCACGAATGGATAAGTTTTTATGCAACCAATCAAGCAATGGAAGTAATAAATGTTGTGGTTGGCGTTAGGTGGTGGATTGGGTCTGATTCAGTGAACACGAACGCATTCAAGAAGGAACAGTACTGCTTACTTGAGAATAGCGAACTGCATTGTCATATCACGACGGACTGCGAACGCGTGGTTGGGCCTGTGTTTGTGTATGGTATGTAGCATTTTTTTTTAATTTTCAGTGGCCTCTTTTTTTTTGTTGGCCCTGTGTTCTGGTAGTGAAGACGGAATTGGGGCCAGGTCGGCCTATGAGCACACGGCTGGTTGCCGGTGCGCTATGTGTGCGTCCTAATGTTTAGTCCCACCTCGCCCGCGGAAGGCGCGCCCGACTTGTTTATAAGCGCTGACGAGGCATACTAGTCGAACTCCTCTGTATACTTATCTGGGCGCTTATACACGGCGCTCGTAGCTATATGCTCTATGACCTGTGGGCCCATGTGCAACCGGCCCCATGCACTGTGACTCAGAACGACTCGCCTTCTGTGGGCATAGACCTATTATGAGACTGGCTGGGGCCGGTGCCACCTGGGTGGTCAATTTTTTTTCTCTTAATATTTCTGCCATGTGTGTTTTTTTTCAATGTTGGAGTGTGCACTGCATTGATCAGGGTTCTGTACTGCATTGTATACGCATTACGTATACATGTATAGTTGTCATTTTTTTGTTTCCGTCTTTTTGCTATCAGTTAATCTTTTTTCCCAATGTATGGGAGTGCACTGCTTTGTAAATCATACGCCTAATGCGTTGATTATAGTTCTATACTGTACGTTCATATATTTCTGTACTTCATTGATTATTTACGTGTTTGCGTTTTTCATTTTCTGGTTTTGCTCTTATGTATTCTTTTTTCAAATTTAGGTTCGTGCACCGCTTTGTTGTGTATGTTAATGCTTCGTTGGACAGATTCTATATTGCATTCTGTACTGCATTCGTACACAACTTGCACTGCATGCGTCCTGTTTGCAGACTGCCACTCATTTTTCGTTTTCTGCACTACTCGAATCTAGTGATACATTAGCAGACAACAGAAAACAAATTATCACAGATATTCTGTACGACAATTTCATCACCAACAAACTAAGTTGAGCAGAAAGCAAACTAACATAATCAGAGTTCATCATTACAAAGCGATTGTGCATGGCAAGCAAACTAGGTTCAGCACACAAGCAAACTAACGATACATAAGCAAAGAACACAAAGCAAATTTGATGATAATTCTAAAAGAACGCTGGCATTCTTGGCTCCTGGCCGGCACCATCTTCTTCTTCACCAGTCAGGCTCTCCCCATCCCCAGCTGCTCCTGGCGCGCTTGTTGGGTGGCTCCTCCTTCTCCAGCTTTGCACGGCGAAGGCCGTCCTGGGTGAGGGTGATGTGGTTCCATATCTTATACGCTGCGTAGGCGTCCTTTGCCGCGTACTCGATGTGCCTCCTGGACAGAGGCAGGATGGCCCAGCGCTGGTGCTCGGCGTCGGTGATCTTCTTCTTCATGTTGTTGTAGTAGTCGTCGATGAGCACGCCGGAGACGTCTCCGAGGGAGTCCAACGGCTTGGTTGCGTCGGGCACCCTCCACTCCTTCTGGATGTCGACGAAGTTGGCGACCTCCAGTTTGACGCGCTCCAGCCTGGTTTTGTCGCCGTCGATGGAGAAGACTGCAAAGGTGTACCTGGGGTCAGCGAGGAAGTTGTCGAAGACGGTGCACCTTTCAGTGTCGCTCATTTGGAAGAGCAGCACCGGGTGATTCTTGCCGATGGAGAGCTGGCAGAGGGCGGGTTTCTGCGTCGCTTCAGGGTCGTTGTCGTACTCGAGATCAATGCCAACGATCTTGTGGCGCTGGAGGCTCAGGTGGCGCTCGTACTGCGCGAGGGTGATCGCCATCTGCTTCTTGTCATTGGTGTGGATGACGTGCAACTTGGTGTTGCCGTGCGCCTCCACGGCGTTGTCGCCCTTGTAATCGTCGGTGAACATCATCGCCGGTGGTGGGAGCGTAATGGATACTTGTGTTGTTGTGGATGAGAAGGCCTTTGGCAGGGGTTTTAATTTAAGGGGAGGGCGCGGGGTGGGATGGCCTCGTCGGATGAACTGCACGATCGCGCTGATGATGCGGTTGTGTTGATCGTGGGTTGGTTTTGCATCTGTGATCGTGGGCTTGTGGCGATGGAACTGCTCCGATCGGGTGTATGTATGCGAATGTGGGTTTTTTTTAAGGTGGGTTTTTTTTTATCAGCACATTTTTTAGACCATCCCTTTTTCTATTGGAACGACCATTTTGTCATGTTTTATAGTTGTATACTGAGTGACAACATAACTGCATTGCTTACAATTACGCACTGCGTCACGTACAAATCAGAACTGCAACATTGTATACATGTGTGTACTTCATCGTTTTTTGCGTGTCTTTGCTATATGCTTCGGCGGTCTGCATTGCGCACCGGAATGCACTGCATACTTCTACCGACCCGTACTGCATCTTATTTTTGCCGGTACTTATTGCAGTCCCTGGCACGGGACGGATAGGAAATGGGAGGGGGGGTGGGCCCCCCCACTTTTTTTCGAACTTATTGTTTTTTCTTGGTCGGTTTTGTTGGGCATGTGTTCGGGTATTTCAGAGACGCATGTACGTTGTCAATTTTTGGGTGGCTGGTGCAGGTATCATTTGGGTGATCAGTTTTTATTCTTTGTATGCTTTTTAATGACGTGGAGTGCACTGCTTTTTGGTAAATCATCGGTGCAGTGCATTGATCATGGTTATGTACTAGATGTGAACTTCATTCCTTACTGGATGTACAGTTCTAATTTTTTATCCCGTGTTTTTACTTTTTTTGTAATCTTTTTTTTCGAATGTATGGGACTGCACTGCTTAGCAAATTACGACTGTACTACATTGTTTATGATACTGTACTGCAAGTTCGTGTACTTTCGCACTGCGTTAACTTATTCCGCGTTTGCGTTTTTCTTCATCCCGAAAAGAAATGCATAATGGCGTACTGCATCCCGTATAGCAATGCACTGCATTTTTCCAGCACTGCGTAATGCATTTTTTTTCCCTGTGCTTACTTCACTGTACGGGATGTTTAAGGGGAGAGCGGATGGGGGGGCACATTTTTTTTGTGTGGCACTTAATTGAAGGTAGACTTTTTATTTCTGGATGTGTTATTTTAACATGCGTTTTGTTTTTGATTTTAACTTTTTTTACGAACTGTATGGATTTTGTTTGTTGTTTTACCTTTTTAAATTTTATGATTCTTCACAGATAACTGCATCATGTGTTTTTTTGTTGTTTTTTAGTAATATGTGCGTTTTGATGTAGACTGGCTTATTTTGTCCGGGCTGTTTTTGGGTCGGCCCGTTATTTGTTACCCTTTTTGTGAAACGCGGGCCTCCTGCGTGTCGTTTCCACGCTATTCCACCGCTCCGCTGTCAGAGAAAGAGACCGAGAACAATCCCCTCTCCTCTCTTGCAGTTTCTCCCGAGGCATCTCTCCCTCGAGCAAAACCGCCGTCGCGCACAGCAACCGCCGTCGCCCGGAGAACCGCCGCCCTCAAGAAGTCCTTATTCCTGCATTTGGCATAGCTGTCCGCTCCGTGAGCCTTTGCCGCCGCGCTCCCGCAGCCCTTTCCCGTCCCCGCCCCGCCTTCCCCCTTCCCGCCGCCGTCGCCGCACACTTTTCTTCGGTACGTTCCGCTTGGCTCGGTGTTGATTGTCCCCTCGCCTTGTTTTTGTGATTGTTGTAGTTGCTGTAGCTCTTTTTGCTTGTGTAATTTTTCATAGGCAGTCGATTTTATCTCGTTTTGAAGTCGATAGTTGTGTGTAGCAATGCGGATCTAGGGTTTCGTGAGATTTTCGCCGATTTTGTTGCTTATGTCTGTCACTTCATCCTTTGTGCTGCAGGGAAACGCTATGTCTTTGCCGAGCAGGCAGGGAGAAGGAGTTCAGGGTATGTGGAGTGATTATTCCTTAGGCTTTGTTTATTTTGTTTGGTGTGTATCTAGTTTCCTAATTCATCCTGCATATTGGGTTATGCTTTGTTAGTTGTCAGCGTTCGTTTGCATTATTTTGTCATGTGATGTTTTTGTAATTTCTTTTTTCTTGTTTTTTTTGAATCCAGCAGGTGATTGCAGTGCTCATAATGATACACCAATTGTCTGTCCTTGTCCTGGTGGTAAGGATCATGGTGTCGAGGGAGGACATCAAGTGAATTCGCCAATTGAATCTTCTCCTATAAGTGTGGCCCCTCCTTCTGGTATGTGATTAATTTGTTTATTTTTGTGTATGCTTTGTTTTATCTAGTTCGACATTTTTGTTGCGAATATCCGTGATTTTACTATATGCAGCACTGCATTTTTTTTGTATGTGAACTCCAGAGTATGTACTTGTGAACTGCATTGTCATTTTATTCAAGTTTTTTGTACAATGCATTATTTTTTAATTTGAGTTTATGGTTGAGCCCTACATTTATATGTCTAACTATACTGCATTTGTTCCTTTTGTGCAATTTTTAACGAGCATAGACAAACTTTATTTTGACGCAGTGTCTGTTTTCCATGCTGGGGCGCCTGGGTTTCAGGAGGTTACTCAATTGATTGACCATTATTTTGCAGAGGGTAATGTTGGTGTGAGCTTTGATCAGAGACGTCCTGTCTTGTACGAAACACAGTCGCAGTCTGTTGATGGTACAGAGGAAGTTACACCAGATTGGATGGTCCCGGAACAGGTTCGTCAATATGTGTTGAAGCAAAGCAAGAAGAAGTTAAGGTTTGAAATTGAGTCAAAAGAGTTTGCTGAAAAGGAAAAGCCGAGGAGATCTGCAGATGGTGCCAAGGGTGGTAAATTTGGCAAGGTGAAGAATAGGTTGAGTACTGTTGCTGAGGAAGGTGGTACACCTCGGCGGAGTCCACGTGTTGCTGGAATGAAGAAGAATCTTGGCAAGAGAACCGCTGAAGTTGGTGGAAGTGATGATCCTCAGCGCAAACGACTACATGTCACTGAAGGTCCCAATTCTGATGACGATGACTTTGTGCTTGCTGATTATGTGAAGGGTGTTCATCCTTCTAGACGCAAAGACTATGGTTCATCTAAGACTGTACCCAAGCGTTCCCATGATGATGTCGACGAAGATGTTGGTGGTGATTCTGGTGATGAGGTGGATGCTGCTCCAAAGGTTTGTTGAAGTGCACTGCATTTGTTTCCTTCATTTTGTTATTCTTTCTGTATTTTCTTTTTTTTATGCCTAATCTTCTAATGTGGACTGCATTTCCCTTTACACAAAGGAAGAAGTCTAGTAAGAGCAATGCAACTGAAGATGATGGTGAGGGAGATGATTCTCGATTTAACAAGACCATGCGTTTGTCGCTTCCCACTGTTTGCAAGGCTGCTTCTTTGTTGAAAGAGGCGCATTGCAGCCGTGTTAGGGATGCTGGATTTGGTGTTGTCTTTGATCTGACAGTAAAGAAAAATGTGTCGCGCATTCTTATGTGCTATTTGATGGGAGTGATTGACCCTGCCACTATGTTAATGGACTTTGGGAATGGCAAGGTTGTTCGAATCAATCGTGATGCAGTTCATCACATTTTTGATTTACCTATGGGAAGTCACACTGCACCCATGCCTGCTTCCAGCGGTCATGATGAATCGTTGACTGCCCTCAAGGATGAGCTTGGCTTTGACCGTTCAAAAAGTATAGGTGTCAAGGACTTGCTTGAGAAGTTGAAGGTGTTGGTGGAGGATGATGATTATGTGAGTGTTGACCTTGCTGTGAAGGTGTTCTTCCATATACTTTACCAGAATTTGTTGTGCCCGGGGCCTGCAGTTTGTTTTGGTAGAGTTGTTGCGATGGTAGAGAACATCGATTATGCGGCTATGGCTCAGATGGACTTCTGTCAGCTTGTTGTTGATGAGTTGCAGGCAGCTGTGGTTAGGTGGCAATCAGAAGGCAGCAAGCAGAATCGTGCAGAGGGTTGTGCCATTGTCCCCCTGATTATGTATCTTGACTGCCTGAAGCTTCGCAAATTTTCAGTCATGCACACATTGACGCCACGTGCGTCATACCTAATGACCAAGGACCTGATGAAGTTGTACAATGAGGATGTGCTTGTGAAGGGAAAGATTTACTTGGAAAGTTACAAATTTGGGAAGCTGCCGGTTAGTGCACCTGATTTTTTAATATCAGATTTAAAAAAAAAGAAAGTGCAGTCATTATAAATGTGAACTATTCTAGTACTCACATGTGTACTTCTCTTTGCGTGTTATCTTTTTTTGCAGTGGAAGGCGTCAGGTGATATTGTGTACAACCGTCCTGTTGCAGTTGTACACGGCAGCTCTGATGCGGGGCCTAGCACTCATGATAGGTTTTATGAGCCTATCTGTAGTCAGCTTCCTGGTTGTGATGATGAGGTGCCGCATACTCGTGGTTTAATGCCTCGACAGATGTTTGATAATACAAGCTCTTATAAACAGACATTTGTTGGCGGCAAAAAGCATGATGAGATTGATGAGCTTCTTCTGAAGGTTTTGAAGCTGACTGAAGGTTTGCCAACCTCTGGTGACAGGTTGAGGACAGTTGCTGGATTTTTCCCTGTTGTCCATGGCCCACGAGATGAAGATATTGTTGCTGCTCACAATTTTGATTGTGGTGTGATTGAAAGCCTGAAGATTGCAGTGACAAATGTTCGTTCTTCATATGCTCAATTGAGACATTCACAAGAAGAAAAATGCGGTCGGTATGAGAAGGATGCTGGGCATATTGTGGATGAAATGATCCGTCAGGACGCTGGCGTTGGTGCTGATAATGTATGTTCTATGTTTTTTGTGGCTTTGGACCTCTTTTTTGTGTATTATGTTGACTGCTCCTCACTATTTTTTTTTGTTATAGGCTGGAGTGGAATCTTCTGGTGTCGATGGAACTAGAGACGATGGAGTTGGTCAGGTATAAATACTCCTGCCATGTTTGTTTTTCCATGCTTCCCTTTTTCTTTGAACTTACATTTGTTTGGTTCCCATATTTTTCTTGTGTACTTCTCTGTTGTGAAGTGTGTACTGCTTGTGCATGGTTGGAGTTTTATCTTTTTCGGTCGGTACCATCTTATTTCTCTTTTTTGGTTTGTTCTATGGCCGTAGACTGGTGTCGCTGCTCATGATGTGCACAAAGAGACTTACGATGGCTCTGGGAAGGATGGGGTCTTGGGTGATGCAGCGTCCTCTCTTGATGTTGTAGCTGATAAGGTATAGTTGTATTACTTGTTATTTTAGTGGGTTGTAATCTAATTTTTTGTTGTCTGTTATAAACTTGATGTACGCTGTTATGTTCATCCATATGCATTTTCATTTGCGTATGTTAGCTGCAATAGTTTTACATGTGTGATCTTCACTGTTTGACATAAGTGAACTGCAGTTCTTTTTGGCATGCGTGATCCATACTTATTTACATAAGTGACCTTCAGTATTTAACATAACTGAACTGCAGCATTTGTCAAATCGAACTGCATTTCTTTTTTTATGTATACGTGGGTTGCAGTTGTAGTTGTGTTTGACACACGTGTGTTGGTGTTGTTTTGTATATGTGGACTGTAGTTGTTATGTGTATGTTACCAGCAGTCTTTTTGACATAAGTGTGCTGTGTGTTGTTGTGTTAGTTATCCCCATGCTTATTTTTGTGTTACTGGGTGTTTTTTAAACTTTCCACAGGTTGGAGAACCAAACGTGGAAGTCCACGTTGATCTGAATCAGGGCAGTTGTGCTGTTGATGACCGTGCCAGTGTTGATGCTTCTGTATCGGTTGCCGTTGAGTGTGCAGATCCTTCTGTAGCTCAAGGATCCCATGATGCTGTTCCCACCAGTCGGCATGAAGATTCTGATGTTGGCATTGAAAAGCCACTGGAGAATGTTGCCCCTGCTGCTAGTGTTGTTTCTTCCCCTGTGTCTCTGGTGTCCAATGATATTCCGGAAGTATTGATAGTGGAGCCTCATGTAGTTGAAGTATCTAAGGAAGCTGCTGTTGACCAGACTGTTGTAAATCGAGAGAATGCTGATGTTGCTGCAGAAGGAAAGTCCAGTGAGGTTGTGGTGGATTCGTCGCAACGTATGCAAGAAAATATTTTGCTCAGTTCTGAAGAACAGCAGCCTGAAGACTCTGACACTGAAGGCAAGAGATTTTTTTAAACGGTGCAGTTTGATGTTTTTCTCATTCATGTTGTTTAATTACTATGGTATCTGTATTAGATGTTAAATGATAAGTGAAACTTTTGATCTTTTGTCTATGATTTTCAAAATAGCTAGTAGAATTCCCTTATCTTAATATTTAAACTTCATTGTTTGGATAAGTGAACTTCATCTTTTTTATTGCAGATGATGAACTCCCTGTTGTGACACCGTCGAGCATTGATCCAGCTCTTGTGAAAAGATACAATGAGTTGTACGCTGCTGTTACAAGGGGTCGGAAGGACAAGAAGAAGAAGTATGGTTTTTTAGAAATTGTTTTGTTCATATGTATTATCTAATTTTTGTATTTACCCGTTTTTATTTGTTGTTATTTTTTTAGTATCTTATGTTTGAGTTTTTCATGAAAAATTCAGGGACATGATTGCTTTTTATAACTGAGATGGGTGATATTAGCATTGGCGAAGTTGGTCAATCCTTTTGGGATAAAGGGATGCTCACTACAAGGCTTGTAGATCTTGGGGTTTCTTTGCCGGTAGATAAGTTTAAGAGATCTCCGACAATGGTTGTCCCGTACCATTTTGTGTAAGAATGCAAAAATTTTTGTTTTATTTTTTTCATTTTCTTTTCTGATTTCGTGCGACGACTTGTTTTGCTTATTTGATTTTTGGTTTTGATTTGGCAGACAAATATTTGGAATGGTGGTACTGTAGGCAGGAGTGTTAAAATGATGTTCTCTTCAAAAGCCGAGGAGCGTGTTGATAAAAAGGATATGGTGAGAGACTTTTTTATGTGTATTTTGCCCGTTTTATTTTTATATCGTTCTGTTTTTTCTTGTTATAATAATTTTATTTGTTTTTTCATGCTTCCAACAGGTCCTTTTTGCAACTTTTGATCTGCCAGATACGAGGGATGGTGTTGGTCATTATTGTGTAGTTGCGCTAAATGTGAAAGAAAGGCGGTTTGAATTCCTTGACTCGCTCAACAAACCTGGCAGCCCTGATGCGGATAGGGTTTTTAGGAGGATGGTTAAAAATAGCAAGCGTGCATGGAAAGAAGGTAGCTTCAGTTCTGATGAGCCGCTAAATCCTCCCACACTTGATGGATTTGTGTTGAAACATGTCATTGTCCCATTGCAGCCAAATGGGTGCGTTCTTTACAGCCCTTCTGTGTCATACGGTTCAAGTTTTTTTTTCACTTAATTTTTGTGAAATTGATGTTTTTTATTTTTTTTATTGCAGGCATGATTGTGGATTCTATATGTTTCAACTCTTGCAGACATGGGATGGTGTTCGAGTTGCTAAGTTTGGGGTGGAACACATTGGCTACATCAGAAAGGCCATGCTCTATAGCTGGCTAACATCGAGGAAGTGTTGCCTTGATTTAACATCACTTCTAATTTTTGCAGATAAAGGTTGTTTTATTGAACTTCTTCATCCTCGCTTTAATTTATTTTTTACTACTGCTTGGTTCCGCTTCTTTATGGGCAAGTGGGCTGCATTGTTATTTTTATATGTGGGCTGCATTGCTGTATACAAGTGCGGGCTGCATTGCTGTAGAGAAGTGGGCTGCATTTTTATTTTTATATGTGGGCTGCATTGATGTAGAGAAGTGGGTTGCATTGTTATTTTTATATGTGGGATGCATTGTTTTATACAAGTGTGGGCTGCATTGATGTAGAGAA
>LR880970.1:558187397-558207243 GCA_904067115.1 Aegilops sharonensis
CTCTCTCTCTCTCTCTCTCTCACACACACACACACACCCCACACCCACACTAAGACTCCATCTCCTACCACCCTTCATCCAACCTTAACCATATGACAAACAATCACCTTTATTTACTTGCATAACATGGACAACTTCCACTTTACTTTAGTAGTCAACAAAATTATCATCTGTACCCTTATAAAAAAACGACTTGGCGATGATGGTGTGCCTACCATCTTGTAATACACACTGTATGATCTATATCTGACGGATAGAAAGCAAACTACGATAATTTTACAAAAGATACCCGCACCTCTCTCCACATCATTATCTCCCACAACCTCATTGCTCAGCAATTAAAAAAGGAATAAGTCTCTGGAACAATCTAGAATGCATGGTGGCCGCTGCCACCTGCCGGCGTCGTCCATCCCCATGCCTCCACCCATTCCGACCACCAGTCACCACCACACTCCACTCCTCCTCGCCTTATCTCTCATCTTTCATTTTTTCGATGACATTCTCGAGATACCAGTTTTTCGATAAAATTCTCGAGATATCATTAGTTTTTACACATGGGATTACTCCTGCATGGGTCAATCACAACAGGTGTTTTGTAAAAAAATGCATATTGATGTTCCGTGCAATGCACGAGAATCTTGCTTGTAATTATATAACGCAAATCACGAGCAGGAAGTGACATTTTTTTGACACAACCACGTTAACATGGCCACGTAAATCACTAGCTAAAGTAAATACCATTATACTTATATCCTGATGCAAAAGGTTGAGTACATGTCCGAAGAGTAGATTCGCACACATGCACTCTGTCTCTCAGAATCTCTCAGAAACACACCAGTTACGTGACGCCCACTTAAGCAGACACGTATGTTACAATTTGTGCACCCGCGGGTACACGTGATGCTGCGCATTTATTTAAGCCGGAAGGCGACCCCAAACAGTAGCTGCATTCATTCCCCTCCCGCCGCCTCTTCTCTGGTCGCCGTCGCCTGGTAGCCATGTACCGGCCGAAGGTAACGACATATGCCATACTCCCGCCGGAGCGGCGCTTTAATATGGAAATTTTAGTGGTCATGCATGCATCTTTTTGTGCTAGCACTCCTATATAAGGGTTGACCGGTCACTTCCCGCGGACGTGCGCGGGCAGTGGAAGAGGAAGGAGAAGGGAAGCGGGCTGTGGAGTAACATTTTTACCACAATCTCTTAGGAAACTGAGTGCAATAATTGAGTAGTTTTTCAAACTACCAGTACTACACTGAAACAGTTCAAAACCTATACTCCCTTGCCAGCGTGCGCTTGCCCGGTGAAATGGTCAGCGTCGCCCTGGAGCGTCAGTGCCGCTGATGACCCACAAGTATAGGGGATCTATCGTAGTCCTTTCGATAAGTAAGAGTGTCAAACCCAACGAGGAGCAAAAGGAAATGATAAGCGGTTTTCAGCAAGGTATTCTCTGCAAGTACTGAAATGAGTGGTAACAGATAGTTTTGTGATAAGATAAATCGTAACGAGCAACAAGTAACAAAAGTAAATAAAGTGCAGCAAGGTGGCCAAATCCTTTTTCTATCAAAGGACAAGCCTGGACAAACTCTTATAATAGGAAATGCGCTCCCGAGGACACATGGGAATATCGTCAAGCTAGTTTTCATCACGCTCATATGATTCGCGTTCGGTACTTTGATAATTTGATATGTGGGTGGACCGGTGCTTGGGTGCTGTTCTTACTTGAACAAGCATCCCACTTATGATTAACCTCTATTGCAAGCATCCGCAACTATAACAAAAGTAGTAAGGTAAACCTAACCATAGCATGAAACATATGGATCCAAATCAGCCCCTTACAAAGCAACGCATAAACTAGGGTTTAAACTTCTGTCACTCTAGCAACCCATCATCTACTTATTACTTCCCAATGCCTTCCTCTAGGCCCAAATAATGGTGAAGTGTTATGTAGTCGACGTTCACATAACACCACTAGAGGCTAGAAAACATACATCTTATCAAAATATCGAACGAATACCACATTCACATGACTACTAATAGCAAGACTTCTCCCTTGTCCTCAGGAACAAATGTAACTACTCACAAAGCATATTCATGTTCATAATCAGAGGGGTAATAATATTCATAAAGGATCTGAACATATGATCTTCCAACAAATAAACCAACTAGCATCAACTACAAGGAGTAATCAACACTACTAGCAACCTACTAGCACCAATCCCAGACTTGGAGACAAGAATTGGATACAAGAGATGAACTAGGGTTTGGAGATGAGATGGTGCTGGTGAAGATGTTGATGGAGATTGCCCTCTCCCGATGAGAGGAGCGTTGCTGATGATGATGATGATGATTTCCCCCTCCGGGAGGGAAGTTTCCCCTGCAGAACAGCTCTGACGGAGCCCTAGATTGGTTCCGCCAATGTTCCGCCTCATGGCGGCGGAGTTTCGTCCCGAAAGGTTGCTTAATGTTTTTTCTCATCGAAAGACTTCATATAGGAGAAGATGGGCGTCGGAGAGCCACCAGGGGGCCCACGAGGTAGGGGGGCGCGCCCCAGGGGGAGGGCGCCCCCACCCTCGTGAGCAGGGTGTGGGCCCCCTGGCCTTCATCTTTGGCAACGATTTTTCTTTCTTTATTTCAAGATATTCCGTGGAGTTTCAGGACTTTTGGAATTGCACAGAATAGGTCTCCAATATTTGCTCCTTTTCCAACACAGAATTCCAGCTGCCGGCATTCTCCCTCTTCATGTAAACCTTGTAAAATAAGAGAGAATAGCCATAAGTATTGTGACATAATGTGAAATAACAGCCCATAATGCAATAAATATTGATATAAAAGCATGATGCAAAATGGACGTATCAACTCCCCCAAGCTTAGACCTCGCTTGTCCCCAAGCGAAAAGCCGATAACAATAAATATGTCCTCATGTTTAGAGGTAGAGGCGTCGATAAAAATAAAATACGAACATGAAGGCATCATGATTATTTCCATAACAGCAACATATATAGATTTTGTCATATGATTACTTATGTGCAAGTGATGATCTTTTCACAATGCAAAAGTATGAATCAGAAACCTTATTGAGCACCAACAAATTATAACCTCAGTCATGGAAACAATTGCAATTTATCATAACATCGGAAAGAGTCTATGTCAGAGCTTAAAAGCAAGTCCACATACTCAACTATCACTTAGTCCTTCATAATTGCTAACACTCACGCAATACTTGTGGTTACGGAGTTTTAATCGGACACAGAGAAAGATATGGGCTTATAGTTTTGCCCCACAACCATTTACCTCAAGGGTAATGTCAACAATAATAATTCATGCTCCCCTACATCCAATTAGATATGTATATCATGTTCTTTCCAACATGCTGGGCTTGCCAAAGGATAAAATGAAAAAGGAAAGGTGAAGATCACCGTGAATCTTTCATAAGGTAGAGGATAATAATAAAAGATAGGCCCTTCGCAGAGGGAAGCAAAGGTTGTCATGCGCGTTTAGGGTTGATGCACAAAATCTTAATGCAAAAGAATGTCACTATATATTGCCCCTTGTATGTGGACCTTTATTATGCAGTCCGTCGCTTTTATTACTTCCACAACAAGTTCGTACAAAGCTTATTTTCTCTTCACTAATAAGTCATGCATATTTAGAGAGCAATTTTTATTGCTTGCACCGATGACAACTTACTTGAAGGATCTTACTCAATCCATAGGTAGATATGGTGGACTCTCATGGCAAAACTGGTTTAAGGGTATTTGGAAACACCAGTAGTATCTCTACTTAGTGCTAAGAATTTGGCTAGCATGAGGGGGAAAGGCAAGCTCAACACGTTAGAGGATCCATGACAACATACTTTATCTCAGATATAAGAAAACATAACTTATCACGTTGTCTTCCTTGTCCAACATCAACTCTTTAGCATGTTGTATTTTAATGAGTGCTCCCAATCATAAAAGATGTCAATGATAATATATCTATATGTGGAACCTCTCTTTCCTTATTACTTCCTATTAATTGCAACGATGACCAAAGCTATATTTGCCAACTCCAAACAACTTTTAATCATCATACTCTTTATATGTGAAGTCATTACTTTCAATAAGACCAATATGAACTCTTTAATTCTTTTTATTCTTTTTCTTCTTTCTATTCACCCAAGATCATGGCAAAATAATCAAGCCCTTGACTCAACACTAATCTGTATTATATCGATAGCTCATGGACTCGATTACATAGATGGATCATAAAGCAAAACTCAAAACTAGATCATGCCGTGACTTTATTATACTAAATCAAGATACTACTAAAAGGATCGAACTAAGAAAAATGGTAAAGATAGGAGTTGTGATGGTGATACGATACCAGGGCACCTCCCCCAAGCTTGGCAGTTGCCAAGGGGAGTGCCCATACCCATGTGATTATGTCTCCTTCTTTGTTGTTGGAGAAGGTGGAGGTTTCGTTGACTTAGTTGATGGCAGAGACTTCTCCCTTAATTTGCGCTTTAGGACGGCATTTTGATCCCTCAGATCAACAATCTCCCACTCCAGGGTTAATATCTTCTTGCATAGGTCATGCTTATTTTCCTGCAAGAGACGAAAAGGGATAAAATCGAACTCTGGTTTCTTTACCCTATCAGGGAGACTTGACTTTTTGAGCTCCACATGCATGTCCCCAGGTTGAGGTAATGGGGTTTCATCTTCGTCTGAGCTCGTCTCTTCCCTCCCCTTGGGTTCATAGTCCTCTTCTTCCTCCATGGTCCAACCATCGTGCTCCACATCTCCATAGACCTTAGGATTTGCTAGATAATCATCCACATAGATTTCTCCTTCCGAATCCTGGGATGACATGTTGATCTAATCTGCAGTAGGACAGCTAGACACAAGAACAGAGGATATTTGCATGATACGAGAGTCAAAACCTTCGGGAGAATATATAATGAACTTTTACCAACCAAAATACGTAACAAACAAGAAAACAGAGTCCGGAGGGCACACGAGGTGCTCATGAGGTAGGGGGCACGCCCAGGGGGGTAGGGCGCACCCTCCACCCTCGTGGAGGCCTCGTGTCCTTCCCGGACTGCCACTTATTTTTCTATTTTTCTAAATATTCCAAAACGGAGAAATGTTGCCTTAAAAATTGTTTTGGAGTCGGTTTACTTACCGTACCACATACCTATTCCTTTTCGGAGTCTGAAACGGTCTGGAAAGTGTCCCTTATGTATTCCTCCGGGGTTACGGTTTCAATAATATTGGTTTCAACATTTATGGGATTACCTGAGATATAATGTTTGATTCTTTGACCGTTTACCACCTTCGGATTTGTGCCTTCAAAGTTGTTGATTTTTATGGCACCGGAACGATAGACCTCCTCGATAACGTAGGGACCTTCCCATTTAGAAGAGAGTTGTATAGCAATACATAATCACCTACATTAAACTCATGCTTTTGTATTCTTTTGTCATGCCATCTTTTAACTTTTTCTTTAAACAACTTGGCATTTTCATAAGCTTGGGTTCTCCATTCATCAACTGAGCTAATATGAAATAACCTCTTCTCACCAGCAAGTTTCAAATCATAGTTGAGCTCTTTAATAGCCCAATATGCCTTATGTTCTAGTTCGAGGGGTAAGTGACATGCTTTTCCATAAACCATTTTATACGGAGACATACCCATAGGATTCTTATATGCAGTTCTATAGGCCCATAATGCATCATCATGTTTCTTGGACCAATTCTTTCTAGACCTATTAACAGTCTTTTGGAAAATTAATTGGAGCTCTCTATTGCTCAATTCTACTTGACCACTAGACTGTGGGTGATATGGAGATGCAATTCTATGATTAACGTCATATTTAGCAAGCATTTTACGGAAAGCACCATGAATAAAATGTGAACCACCATCAGTCATTAAATATCTAGGGACTCCAAACCTCGGAAAAATAACTTCCTTGAGCATTTTAATAGAAGTGTTATGATCAGCACTACTAGTTGGAATAGCTTCTTCCCACTTAGTAACGTAATCAACAGCAACTAAAATATGTGTATATCCATTAGAGGCAGGAAAAGGTCCCATATAATCAAAGCCCCAAACATCAAATGGTTCAATAACAAGCGAATAATTCATAGGCATTTCTTGACGTCTAATAATATTACCGATTCTTTGACATTCATCGCAAGACAAAATAAACTTACGGGCATCCTTGAAGAGAGTAGGCCAACAAAAACCAGACTGCAATACCTTTTGTGTAGTTCTATCTCCAGCGTGGTGTCCTCCATAAGCTTCGGAGTGACACTTGCATAGGATCTGTTCCTGTTCATGCTCAGGTACACAACATCTAATAACACCATCTACTCCTTCTTTATAAAGATGTGGGTCATCCCAAAAGTAATGTCGCAAATCATAGAAAAACCTTTTCTTTTGTTGGTATGTGAAGCTAGGTGGTATGAATTTAGCAACAATATAGTTAGCATAATCAACATACCATGGTGTGCTACGAGAAGTGCTTATGACATTTAGTTGCTCATCAGGAAAGCTATCATCAATAGGTAGTGGGTCATCAAGAACATTCTCTAACCTAGATAAGTTATCTACAACGGAGTTCTCAGATTCTTTTCTATCAACAATATGCAAATCAAATTCTTGCAGCAAGAGAACCCATCTAATGAGTCTAGGTTTTGCATCTTTCTTTTCCATAAGATATTTAATAGCAGCATGATCAGTGTGAATAGTTACTTTAGAAGCTACAATATAGGGTCTGAATTTATCACAAGCAAATACAACTACTAAAAGTTCCTTTTCGGTAGTAGCATAATTTCTTTGAGCATTGTCTAGAGTCTTACTAGCATAATGGATAACATTTAATTTCTTATCAACTCTTTGCCCTAGAACAGCACCTACAACATAATCACTAGCATCACACATAATTTCAAAGGGTTAATTCCAGTCAGGTGGCTGAACAACAGGTGTAGAGACTACTGCTTTCTTAACTATTTCAAATGCTTCTACACAATCATCATCAAAAATAAATGGTACATATTTTTGTAATAAATTAGTTAGAGGCCGAGAAATTTTTGAGAAGTCCTTAATGAACCTCCTATAAAATCCGGCGTGACCAAGGAAACTTCTTATACCTTTGATGTCCTTGGGACATGGCATCTTTTCAATAGCATCAACCTTGGCTTTATCAACTTCAATACCTCTTTTAGAAACTTTATGCCCCAAGCCAATACCTTCATTAACCATAAAGTGGCACTTTTCCCAATTCAAGACAAGATTAGTTTCTTCACATCTCTGCAGAACTCGATCAAGATTGCTCAAGCAATCATCAAAAGAGGATCCATAGACGGAAAAGTCGTCCATGAAAACCTCACAAATCTTCTCACAGAAGTCAGAGAATATAGCCATCATGCATCTTTGAAATGTAGCAGGTGCATTACATAAACCAAAAGTCATACGTCTATGAGCAAAAGTACCAAAAGGGCATGTAAAAGTAGTCTTTGATTGATCTTTAGCCCACACATGTATTTGAGAGAAACCAGAATAACCATCTAGAAAGCAATAATGTCTATGTTTGCATAATCTTTCTAGCATTTGATCAATAAAAGGTAAGGGGTAATGATCTTTCTTAGTAGCTTTATTTAATTTGCGGAAATCAATTACCATCCTATAACCTGTGATAATTCCTTGCGGGATCAATTCATCTTTATCACTAGGGACAACAGTAATACCTCCCTTCTTAGGGACACAATGGATATGACTTACCCACTGACTATCAGCAATGGGATAAATTATACCTGCCTCCAGAAGCTTGAGTATTTCTTTTCTTACCACTTCTTTCATTTTAGGATTCAAACGTCGTTAAGGATCACGAACTGGTTTGGCATCCGCTTCCAAATTTATTTTATGTTGACATAGAGTGGGACTAATGCCCTTAAGATCATCGAGAGTATATCCAATAGCGGCACGGTGCTTCTTCAGAGTTTTCAATAATCTTTCTTCTTCATGCTCTGAAAGGTTAGCACTAATAATAACAGGATATATTTTCTTTTCATCAAGATAAGCATATTTAAGATTATCAGGCAACGGTTTAAGCTCAAACACGGGATCACCCTTGGGTGGCGGAGGATCCCCTAGGATTTCAACAGGCAAATTGTGTTGCAGAATAGGTTCCTGTTTAAAGAATACTTCGTCTATTTCCCTTCTTTCATTCATGAACATATCATTTTCATGGTCTAGCAAATATTGTTCTAAAGGATCACTAGGAGGTACGGCAATAGAAGCAAGACCAATAATTTCATCCTTACTAGGCAATTCTTCCTCACGATGTTGTTTACTAAATTTAGAGAAATTAAACTCATGAATCATATCATCCAAGCCAATAGTAACAACATTCTTTTCGCAATCTATCTTAGCATTAACAGTATTCAAGAAGGGTCTACCAAATATAATGGGACAAAAGCTATCTTGTGGGGAACTGAGAACAAGGAAAATCAGCAGGATATTTAGTTTGCCACACAAGAGTTCAACATCTCTAACAATTCCCACTGGTTAAATAGTATCTCTATGGGCAAGTTTAATTGTGACATCAATTTCTTCTAACTCAGCAGGTGCAATTTCATGCTTAATTTCTTTATATAAATCATAAGGTTTAACACTAGCACTAGCACCCATATCACATAAGCCATGATAACAATGATCTCCTATTTTAACAGAAATAACAGGCACACCTACCACATGTCTATGTTTATCTTTTGCACAAGGTTTAGCAATTCTAGCAGTTTCACCATAGAATTGAATAACATGCCCATCAATATTATCAGACAAGAGATCTTTAACAATAGCAATATTAGGTTCTACTTTGATTTGCTCAGGAGGTGTATAAATTCTAATATTGCTTTTACGAACAACAGTTGAAGCTTTAGCATGATCCTTCATTCTAACAGGGAAAGGTGGTTTCTCAACATAAGAAGTGGGAACAATAGGATCATTATAAGTGACAGTCTTTTCTTCAACTTTAATAGGTGCAGCTACTTTTACTTCTATGGGAGGATGATATTTAAACCACTTTTCTTTGGGGAGATCAACATAAGTAGCAAAAGATTCACAGAAAGAAGCTACTATCTCAGAGTCAAGTCCATATTTAGTGCTAAACTTACGGACAATATCGGTATCCATAAAAGATTTAACACAATCAAACTTTGGGCGTTGTTAATTAGCGCTCGCGCGTCGGAGCGCTCGCTTTCCAACCAGCCTTTGTATTCCAGATTGAAGCGGTTCCATGTGTTGTTTCCTTTTCCTTTATTTCCTTTTTTTAATTTGCATGCAAACCGTAAATACAAGTAAGGCCCAGGAAACAAAAGTACGATGCATGCAGCCACCCACCCCCTTAAAATCAGGGGGAGAGATTAGAGGGAGGAGAGAGAGAGAGATTAGAGGGAGATCTCAGGGGAAGAGAGAGAGATTTATTTGAGGAAAGACCCCATGGTTGGATTAGGGGGAGATTTATAAGGAAAGAAAGAGGGGCCCACGGTTCCAAAAATTCCCGCATGGGAATCGAGCATCGCAGCGCTCGCTCTCCAAGGAGTAAATCCGTCAAACTTAGGTGTCATACCTGACTCCTTACCTTCGTCGAGGTCCCAATCTTCAGAGTTGCGTTCAATTCTATCCAATAAATTCCATCTGAATTCAATAGTCTTCATCATAAAAGAGCCAGCACAAGAAGTATCGAGCATGGTGCGATTGTTATCAGAAAGCTGAGCATAAAAACTTTGAATAATTATTTCTCTTGGGAGCTCATGATTGGGGCATGAATATAACATTGATTTAAGCCTCCCCCAAGATTGAGCGATGCTTTCTCCTTCACGAGGCCAAAAATTATATATATAATTGCGATCACGGTGAACAACATGCATAGGGTAATACTTTTGAGAAAATTCCAATTTCAATCTTTTATAGTTCTATGATCTCGTATCATCACATATCCTATACCATGTCAATGCGTCTCCCTTCAAAGATAAAGGGAAAACCTTCCTTTTAACAACATCATCGGGTATACCTACAAGCTTAAATAGTCCACAAACTTCATCCACGTAGAGTAGATGTTCATCAGGATGCTTTGTTCCATCTCCTGTAAAAGTGTTAGCTAGCAGTTTTTCCATCATACCCGAAGGAATTTCAAAAGGAGTTTCATTTTCAATAGATTTAGTAGGTTAAGGAGAAACTCTTTGCTCTACTGGACGGGGTGAAGATACCCCGAACAAGCCCCTCGGAGAATTACTTTCCATAGTAACAAGTGACAGTAAATTTCAGCACATTATATAAATTTTTCCTTACCAAATTCCACCTACCAAAGGCGCTACACTCCCCGGCAACAGCGCTAGAAAAGAGTCTTTATGACCCACAAGTATAGGGGATCTATCATAGTCCTTTCGATAAGTAAGAGTGTCGAACCCAACGAGGAGCAGAAGGATATGATAAGCGGTTTTCAGCAAGGTATTCTCTGCAAGAACTGAAATGAGTGGTAACAGATAGTTTTGTGATAAGATAAATCGTAACGAGCAACAAGTAACAAAAGTAAATGAGGTGCAGCAAGGTGGCCCGATCCTTTTTATAGCAAAGGACAAGCCTGGACAAACTCTTATAACAGGAAAAGCGCTCCCGAGGACACATGGGAATATCGTCAAGCTAGTTTTCATCACGCTCATATGATTCGCGTTCGGTACTTTGATAATTTGATATGTGGGTGGACCGGTGCTTGGGTGTTGTTCTTACTTGAACAAGCATCCCACTTATGATTAACCTCTATTGCAAGCATCCGCAACTACAACAAAAGTATTAAGGTAAACCTAACTGAGGGAGTCCTGGATTAGGGGGTGTCCGGATGGCCGGACTATAGCCTTTTGCCGGACTCCTGGACTATGAAGATACAAGATTGAAGACTTCGTCCCGTGTCCGGATGGGACTTCCTTGGCGTGGAAGGCAAGATTGGCGATACGGATATGTAGATCTCCTACCATTGTAACCGACTCTGTGTAACCCTAACCCTCTTCGGTGCCTATATAAACCGGAGGGTTTTAGTCTGTAGGACAAACAACAATCATACGATAGGCTAGCTTCTACGGTTTAGTCTCTCTGATCTCGTGGTAGATCTACTCTTGTACTACCCATATCATCAATATTAATCAAGCAGGAGTAGGGTTTTACCTACATAGAGAGGGCCCGAACCTGAGTAAAAACATCGTGTCCCTTGTCTCTTGTTACCATCCGCCTAGACGCACAGTTCGGGACCCCCTACCCGAGATCCGCCGGTTTTGACACCGACATTGGTGCTTTCATTGAGAGTTCCTCTGTGTCTTCATCTTTAGGCCCGATGGCTCCTCCGATCATCAACAACGGTGCGGTCCAGGGTGAGACTTTTCTCCCCGGACAGATCTTCGTATTCGGCGGCTTTGCACTACAGGCCAATTCGCTTGGCCATCTGGAGCAGATTGAAAGCTACGCCCCTGGCCATCAGGTCAGATTTGGAAGTTTGAACTATACGGCTGACGTCCGCGGAGAGTTGATCTTCGACGGGTTCGAGCCACAGCCAAGCGCGCCGCACTATCACGATGGGCATGATCTAGCTCTGCCGCCGAATAGTGCCCTGGGGGCCGCACAAGTGTCCGCTCCGACCCTTAGCTCGGAGCCAACTGCGCCGATCGAGGACGGGTGGCTGGACGCCACCTCGGGGGCTGCAATCTCTATGGTGATTGAGCCGTACACCAACACTGTCCTTCGCGAAGCTCGTGACTCCAAGGTGCCGGACTCCTCTCCGGACTCCGAACCTTCCACGGCCTTGCCAATCGAATCCAATTGGGCACCGATCATGGAGTTCACTGCCGCGGACATCTTTCAGCACTCGCCCTTTGGCGACATCCTGAATTCGCTAAAGTCCCTCTCTTTATCAGGAGAGCCCTGGCCGGAATATGGTCAGGAAGGTTGGGATGCGGACGATGAAGAAATTCAAAGCCCACCCACCACCCACTTCGTAGCCACTGTCGATGATTTTACCGACATGCTCGACTTCGACTCTGAGGACATCGATGGTATGGACGATGATGCAGGAGACGACCAAGAACCAGCGCCTACAGGGCACTAGAAGGCCACCTCGTCATACGACAAATACATGGTGGACATCCCAAAAGATGGGAATGGCGGCGGAACAACGGAGGATGACCCCTCCAAGAAACAGCCTAAGCGCTGGCGTCAGCGGCGCCGCTCTAAATCCCGCCACAGCAAAAACGGCGATTCCGGCACGGGAGACAATAACACCTCGGACAGTGCTGAAGACAATCCCCTCCAGCAGGATTCAGTGCAGGAGGATGGAGAAGCCAGCCCTCATGAGAGAGCGGCAGACAGAGAGGTAGAGGACGATAATTACATGCCTCCCTCTGAAGACGAGGCAAGCCTCGACGACGACGAATTTGTCGTGCCCTACGATCCCGTCGAACAAGAGCGTGTCAAACGCAGGCTTCTGGTCACGGCAAGCAGCCTCAAGAAAAAGCAGCAACAACTTAGAGCTGACCAAGACTTGCTAGCTGACAGATGGACTGAACTCCTCGCGGCCGAAGAATATGAACTCGAACGCCCCTCCAAGAGCTACCCAAAATGCAGGCGATGACCTACATGGCCCGTGGTGATGACCTACACGCCATCAAATACCTCCCACTCAAGCTTAAAGGGCCAGCTCGGCATTGGCTCAACAGCTTGCCAGCAGAGTCAATTGGTTGTTGGGAAGACCTGGAAGCCGCATTCCTCGACAATTTTCAAGGCACTTATGTGCGACCACCAGACGCCGATGACCTAAGCCACATAATTCAGCAGCCAGAGGAATCAGCCAGACAATTCTGGACACGGTTCGTAACCAAGAAAAATCAAATTGTCGACTGTCCGGATGCAGAGGCCCTTGCAGCCTTCAAACATAACATCCGCGACGGGTGGCTTGCCCGGCACCTAGGACAGGAAAAGCCGAAATCCATGGCAGCCCTCACAACACTCATGACCCACTTTTGCGCGGGAGAGGACAGCTGGCTAGCTCGTAGTAACAACATGACCAAGAGCCCTGGTAATTCGGATACCAAGGACAACAATGGCAGGTCACGTCGCAACAAGCACAAGCGCCGCATTAATGGCGATAATGCTGAAGATACGACAGTCAATGCCGGCTTCAGAGGCTCAACACCCGGTCAGCGGAAATACCCCGGGCCCGTCCAATTTAGACCGAATACTCGATCGCTCGTGCCAGATACACGGCACCCCCGAAAAACTAGCCAACCACAGCAGCAGGGATTGTTGGGTGTTCAAGCAGGCAGGCAAGTTAAATGCCAAAAACAATGACAAGGGGCTGTATAGCGACGACGAGGGGGAGCCCCGGCCGCCGAACAATAGAGGACAGAAGGGCTTCCCCCTACAAGTGCGGACAGTGAACATGATATATGCAACCCACATACCCAAAAGGGAGTGGAATCGTGCACTAAGGGACGTATATGCGATGGAGCCAATCGCCCCAAAGTTCAATCCGTAGTCCTCCTGCCTGATCACTTTTGATCGAAGGGACCACCCCACTAGCATCCGCCATGGCGGATTCACCGCATTAGTTCTAGACCCAATCGTTGACGGATTTCACCTCACTAGAGTCCAGATGGACGGCGGCAGCAGCATGAACCTACTTTATCAGGATACAGTGCGCAAAATGGGCATAGACCCCTCAAGGATTAAACCAACAAAGACGACCTTTAAAGGCGTCATACCAGGCATAGAGGCCAACTGTACAGGCTGAGTTACACTAGAAGTGGTCTTCGGATCCCCGGATAACTTCCGAAGCGAGGAGTTAAGCTTCAACATAGTCCCGTTCCGCAGCGGCTATCACGCACTGCTCGAACGAACCGCATTTGCAAAGTTCAATGCGGTGCCACACTATGCATACCTCAAGCTCAAGATGCTAGGCCCTCAAGGAGTCATTACGGTCAACGGAAACACAGAACGCTCTCTCCGAACGGAGGAGCATACGGCGGCCCTCGCGGCGGAAGTACAAAGCAGCCTCTCAAGGCAATTCTCGAGTCCGGCTATTAAACGTCCGGACACCATCAAGTGCGCCCGGAGTAACATACAACAAGACCGCCTGGCACGTCCCGAGCACACGTAGGAATGCGGCCCCAACTCCAGCCCTCGCGAAATTGCAAAACTAGTACTACGCGTACATAATTACGCTCTGGAACTACCATGGGCATAGGGGGAGGGGCACGACCACGGCAGGCCCAGAATGCGGCTCAACCGCACCAGGGGCTCCCGGTTGTGTCATTCTTTTTTCTCTTACTTTCAGGACTCCTTTCTCAAGAAGCCCTGTCCGGCAGTAGAATCGCCGAACACATGATGCAACAGCCAGGGAAGCAGAAAGCTACGTCGAGTGTCCAGGTGGTCTCTATAATGAGCAGTATACTTGTTTCACATATCATCCCGCAGCTCGCCCCTGGAGGGGGACATGTCAAATAGTCCCGTCCATTGCTTATCGCACTATTTGTATTGTTCTGCTTTTACCGCAACCTTTTTGAATAAACCATACATAGCTTCTGCCTATTATTGCATTCCTTTTTTATATATGTTCACTTATGACATGTTGCACCCGTACACTTTGGTACGGCTAAATACACCAGGGGCTTAAGTACCCCAAAATATGGTGTGATAAGTCCGAACACTTTCACAAGTGCGGCACCCCGAACTTATAACATTATATGCATCGGCTCCGAATCATGTCATGGGTCAATAGTTGGGTTTGCCCGGCTCCCATGTTTTGGTACCTTACGTTCCGTTATATCGGCTAAGGTAACACTGGGAGAACCACTGCGATTGTGCCCCGGTTGAGCTGGGTTAAGCACCTCAGTGGAGAAAGCTAAAACTGACCGTCATGATAGGGCGAGAGCCAATCGCTGTTCGAGAGGTTTTCGAGTCCCTAAAGACTTATGCCGCTTAGAGCGAGGAGTCGGCTTTGTCCGGCCCAGGCGTGGATAGCACCCCGAACTCAGTCTTCCGAATACTAGGGGCTTCGCTGAAATTTAAAATTATAGAATTCTATGGCTAAGTGAGAGTGTTCAAGCATAATAGTCCGGTTGCCTTGTTCGTTGCATTGAGCGCCTCCCTCGAAGGACCCAAGAATGGGAAAAATAGCGCTCAAGTTTATCCCGAACACCCCAGCACTCGTGGCATGGGGGCAGAAGCCGACGACTCGCCATCTCTCAAATTTAATAAACGACCGCACAGAAGGTAATATTTTAAATTCACAAGCGTTGCTTAGCGCATATGAACAAGTTTTCAGCGCATAGGATAACAAATGCGAGTTTACTCAAAAATTACATCTTTGGAGCATTCACCCGCTATAAGGTGGGCACCCTTCAGGACCCCCTCATAATACATCTTGGGCTTGCGATACTCCCTCCCCGGCGGTGGTCTGTTTGTCACAAGCTTCTCAGCGTCCATCTTGCCCCATGCACTTTAGCACGGGCAAGGGCCCTACGGGCACCTTCGATGCAGATGGAGCGCTTGACGACTTCAATCCATGGACACGCGTCCACCAGCCGCCTCACCAGCCCGAAGGAGCTCCTAGGCATGGCTTCCTTAGGCCACAGCCAAACTATGAGGCCCTTCATGGCCTGTTCGGCCACCTTATGGAGCTCGACCAGCTGCTTCAGCTGGTCGCTCAAGGGCACCGGATGTCCGGCCTCAGCATACTGAGACGAGAACACCTTCTCCGTCGAGCTCCCCTCCTCGGCCCGGTAGAATGCGGCAGCATCGGACACACCGCGGGGCAGATCTGCGAATGCTCCTGGAGAGCTCCGGATTCTGGTAAGTAACAAGTAATTCACTTTCACGTGCTTGCTTTGCATAAAGAATGCCTTACCCGCCGCTATCTTCTTCATTGCCTCAATTTCCTGGAGGGCTTTCTGGGCTTCGACCCTAGCGGCATTGGCGCTCTCAAGGGCCGAGGCAAGCTCGGACTCTCGAGTCTTTGAGTCACGCTCCAAACTCTCATGTTTTTCCATGAAAGCCTGGAGCTCTTGCCGCACCTCCGCCACCCGCGCCTCCTGCTTCTCTCGCTCGGTGCGCTCCGCGGCCGCATTTCTTTCGGCCTTGGACACCACTTCCTTCAGGGTCACCACCTCATTCGTGGCCCCTGCAATACTCACGTTATTCCTGCCATTTTTTGCAACCACATCTTTTATATACTTCCATAAGGTATTACTTACCTTCCTTGTCCTCGAGCTTCTTTTTGGCAAGGCCGAGCTCTTTCTCGGACCGCTCGAGGCTCTGCTTCAATGCATTGACCTCCGCAGTCAGTGCGGCAGAGGTCAGCAGCGCAGCCTGCATTCCCCATATTGACATACTTATGTTAGACTCCTGCGTACATCTTTTTAGATCCTCAGTTCGGCTTTTCTTTCCGAACACCAAACTGAGCATCAGGGGCTACTGTCTATGCGGTAATATTTTTACATATCTTAAATACATACCTCAAAGCCTGTTAGAAGGCTGGCACAGGCTTCAGTCAGCCCGCTCTTGGCGGACTGAACTTTCTGGATCACCACACTCATAACAGTGCGGTGCTCCTCGTCGATGGAGGCGCCGTTAAGCGCCTCCAGCAAATTATCCGGTGCCTCCGGTTGGACAGAGGTCACCGGTGTCACAGTCTCGCCCTTCTTACGAAGGGGCTGCCTGCCGGACTCCGGAACCACTGAAGGTTCCGATGCGAAGTCCGGCCCAGGGCCGGACTTAGAGCCCTTTGGGGTTTTATCCCCCTTGCGCTTGGAGTTCGGGAGGTTGCCTTGCGGCGCCTCCTAGACCAACTCCTCCTGGCTGGGCCCCTTTTGGGACCCCACCTCGGCGTCATCCATAGCGCAAGGAGAGGAGGCAGCCAGAAGTGAGGTGCTATTCACGTCCGACGAATCCAGGGAGCCGCTCGTTGAAGCGTCGAGCTCGTCCTTGGGCGGGCTGCAGGGTTATATTCGGCGTTAGGAGATACTGTGCGACAAATGAAACGCCATGAGTTATTCTAGTATCCGGACACTTGCGATTTCGCCAGGGGCTTAGCCCTCGGTGGCCACTCCTCATCGCCGTCGTCGGCGTTGGTCGAGTCGTCCGGAGGAAGGGTCCTTCCCTTCTTGGAACCTCCGGCCTCCCCAGTTGGGGCGGCCATCCTTTCCTTCTCTCCCCCGCTGGGGGAGAGGCCTCTTTCTCCTCCTCCTCGTCTTCGTGGGAGGAGTCCGCCTCGGAGTCATCGGACGATGAGTCCGATAACACCTGGCGGCGGGTTCTCGTGGCCTTCTTCTTGGCCTTCTTCTCCGGCACCACGTGAGTTGCCGGAACCAGCAGCCCAATTAATCGGGCGTCCGCTGGGTCTTCTGGCAAGGGAGACGAACAGTTAACCTGCCCGGACGTCTTTTGCCAGGCCTGTCAAAGGTAAGGGAGTTTAGATCGCGCATAGAGTCAAACTATGAAAAACAAGTGTCCTGTAAAGGGTAAAATAGCTTACCTCGCTGGCTTGACGCTGCGAGCTAAATCCGCGATCTTCGGTGGCGGATGCGGGAGCCTCGGCGCCCTTGAACAACACCTTCCAGGCATCTTCATACATAGTGTCGAAGAGCCTGCTCAATGTTTGGTGATGTGCCGGATCAAACTCCCACAAGTTGAAGGCCTGTTGTTGGCACGGGAGGATCCGGCGGATGAGCATGACCTGGACTACCTTGACGAGCTTGAGCTTCTTGTTCACCAGGTTTTGGACGTAGGTTTGGAGTCCGGTCAGCTCTTCCGAATTATCCCACGTCAGACCCGTCTCCTTCCAGGAGGTGAGCCATGTAGGGAAGCCAGATCGGAATTCGGGGGCCGCCACCCATTTAGGGTCATGTGGCTCGGTGATGTAGAACCAACCCGATTGCCACCCCTTTATGGTCTCCACGAAGGAGCCCTCGAGCCATAGAACGTTGGCCATCTTTCCCACCATGGCACCTTCGCACTCCGCTTGGTGGCCGCCCACTACATTTGGCTTGCCATTTAAGGTCTTCAGCCATAAGCCGAAGTGGGGCTGGATGCAGAGGAAGGCCTCGCACACGACGATGAACGCTGAGATGTTGAGGATGAAATTCGGGGCCAGATCATGGAAATCCAGGCCGTAGTAGAACATGAGCCCCCGGACAGATTGGTGAAGTGGAAAACCTAGTCCGCGGAGGAAGTGGGTGAGGAACACCACCCTCTCATGGGGCCTGGGGGTGGGGACAAGCTGCCCCTTGTCGGGGAGCCGATGCGCGATGTCGCTGGAAGGCGTAGGTAAAAAGGTGGATCCTTATCCCCTTCTATGGATGGACGAAGCTATGCGTCCCCACCAGCCTGGTAAAACTCGCTTATCTCCCAAGCGCCATAATCAATGGCACGGTTGGGTTACCCACGCCCGTATTGATGAGAATCCCAGAATAAGGGGAGACGATCTCTGCTTTGACAAGACGTGCCAAGGAAACTGCCTCGCTAAACGCGCTGAGGTGTGACAGTAAAAAAGATTCGAATAAAGGCTTGGCCGTGGTGTGATGTCACGCCACCGAATGCGTCAGTAGATTAAATTTGTGTAAATATTATTCTCTCTACGGTGGTATGTGGAACTTATTTTGCAGAGTCGGACACTATCCTTGTGTTCAAAATATCCTATGAAGTATTCGGAGGAGGAACCCGCCTTGCAATGCCGAAGACAATATGCGCGCCGGACTCGTCGTCATTGAAGCCTGGTTCAGGGGCTACTGAGGGAGTCCTGGATTAGGGGGTGTCCGGATGGCCGGACTATAGCCTTTGGCCGAACTCCTGGACTATGAAGATACAAGATTGAAGACTTTGTCCCATGTCCGGATGGGACTTTCCTTGGCGTGGAAGGCAAGCTTAGCTATACGGATATGTAGATCTCCTACCATTGTAACCGACTCTGTGTAACCCTAACCCTCTTCGGTGCCTATATACACCGGAGGGTTTTAGTCCGTAGGACGAAAAACAATCATACCATAGGCTAGCTTCTAGGTTTTAGCCTCTCTGATCTCGTGGTAGATCTACTCTTGTACTACCCATATCATCAATATTAATCAAGCAGGAGTAGGGTTTTACCTCCATCGAGAGGGTCCGAAGCTGGGTATAAACATTGTGTCCCTTGTCTCCTGTAACCATCCGCCTAGACGCACAGTTCGGGACCCCCTACCCGAGATCCGCCGATTTTGACACCGACACTAACCATAGCATGAAACATATGGATCCAAATCAGCCCCTTATGAAGCAACACCATAAACTAGGGTTTAAGCTTCTGTCAATCTAGCAACCCATCATCTACTTATTACTTCCCAATGCCTTCCTCTAGGCCCAAATAATGGTGAAGTGTTATGTAGTTGACGTTCACATAACACCACTAGAGGCTAGACAACATACATCTTATCAAAATATCGAACGAATACCAAATTCACATGACTACTAATAGCAAGACTTCTCCCTTGTCCTCAGGAACAAACGTAACTACTCACAAAGCATATTCATGTTCATAATCAGAGGGGTAATTCTATGCATAAAGGATCTGAACATGATCTTCCACCAAATAAACCAACTAGCATCAACTACAAGGAGTAATCAACACTACTAGGAACCTATTAGCACCAATCCCAGACTTGGAGACAAGAATTGGATACAAGAGATGAACTAGGGTTTGGAGATGAGATGGTGCTGGTGAAGATGTTGATGGAGATTGCCCTCTCCTGATGAGAGGAGCGTTGGTGATGATGATGACGATGATTTCCCCC
>LR880970.1:558208667-558251328 GCA_904067115.1 Aegilops sharonensis
CAGAATAGGTCTCCAATATTTGCTCCTTTTCCATCCCAGAATTCCAGCTGCCGACATTCTCCCTCTTCATGTAAACCTTGTAAAATAAGAGAGAATAGCCATAAGTATTGTGACATAACGTGAAATAACAGCCCAAAATGCAATAAATATTGATATAAAAGCATGATGCAAAATGGACGTATCAGCCGCATTAATGCCCGGCCAGAGCGGAGACGACCTCTCACTGGCACGACGGCCGAGAGAGCGCCGCTTCCCGGTGCACGCGACTGCTTCGCGTCGAGATTGGCCATAGGCCCTATTTGGATCCATGGTTTAGAGTTAGTTTGAGCTAGTTGGGGCTCAAATAGCCCTAAAGTATCCAAGCATGAGGGTTTAAATTGGAGCAAGTTGCACCGAACCCACCGAAAAAAACTATCCCACCCAAGAGGTGCTAACTGGAGATAGTTCTCATTGGGACCACTGAAAAATCACTTTTCACTCTCCATCAACTGCATTTATTGTCAATCCAACCCTGTCACCCAAACACCTCTTTTGCTACAGTTAGTTCAGGCTTAGTCATGAGTTAGTTTAACCTCTAGCTAAGTTAGAGTATCAAACAGGAGCAGTATAGGACATGCAAGTTTCTCAAAGCATACAGGCAAATTCGCACGTAAAGGATTTTTTTCTTTTTGAAAACGGAACGTGAAAGGAATTTTTTTTAGAGTGCTCTTGGCATGTCGCTAACATGTGATGAGTTAACCGACCTCAATAGACGGCAAAACGCCAGCCCGCCACACTTTGATAGAGACGAGGAGGGAGAAGTGACACAAGCTGCTGGATTACTAGAGATAGGTGTCGCACGGAAGCCAAGAAATATGGTGATAGCGTGGGTTAGCTATGTACTAGTATGATGTAACTACACTAGGCTGCCGTGTTTCGTACTCTTCCAGTCCAATGTGGAGATGATTGGTTAATTTTATATCACTGAATAATATTAAATATTATGAGTGTAGACGCTCCACCACGAGGTTCCTTGTTCCTTCTCGGTCGTCTGGAATCTATGTTCTTTCACTCTACTTTTTTTATGTCAGCTTTGTTCATCCTTTTGCCAACACGCGAGACATCTAGCATCAAGGTGCATGTGTTATGCAAGGATCGTTCCATCTATATGAAGAACACATGGGGCTAGAACTACAAGATGGACATGTACCCAGGAGTGGACGTACGAACCTGAGTAATGTAGCACAGTAAGTAAAGTAGAAAGGCACAAATGGTATGAACATGCGTGGCATATAGGGTGTGTTTGGTTGCGTTCTCGTCTCAGCATAGTTGTTCCCTCTTCATGCATGCTCAACTCAACACCCCTCTTCGTGCATGCTCAACTCAACACCCCTCTTCATACATGCTGTCTTCATGCATGCTTCTAGTGTATTTGTGCTAAACTAGTGTGGACTCATGCACCCTCCATACACTCTACCAAACACCCAAAAGTGTGTCGAGAAGGGAACTCTTGGGCGGCATTTGTCTCTTACTACGTACTACCACTAAATGTTGTACGTGCAATGCACGGTGATGTTATGGAGTCTGTGCCTAAGTACTCTACTACTACTATATTAGTTGGAGGCACATATTAACTTTTATATTTGTTTACGTGTATGCATGCCCTGAGACCTTCCAACTAGACGTGTCTTTCTCTCCAGGTCGCACTTTGTATCGTTCATACCACTAAGTACTACTACGTGGGGTGATTGTATGCGCGTGTATATGAGCGCCTGTGTCTGTACTGATGCTCAAAAAAAAGTACTACTACATGTGGTCTCTGACCCAGAAATCGAAGAAGTGGAGATGCTCTACCACGCTGTTTTTTTACGCTGGGCTCTACCACGCTGTTCATGTCCCACTCCTTTCGCTGACGTGTGGGACATCCAGCACGTGCCGTGTTTGGCACCCTTCGTCGTAAGAGTTGAAACGCTAGCATTCATCAGAAATAAAAAATAATTATAAATCAGCAGTGATACTATTTTTTTGCAAACCAATCAGTAGTGATACTATACCACGCGGTTTCCTTGCTCCCCGATATCGGAAAGAATACTTCCATTCGCCAACATGTGGGACGTCGACCATCCTGGTCCACTCGCCATGCACGCACAACTCCAAGGGAGAGTCACCCAGGTCGTCGCACGTAGTAACAATGACTAATGAGCCGTCAAGTCACAGGCCCAGTTCCCACTTTGAAGTTGCTCGGACGAAGGAACCATCATGACTTCGGTGAATTCCGCTTCTTGAAGAAAACTACTATACCAGCAGTACTGCTAGCTACAGTAGTTACTCCATCAGAGGCCTCCTTTCGTTCATAGGATAGGAATTTTATAGGAATATGAAAATCATAGGAAGTGAGATGAGTCCTATAGAGAAAGAGATGCCATTTGATGCATAGGATAGGAATTTTTCCATTTAGTCGAGGCTAATGTACTGGTAATTTGCTCTAAAAACTACAGTAGTAACTAGTAGTACTGGTACATGCTCGTACTCAGACACAGACACACACACTAACTACTAGTACTACTACTTCTCACATGCTGGCTAGACGCCGTCGTTATCCTTCCCGGCTTTGTTGGCGACATCCCACCGTGCTTGGATCTCCGCCGACCTCTCCGCACCAGCGTGTGCGTCCTTTTCTTTCTTGTGGCGGCAGGCCTCTCTTTTCTTGAGTGCTTTCTGACTTTTCCGCTCCGTCTGTGCGGCCTTGGCCGCCTCTTGCTCTATCGCCCATTCGGCCTTGGCATCTTCAAATTCCTCCGACATAGTTGTGAGGCCGCTAGCAGCGATGAACTCGGCACGGCAGGATGCCATCGCTTCCCTTCCATTTTTTGTGGGATCGTGGGCGGCGAGGAACTCGGCGCGGCGGGATGCCATCGCTGACTTACCAATTAGTGTGCGGCGCGGTGGCATGAACGACGCTTGGTGAGAGCGCTGGGGTGGAGTGGCTGAGCAATCGTATAGTGCACTGGTTTGTCAAGAGCTCAAGGACAGAAGACAAAGCAAATTTGGATTCCCCTTCAATCCTGGTCATTTATTACCGAGTAAAATGCATTGGCGGTCATCGAACTTGTCTTGACAGCTCACTTTGATCATTGTATACGAGATATGTTGATTATACGGTCACTGGCTCAGCGTATATCTCCGTATTTGTCTGGTTGACCAGTCAAACAGTCCGCATGCAACTCATCAACTTGTGTTCTTTATCTATCTACGCGGGCTTACCTGTCAATGGAGAAAGAAATACTGTAAAAACCAAAATTATGCGTATGTGGGGAATCAAACCACAGACTCGTCAATACAACGCACCCTCGTCACCCAAATGAAAATGAAATACTTCGCGTCAGACACTCATGCTCACGCTGTCAAAGCATGCTAATGCATGCACGTCGCCCTCTAAATCAAAGTCCTGCTCATGGCGCAACGCAAACGGCGAGCCCATCACCTGCGCGCCCCGGCGGTGCCTGACATTACTGTTTAGACGTTTGATGGAGGCCTACGCGAACGCCGAGCATGTATTCACTTGGCTCAACACCAACGGTCATACTCGGACCGCCTTGCTCATGTATATCATCCATCACAACGACAATCTATAAAACAACCTAGCTAGAGAGGGTACTATGGTAGTATGGTACGGAATATGTACTATCGTGAGCGACCGATCTTAGTGTCACTGCACACCGAAACCCCTTCCATCTCTAGCGCGCGCTTCCCGCCTGAAACGGTCACCGTCTCTCCAGAATGTCAATGCCGCATTCACCGGACTTAACTGCAGGTGCAATTGGTGTGTCACAGACATGCGGGCCAGATGCCCGTTGGGCCCCCATGTCAGTAACCCAACGCATTTGCAGTTAAGTCACTGAAGCAGCGTCTGCATTCACGCCTGACGAACCTACTCCGGTGCCAGTTGTCCATCCATCTGCAACGGCTCATTGCCATTCGCCCGCTATATTAACATGAGCCCCAGCTCCTAGCCATAGCCAAAGACTCACACTTATTCTTCTCCGGTCCCTTCCTTTAGTCGGCACCACTCCAACCATGGCCTCCTAGCGCTCCGAAGCTATCTTGGACGTACTGTCGCAGGAGCAGACGAGGGACATCGGCGGCTCCGCTCCGGGCGCGCTCCAAAGCTCTCTTCGACGTACTGTTATAGCAGCAAATGAAGGAGATCGCCGACACCCCCCCCCCCCCCGCCGCCCTCCGCCGCCACGACCATGAAGCCGGCGCGCGTGCGCGGGCGCAGCCGGCAGCGAGGAAGAGTAGTACACGATAGGTCGCCGCCGCTCTGGTCCCAGGAAGGCCACCGCTACTCCACTCAGTCGACGCCAAGCTTGGTGGGCTAAACATCGGCGGCCAATTAGCCGCTTGACGGTGACGTGGAGGCAGAAATCTTCAGAACCTTGTGCTCCGGAGGAGGAGGAGGTTATCGAGGCGGATGAGGAGGAGGAAAAGGCAATGGTCGGCTTTCTCGGGTTCATGGCCGGACATGGTAGTCGGGCGCCGGCGATCGTTTAGATTAGGTTTACATTAGGTTTTAGTACAGTTTGTGCAAAATATGTAATGAATTTCGTCTAGTTTGTAGGAAAAGTTTTTGAAATGTAATGAATTTCATCCGGTAATTTCAAATTTGCTTTGTTTGCACGAATTTTGTCCAGTTAGTTCATATAGTTGTCGAAAGGTATGCGGGCAGCATCGGATGGCATCCATCAGTGTCCTCGGACAGATGCCGGTGTAAATTTGTGGGCCAGCGCTGGAGATGCCCTAACTATCATGCTATAATCGCTAACAGTTATTCCTCGATCAAAATCAAATCCGTGGTGTCTCTCACTTCTCCCGCGTAAGAGTGTAAACTCTTGCTTACATAAAAATGGAGCAAGTGGACGGCACTGTAGCACGTCATATTACTCGAACTAGCCCGCCTAACAAGCGGGAAAGCACCGCCCTCGTCATTTTATCGATCGATCGCGTGAAAATGTTACACTTTGCAAGTTCTAAAGGAAAAGGCGGCACACTTACGACTCGTACGCGTTGCACCCCCGACAGTCCGGCTCGCACGCCGCTCACCAGAGGGGACACGCGTTGTCTTGCAATTTCACTGACATGTGGGACTGTAATTGAATAAACCGTCGATAGCCGAAACCTAATCGCTCGGCTGGTGTCGGCTGAGAAGAGAGAAACGGGGAGGGAGAAGAGATCACCCGCCCGCCGCGCACGGACTCCAAGAAATATATGGTGATAATGTGAGGTGGGCCATGCTGGAGTTCGGGCCGCTTCCGGAGCCCGCTCTGACCGCCCTGGCCCCTCAAGACGCCAGCTGCCCGTCGCATGCATAGCAAGTAGTCCCCTCTTTTGTGGAGGAGAGAGAGGCATTGACAAAGTCAAGGAGTAACAGTGGAGACAACAGCTTTCATAAAAAATGAACAATGAATACTCGTTGCTCATACTCTATAAAGGAAATAATATTTTCATTCGCCGACATGTGGGACGTCGACCATCCTGGCCCACCTGCCATGCACAAAATTATCCTGGTCTACCCTGGTCGTATCACAGGCCCAACCTTTCCCACTGTAAGTTGTTTGGACGAAGGAACCATCATGACTTTGTTGAATTCCGCTTCTTCAAGAAAACTTACTGTACCCGCAATATTGCTACCACACGTGAAGACTGGACGACACTGTACCACGTCATATCACTGAAACCGATTAGGCCAAACTAGCCTGCCTAGGTCACCTATTTTGGAACGGAGGGAGTACGTCTCTGCACTGCTATGATTTTGGATTGCACATTCTCTGTACTTTTGCTACGATTTTCCTACCCTACGAACCAAATGAGGCCTGAATGTATCCGTGTCGACTATTGTCTGATCGATCGCTAAGCCTACAATTTTAGGAGCTAGGGCTATTGGTCGATCGACGACGGATAAGTATAAGTGTACCATGAGCTCATCAGCCCCAACGTTTCTCTTCGGTGAGTGTTTTGCAAGTACTATAGCTCGCACAGTAGCTAGCCTACTAACACCAAGAATCATCAAACAAGCCTTGCTGATATGATAAACGGTTCAAACTTACATCTAAGCATGCCATATATTACATCAAAAGCTGGTGAGGATACATCTGTTTCCATAACTCGGAGAGGGTTCGCATGATTCACTATCAAACAAAAGTAGCAAGAACCGCCCACACAAGATAGTGCACTAGCCCTAAGATGGTTTGATAACACGCATCGTTCTGGTAATTAAACACAGGGCAATGCAAACCACCCTGAAGGATTAGCACGACCAACTATTTCTTGTCATCGATCTCTCAGGCAATGACCACAGCACGGACAGCGGCATGGGAATCGATTTCTGGGGCGATGTCCACAGGACTGACCGCGACATCGGAATCGATCTCTGGGGCGATGTCCACAGGATGGACAGCGGCATCGGAATCAATCTCTGGGGCGATGCCAACAGGATCGGCCACGACATCGGAATCATCAAGGACGTCCACCAGCACCTGCACAACCCTAACATATTAGCAAGCACATTGCAAATAATCAAAAACCACAACTATGGTAATAAGCCATTATTTTTTACCTTGTGCAGCTCACCGGGGGATCTCATCCCTCCGGGGGCCATCTCCTCGTCCTCAATGGGGGCCATCACCTTGCCAGGGGAATACTGCTTCTTAACAGCGACTATCTCCTCAAACTCGGTCTTGAGCCTCACATAGGTGGCAATCAGAGTTCCTGGGGTAGGCACGGTGGGGCCCTTGCTGCTCTTCCAACTTCCTTTGAGGAGTTCGTCCGCCAACGTCGTCAACTCTTTGGCCAGTGTTTGTTTCTTGGAGTTCTTCGTCACCATGGGTTGGCCTGCCAACATGGTCAACTCGTTGGTCGGTGCTCGCTACCTGGAGATTGCTGTCTCCAGTGGATTGTCTGCCGACAACTCTTTGCCTAGTGCTCCAGGATCCATCAATGAACTGACAAAAAAAGCAATCGAAAGGAAACCACAATCGCAATGAAATCGGGAAAATAATAGGATGTGAGAATCGGTCGGTGCTTCGCAAAAAGAAGATTATTGGAATGAAAATATAGTAGCATAACTGATTCGCCCACCTTTCTTTCGTTGGTACAGAAGAAAAATGGCAGAAGTGAGTAGCCTGGAGTGAGGTTTTCTTCAAGAAAGGGAAGAAAGGGCTTGAACGAGCGTTCCAGTGAAATGATGGTTGCTTCATCCAGTCCAACTAGGAGGACACCTTAACACTGCTGGTAAAGGTGTGGGTTTTGTGATATGACGGGTCATGACGGCCACACCGGGGTGACAGGTGAGTCTCGATTGTAGCACCTCGCTTTGATTTGGTGGATGGAATGCGGGCCCGGATGCTTTCAAATGTCCCGCGTGTAGATAGAGCGGCTAGTCATATAGGAGTGCTCAATATTGTGCACCACGACCAAGGCAGAGAGGAAAACGAGAGAACTACGTAATTAATGCATGATTTTAATTAGGGTAGTTTTGTAAAGTAGTACGAGATACATTCCTCCAATCGCATAATGCCTTGGTTCATGAGATTTGAGAGTTGAGCCCTATAAACCGGAAGGGAGGGAATACTGCACGGCTGCACGCGGTGTAGTCTAGTCACTTGTTGAAATCTCTAGGAAGACAAATACTCCTTTCTGGTTTATAGGGCTATACTACTCCCCCCGTCTAGGTGTGTAAGTCATCTTACGAAAACCAAATAGTCCCAAAACACTTAGGCGCGGTGCATTAACTTCTACCTTGTTTCTTGTTTCTTGACATATCGACCAATAAGATATGAGAGGTGTGCATGCTTTTAATGACTTGCAATGGCTAGTTCATTGCAAGCAATGCTATTACTTAGCAAATAAACATTGGTCACCCCAGGAGGAAACGTTGCTAAGCGCGTGGACCTATGCAGACTGAGTATCAACCAATGGATGATGGAGTTTAATTGTTAAACAATAGCAATTTTGTCTCATGCAAGAGCCTGGCTACTATATGCGTGCTCCAAGGCACCGCACCACGCGAGCATTCGCAACTGCCACGTTTGGGTTGCCCTTGGCTCTTCGCCTCTCTAAAAAGAGAAACAATGATGTTACTCCTACTTCTAGAGTATCGAATCCACTGCTACATGTCCGTCCACCTCGTGCGGGAGGGATAGCGTGTAGGGAAAGCTTCTACTTACTGCTCCTGCCTTTGCGTCTATGACAGGTGGGCCCAACAGGTGGTTGGCCCTCCTGTCATGCAGCCGAAGGCAGGTGCAGTTAAGGCACCGGAGCTCAGTCCGCGAGGAAGAGGGCGTTGTAGTAATCAAATTTCTCAGTCTTGTACGAGTTGACGCGACACATCAAAGCACTGCACTCGATATAAGTCTTTTTACACATTTCAAATCGACTACTTCATATGTAGACATATTCTGCTTCGTATGTAGTCACTTGTTGCAATCTCTAAAAAGACTTATATTTGGAAACGGAGGGAGTACAACGCATGCATGCATGCCATGACTTTCCTTTTGATACATGCATGTGTTGATTTGATGCACCTTGCCAAATTTTGACTATAAATTTAACTAACCAAATTTTCATGCATGTCACAAAAAATTATGGGGCTGTTTGGATTGTAACTATGTTTGTCTTATGTTGCCACATTATTTTTCCCACACTTGCCACACTTGCCTAACCTGAGTTGCTCAAATTGTTAGACACACTTTGGCTTGCCTAAGGGAATCTTGCCACAATTTTTGTGTCTATGACACATTATTTTTGTGTCTATGACATGTGGAGTAGAAAATATAAATAATAATGCATGTTGGGGCAACTCACGTTTCCGCTAATTTTAGCCGTGGGCTTGTTCACAAATTTTACGAGGGGGTGGTTGTTCATTTAATGGAGGGACTTGTAGTACCAGACTTGAACGGTACAAAGTGCGACCTGGCACACCGTAACACCACTTGGAACAAGCGGGTAGCTATCTCAAAAAACAATCAACAACTAAAAAAAACAGCGACCTGGCATGTAGTAGTACACAATTTTAAACGATTGTTTTAATGGAGTGAAAAAGGAAAACTACCCCACTACGTATATATAGGTCGGAGCCTCCGCGCTTGCTTGCTAGGGTTGCTCTATTCACACACTCTCATCCTCTCCAGATCTAAACAAGATAGGGGTAGTAACACTGTCTTTCTCCATTCGAAAAAACACTGGCTTTCTATCCTCACCGCTGGTTACAGATCGGGACGTATCCCCCTCCGCCGGTGTAGGGGAGGAGGGGCAGCGTTTAGGCCGTCGTCGACAGCGAGGGAGGAGACCCACTGCCGACCGCACCGTTATCTCTAGCCGAGCGCCAGCGCAGGAGGTCCTCCGATCCCTTCGTCGTTGCCTGTGGGCGGATCCGGCCTCCCGCCGCCCACCTATCCACATCCAGACGACCTTCAGGTATATCTTCGTTCGAAACCGCCTTAGCTCTACTTCCCCAGCTTGCTACGTTGTTGCATGTGCATCATTTTCTACCTCTTAGCCCCTCTCGATCGGATGGTCCAACGTCACCTATTTTTTTCTTCTATTGTTAGAGGTAAAGCTACTTCATGGAGTCGAGTCTTGTACTCCCTCCATCCGAAAATACTTGTCATTGAAATGGATGTATCTAGATGTATTTTAGTTCTAGACACATCCATTTTGATGACAAGTAATCTCGTACGGAGGGAGTACTTGGTTCAAACAAGAAATAAAGTTGGGGTGGGGGAATTTAGTATGTACATCGGACTTGGTACAAACAGGAAGGAAAGGGGGTGAAAGTAGTACAGACTGGTCATCCAACCGGTCTCTTGGTCGAAAATGGAAATATAGGGGTAACGCTGTACATAGTGGTATGACCAGGACTAGATTTTCTATCCACACATAGGAGTAGGTGGCTAGAGTGAACAAAAATGGGACCAACCCAGATATGTTTCTTGGCTGTTTGTTTCTCGGGGCAACAAACTATGAATCGCCACTTTATGCCCCTGTTTACATACATAGTGCTGGACTGCTGGTGCACCCACTGTCCCATGCCCTTATACCAAATATTTAGCAGTTCTTAATCTAATGTCCCTAGTAAAAATGAAGCCATGCCACTGTTATAAGCCATGACAAGTTTAGCCAAATGTTTTTGCCTATAATTGTTTGAGACTCTGACTATTTCCTCTGTACCTTTTTGTGCAAACAGGGATATCCAATTCACCTGGTTGCTGTTGTGACCTTTTGGTACACTGCACAAAACTCTTCTTAAAAGAAGTGACTTTTGTGCTGTTTAACTGGAATGTCAGAATGGAACAGTTGGTTCATTTTGGTGGAACTGCACAAAGGGAGATTTGTGTTCCAATCCTCATCATCCATATTGGCGCCATAACCTTCCTTTAGGTAAGAATGATATTTAATGCATGTGTTCATCTCTATTTTCCGACTGCCATGAGAAAATAATGCTATTTTTTACTAGTACACTTGTACTCCCTCACTGACAAAACCAATTCTCAATTAGAAGGCCAATCATGTACTTGGTTTCACCAACTGGTGAGGAGAAAGAGAAACAGAGCATGAAGAGGAAGAAGAAGAAGAATAAACAGTGCCAAGGCGGTCTTGCTGAAGCCAGAGGCCTCAGTCGAGGCCATTCAAGGGCTCCGGCAATGACTACCTTACATGTGAGACGATCCTCCAGGTATCCCTTCCACTTCTGCTGTCTCACTTAATTAATTAGGAGTACTTAAGTACCACTAATTTATTACTGCCTAATTTTCCTGTTGGAGTTAAACAAATCTTTAGTAGGACCCTATGCTAAATCATGTACGTGTGTATGTTTGTCTATGGAGGTGAATCATGTGGTGGAGCAGGGAGGGAATATTATTAGTGTCATGACATAATAATGCTATTGTTTTGCATGTCAATTTATTTCCATTGGTTCAATGAGGCAATGTTTTGCGTATTGTCCATCATGAATTTGATGCTACTGTTTGAGTAATATGCTAATGTCTTCATATCCTTTCTCACTAAGCTAATGAAGGTTTCACCTTGTTCCTACTTGTGCAAACACGGATCATGTTGTGCCAATCATACATTTTAGTGGAACTACACAAGACAATACAATGAACTATATCCCAGCCAGTGCTTTAACTCTGCTAGAAGTTCTTGATAATCTTTCGATATAATCTCAGCACTGGTAAACAAGAGTGATTTCAACCATACATTTGAAGTGCAAAAAAAATATATACTATTGTGTGATTCCAGTGAGTGCTTTATCATATCTTATGGGACTACATGAATAAGCTTTTTTTCTCAGGTTTGTATGGGCCTAAGGCCTTCGTCCATATTAGTTTGCTATCATCTCTATTTGTATCGTGCTACCGTCATGAGAAAATCCTTTATCTTTGCAGGTTAAAGTTTTGCAACCTATGATAAATGGCAATGCTTTGAGTGTTGAGCTAATTGGCACTGATTAAATAAACTAATACCTCTCTTTAAGCAAGAGTACTATGGTGTTAATTTTACCCATTGTCGGGGCACTAGAGTAGGGGTACCCTAGTACCCCGAACTTGTGCACGGGCAGTTGCAGCACCCCGCGGCAGGGCTCGCCAGGTCGCCGCCAAGACCCTCCACGGCTCTTCAGAAGGCAAGACCCCGGCAAGCGGAGCTTGCCGGGAAGCCACTCAAGAACAAAGTATTCAAGATGAGAAGACTAGGCCCCGGCAAGAGGAGCTTGCCGGGAAGGCCAACCAAGGCATCGCAAGAACACTTGCTGCGACGCACCACGCGTCCCGGCAAGGCTCGGTGAGCGGCAAACTCCCGGGCCCGACAAGGTAGCACCCGCGACAAGATGCTTGCCGCGGGAAGCGGTCGCTCCGCGCCCAGGCTCCAGCACATCCGCCAACGTGTCGCCCTGGGACCTTTCCAGGCACGCGTGGCGGAAGGCTGTGCAGCCAGCGGTGCGTGGTGGCCAGCGGCGCTGACACGAAGAAGCCATCGTGGCGAACGGTGGCGCTCCTAACGGTCACTCCTTGCACTGCTTAGGCGAGTCCGACGGGCATTCAATGCCTTTGTCCCCTGCCGTCAGAGTTAGGTAGGATACACTGTGGCTACAGTAGCGGTAGCTGTACCTACCGCATTCTTTTCCCTTTTTTACCCCTCTAGCATACGTTGCCACTTGTCGGTGACCCCTTGACCGTATAAAAGGAGGCCCATGCGCAACGTAGAAGGGGTTCGACCCATTCGAAGCTAGCACGCTCGGTCTTGTAGCTCATCTCGCTCCCGAGCAAGAACACCCAATAGAATCAACCAAGCAGCAGTAGGAGTGTTATCTCTCCGGGGAGCTCCGAAGCTGGGTAAACTGCTCGTGTGCACTGCCTCGATCCGCTCTTCGTGCGACCTCCGCCCCCCGCCGAACCGAAAGGGGCTCGGTCCCCATAGGTGTTCGCGGATCAGTTTGCCCGACATCTTTGGCGCGCCAGGTAGGGGGCGTCGAGTTCGTGTGAACCCGATCCGGAGTGCGCGCGGGCTACATCCTCATCGTCTTCATCGACATGCCACCAAAGAAGAAGGCTTCGGGGGCAACAGCCCCGTCTGCGTCGCTTCCTCCGCCTCCGGAGCAAGCGGACGGTGGAGTGGACGCCGGCGGAAGAACGGGCGCCGACGAGGGAGCTCACAGCGCTGCCAGGTCCAAGGACAAGGCCGCGCAGACCTCGGCGTCCGTACGAGCACCGCGCCCGTCTGAGGAGGCGCGGGACCAGCAGCATCATGGCGTTCGTAGCGCCATACGCCCGCTGGATCAAGATCAAGCTGGTGGTTCGCGTGGCGTTCAAGACCAGCATGCGCGCCAGCATGCTGGCCCCAGTGAAGTGCGGTCTCCTGGACGGGATACTGCTCCTTCTAACCTAGTTAGAAGTCCGAGCATATCTCGCTCCTCGCACCGTACACCGCTGCCGCCAACCAAGCCAGCATAAGCTTTGGCGCGAGCCCAACTGCTTCTTGATTACCCTCCTACGGCGGACAAGACCGACGAGTGGAGGGCCACGATCCAAAGCCTCATCGGCTTTGCCAACGGCGACACCGCGCGGCAACCAAGCGCCTCGCTGCCGTGGCAAGACTGCCGGACGCGAGCCGATGGCAACAGGACAGATGGGGGTGCAACTTCCATGCACTCTCCGCCAAGAAGGCCAAGATCGCCGACTCGCCGGATCCACCCCGACAGCGGCTCAACCGCGTCGTCGGATCCACGAGCTCGTCGCGACCGGCGCCAAGTTCTGCACGAACGACAACAAGAGGACGCTCGTACCCGCATCGAGCGTCGAAGAGAAGCGCGGCGTCAATCTGATCAGCGCGCTGGGCCCTCTGTCGACATGCACGCGCCGGGGGAACCAGGCGACATGCCGTACGCGGTAGGTTGCCCTGCGTTCACCCATGAGCTGCGGCAAGTCCAGTGGCCCAGCAAGAAGAATTTCAAACCAGACGTACCGGAGAAGTACGACGGCAAGTCGCACCCGTCGGAGTTCCTCAGCATCTACACCATCACGGTGCAGGCTGCCGGGGGACGGGACGACAAGATCCTTGCCAACTACTTCCCACTGGTGCTCAAGCCCAACGTCAGATCCTGGCTCATGCACTTGCCGAACAACTCCATTTCTTCTTGGGCAGGTCTATGCCATCAGTTTGTCGGCGCCTTTACAGGCGGCCACAAGCCACATGGCCAAGAGAGCGACCTTCATCTGCTCGCCCAGAAGGAAGGAGAGTCCCTGCGCAAGTTCATTCAAAGGTTCAGCCGCGTACAGCACAACATCCCAGACGTCCACCCTGCCGCGGTCATCAGCGCGTTTCATCAGAACGTGCGAAACGGCAGGATGAGGGAGGAGATGGTGATGTGCAAGATCAGGGATGTCAGCGAGCTCTACGCCCTGGCCGACAAGTGCGCGCGTGTTGAAGAGGGGAGGAGGCTCCCCGGAGAAGATACAGGAGCAGCAGGATCAGACAGTGAAGATGCCGCCCCGGCAAGGAAAGGCCGTCGGCGGAACAACAGAAGGAAGAAGGGCAAAGAAGTGCTAGCTGTCGAGCAGACCGGCAACAGAGGTGGCGCCAAGGAAACTAAGGATGATGGCTCCGGTAAGGAAGCCCAACCTGTGGCGGCCGCCGACAAGCAGGACAGCTCCGGCAAGCAGTATTGCAAGATCCACCGCACCAAGGGCCACGATCTCTAGAGTTGCAAGAAAGTTGAGCAGCTTAGCTGTAGAAAGCTGAGTACGAGCGACGCGACAAGGAGAAGGCCCAGGAAGGTGCTGGAGGAGCCGGCAAGAAACACCCCGGCCGGGGAGGACGCCGCGGCAAGGCCAAGCAGCGGCAAGGAGACAGGCCTCCCCACGGCCGCGACAAGGATGAAGACGACGACGATGAAGATATGGATGATGACGAGGCTGATGAGCAGGAATTTCAGAAAGCCACAGAGGTCTTGTGCGTTGACGGTGGTTCTTCCCTGCATGCTTCACACCGCCAACTCAAGCAGTGGATGAGGGAAGTGAATGCAGCGGAACCACCCGTGGAGTCACGCAAGCCTCTGAAATGGTCCAGCATGCCTATCATCTTCGATATTGAGGATCACCCTGATCGCATAACTGCGGTCGGGTGCTTGCCGATGTTGGTTTCACCAACTATCCGCAACCTCAAAGTCACGAAGATGCTCGTTGACGGTGGGGCCGGCTTGAACCTGATCTCCTCTGCGGTCCTCCAGAAACTCCAGATCCCAGACAGCGAGCTCGAAGAGACAGGCGCATTCGAAGGAATCAACCCGAGAAGGAGCAAGCCGAAGGGAAAGATCACGCTGCCGGTCACATTTGGCAGGGAGATGAATTTCAGAACTGAGAGGGTCACTTTTGACGTGGCTGATATTCCATTGCCTTACAATGGGATCCTCGGCCGCCCTGCGCTCGCCAAGTTCATGGCAACCTCTCATTATGCCTACAACGTACTCAAGATGCCAAGCCCGATAAGCGTTATCTCTGTCTCTGGCGACAAGAAAGATGCCCTTATCTGCGCCGACAAGATCTTCCGGGATGCAGCAGCCGCAGCCGATTACAAGTCACTTGCCGCTGAAGCTCCCGGGGGGAAGAGGAAGACCAAGTTCGGCAAGAGCTCTGATGCCCACTCCGGCAAGCGCACCTCTTCGGAGTGCTGCGCTACCGTCGAGGACGCACCATCGAGCTCCACCGGCAAGTGTAAGAAGACGATGGCAGCTCCACCAGAGACCAAGAAGGTGTCCGCCAAGGAGGACGGCACTGGTGGTACCTTCACCATCAGTGCCACTCTCGACCCCAAATAGGAAAGCGCGCTCATCACTTTCCTGCGGGCGAATGTCGACGTGTTTGCATGGCAACCGTCTGATATCCCCGGTGTTCCCAGGAAAGTGATTGAGCACCACCTAGCCGTTTGTCCTCAAGCGCGGCCCGTCAAGCAGAAAGTCAGGAAGCAAGCAGTGGTGCGCCAATAGTTCATTGCAGAAGAGATCAGGAAATTGGAAGCAGCAGGCCTTGTCAGAGGAGTGCTCCATCCCACGTGGTTGGCCAATCCTGTAGTCGTGCGCAAGGCTAATGGGAAATGGAGGCTTTGCATAGACTTCACTGATGTCAACAAAGCTTGTCCCAAAGATCCATTTCCCTTGCCGCGCATTGACCAGATTGTTGACTCCACGGCCGGATGTGATTTGCTCTCATTTCTTGATGCATACTCAGGATATCATTAGATCTTCATGGCAGAAGATGATGAGGAGAAAACCGCATTTATCACCCCTTGTGGCACATACTATTTTGTACGGATGCCTTTCGGGTTGAAGAATGCTGGTTCAACGTTTGCAAGAGTAGTCCATGTCGCTTTTGAGCCACAGATACACAGGAATGTGGAAGCCTACATGGATGATATAGTGGTCAAGAGCAAGGACAAGGCTACCCTGATCCAAGATTTAGAAGAAACTTTTGCAAATCTGCGCAAGATCAACCTCAAGCTCAACCCCGAGAAGTGCGTGTTTGGAGTCCCTTCCGGCAAGCTTCTCGGGTTCTTTGTGTCTCAGCGGGGAATCGAAGCAAACCCCGACAAGATCAAGGCCATCGAGNGGAGTGCTCCATCCCACGTGGTTGGCCAATCCTGTAGTCGTGCGCAAGGCTAATGGGAAATGGAGGCTTTGCATAGACTTCACTGATGTCAACAAAGCTTGTCCCAAAGATCCATTTCCCTTGCCGCGCATTGACCAGATTGTTGACTCCACGGCCGGATGTGATTTGCTCTCATTTCTTGATGCATACTCAGGATATCATTAGATCTTCATGGCAGAAGATGATGAGGAGAAAACCGCATTTATCACCCCTTGTGGCACATACTATTTTGTACGGATGCCTTTCGGGTTGAAGAATGCTGGTTCAACGTTTGCAAGAGTAGTCCATGTCGCTTTTGAGCCACAGATACACAGGAATGTGGAAGCCTACATGGATGATATAGTGGTCAAGAGCAAGGACAAGGCTACCCTGATCCAAGATTTAGAAGAAACTTTTGCAAATCTGCGCAAGATCAACCTCAAGCTCAACCCCGAGAAGTGCGTGTTTGGAGTCCCTTCCGGCAAGCTTCTCGGGTTCTTTGTGTCTCAGCGGGGAATCGAAGCAAACCCCGACAAGATCAAGGCCATCGAGTAGATTGAAGCACCAAAGCGCGTCAAGGATGTGCGAAGGCTTGCCGGTTGCGTGGCTGCTCTAAGGAGGTTTATCTCTAAGTCTGCTGAGCGCGCCCTGCCGTTTTTCAAAATATTGAAAAAGGCAGGTCCAATGAAATGGACTCCGGAAGCGGAGGCTGCGCTGCAGGACTTGAAGAGGTACCTGTCCTCTACTCCAATACTTGTCGCACCTAAGCCACAAGAAAAGTTGTTGCTGTATCTAGCGGCAACCAATCAAGTGGTTAGTGCTGCGTTAGTAGCGGAGAGGGAGGCAGATGATGATGAGCCAGCAACCCCGGCAAGCGCATCCAGCGACAAGCAGGGGGCTTCGCCGACAAGCTCTGGTCTCGACAAAGATGGATCTGCGCAGGCATGCAAAGAGGTGCAGAAGAAAATGGTGCAGCGCCCAGTTTACTTTGTCAGCTCCCTTCTCCAGGGGGCTAGATCAAGGTACTCTGGTGTGCAGAAGTTGCTTTTCGGCCTTCTCGTGGCCTCGAGAAAGCTGCGCCATTACTTCCAGGCATATGAGATCACGGTTGTCACTCGCTTTCCGCTGAAGAGGATACTGCAGAATCCAGAAGCAACAGGCAGGATTGTCGAGTGGGCACTGGAACTGTCAAGCTTTGGCCTCAAGTTTGAAAGCACTTCAACAATCCAAAGCAAAGCATTGGCAGAATTCATAGCAGAGTGGACGCCAACCCCAGACGAAGAAATCCCAGAAACGAGCATCCCCGTCAAGGAGACAAGCAAGGAGTGGCTCATGTACTTTGACGGTGCCTTTTCGCTGCAAGGCGCCGGTGCCGGCGTGCTGCTTATCGCACCCACCGGGGAGCACCTCAAGTACGTAGTCCAGATGCACTTTCCCAAGGAGCAAGCAACAAACAATACTGCAGAGTATGAAGGCTTGCTTGCCGGCCTCAGAATCACAGCCGACCTTGGGATCAAGAAGCTCATTGTCAGGGGTGACTCGCAGCTTGTCGTCCGCCAAGTAAACAAGAACTACCAGAGTCCGTTGATGGAAGCATACGTCGACGAAGTGAGGAAGCTAGAAGAGCACTTTGACGGCCTGCAAATGGAACATGTTCCAAGAGCTCAGAATGACATTGCTGATGGCCTGTCGAAGTGCGCTGCACTAAAGTTACCTGTGGAACCAGGGATCTTTGTGCTCAAGCTGACTCAACCATCCGTGACACCATCAACTGGACAGAGCAAGAAGAGGAAGTTGATTTCTAGCGACTACTTTCCGGCAGAGCTACCCGAAGCCGCCGCCAAGAAAGTCCCCAAGATCAACATCAAGAGTGCTGAGGAGCAGCCTGCTCCGACAGGCCTTGCGGTTTGTTTCGTTGAAGCAGGCGCTCCCGACAAGTTTTGCTCCGGCAAGCTTGCCGGGGAACATCAAGCTCCGGCAGGGTCGCTGACCCTTGCCGTGGAAGCGGATGTTCCCGCAGCAGCAAATGTGCCTTTAGTCCTTGTTGTTGAGCCGCAAGCTCCAGCATGGGCATAGCTGATTGTTCGTTTCCTTCAGATAGGAGAGCTTCCCGAAGAGCAAGAAGAAGCGGAAAGAGTAGCCCGGCAGTCAGGTATGTACAAGTTTGTTGACAACACACTGTACAGAATAAGATTCAACGGTGTGAAATTGAAGTGCATTTGCCGGGAAGATGGACAACAGCTGTTGGCAGAGATACATGGAGGCATATGTGGTCACCACATTGGCGCGAGAGCACTTGCCGGCAAAGCTTTCCGGCAAGGTTTCTTCTAGCCGACGGCCCTCCAGGATGCAACTGCACAAGTAACCAAGTGTGAAGCGTGCCAGTTCCATTCCAAGCAGATACACCAGCCAGCTCAAGCTCTCCAGACGATCCCTTTATCCTGGCCATTTTCGGTCTGGGGGCTCGACATCCTCGGCCCCTTCCCCCGAGCTGTCGGGGGCTTTGAGTTCTTGTACGTTGCGATCGACAAGTTCACAAATTGGCCGGAAGTGGAACCAGTGAGGAAGGTGACAGCACAGTCAGCAGTCAAGTTCTTCAGGTCGATTGTTTGCCGTTTCGGGATTCCTAACAGAATCATCACCGACAACGGCACGCAATTTACGAGCCGCACCTTCATGCAGTATGTCCAAGATCTTGGCGCCAAGGTCTGCTTCGCTTCTGTTGCTCATCCGAGAAGCAACGGTCAAGCGGAGAGGGCAAATGCTGAAGTGCTTAGCAGGCTCAAGACCAGAACTTTCGACAGGCTGCGCAAGTGCGGAAGAAACTGGATCGAGGAGCTGCCGGTGGTTCTTTGGTCGATCAGGACGACGCCAAATCGAGCCACTGGCCAGACACCTTTCGCTCTAGTCTATGTAGCAGAGGCAGTTCTCCCCACGGAACTCGTATACGGGTCGCCTTGAGTGCTCGCTTATGATGAGCTCGAGCAAGAGCAGCTGCGGCAAGATGACGCGCTGCTCCTTGAGGAAGACTGTCTTCAGGCTGTTGTGCGAGCCGCTCGCTACCAGCAAGCTTTGCGTCGCTACCATAGCCACAAAGTTAAGGCCAGAAGCTTCGAGGAAGGCGACCTTGTTCTTCGGCGCGTTCAGTCCGCCAAGAATTCCAACAAGTTGACGCCAAAGTGGGAAGGCCCTTATCGGGTGAAACGAGTCACTAGGCCTGGCGCTGTCCGCCTTGAGACCGAAGATGGCATTCCGGTGAGCAACTCCTGGAACATTGAACATCTTCGTAAGTTTTACCCGTAGGGCGCGGTTGTCGGAAGCTTTTCCGGCAACCACCTTTTGTACAAGTCTTGCCGCTGTTGCATGTAATCCTTTGTACAAAGCCGGGCACAGACCCCGTGCATAAATAAAGCTCATGTGCTTCGCACAAACTTGTCGATTTCATGCATTTTCTCTTTTTTCGCATATGCAATCTGACACTTTGTGCAGCACCAGACTCCGGTAAGCAGTGACGAGCCGCAAGGCTCCATATCGTTACTTTCTTTTTCCGTGTCCTTCTCAGAGGAAAGAAGGTTCCCTCGCCCACAAGGTTTGCCGGGGGGGAAGGAGGAGATAGTAATGTGGACCAGGGTCGTTCAAGAAAGTTTCGCCTTGCGGGGAAGCAAACAACAGAAAAGCTAAGTTGCCAAAGTTTGAGCAATCAGTTTTTAAATTTTAAGTTATTTTCCTTGAACGACCGCGCTTTGTATGGAAAACCTGTGCGCGAAGGAACCAACTCGCAGCTAGTTGCGCCCTTACTTTGTTTCGAGTCCGCTCAACAACTTAAGTGAGCTGCGACTAGTTGCGACAAGGTTGCTTGCCGGTAGCGGCCCCGCCAGCAGGCTGCTGAAGTTCCGCACTCGGCGCTCGCGGCAAGGGTGCCTACACCGGCAATGTTTCCCTAGAAAGCGTAGGGCAGAAACATACAAAGCCAAGAGTCGAGTAAAGGAAGTAACATAGCATTCATTACATAAGATAGAGTTATATTACAAAAGTAACTTGTCGCGCCTCTAATAAAATGTTCCCGTGACATGACTGGCAGCGACAAGAAAAGAAGAAAACAGACGGCCTAATCTACGCGACCGCCGTCAACCCTCTTGACCTCGTTCACCCTGTTCACAATGGGTGCAACAAGGGCCTTGAGTGCATCGAGATCAGCATCCGCCGGCAGAACTCTGGCACAAATCAAGCGCGACTCGTCGGCCAGCTGCTTTGGGATCCTTTCCCGGAGTTGCTGGAGAGCCGTCGCCACGCCCTTGAAGAACAGAGTGAGCTTGACGCTAGGCTAGAGTTTCTCGTCGGAGGAATATCCGAAGCCTTCCACCCCTAGTTGCACCAGCTCTTCGTCGATGACCGTAGCAATGTTCACGAGGCCCTCCGTCCAGAGCTCCACAGTATCTCGGAGAAGATTCTGGGTTTCGATGGCCTTCGTCAACAGCGTCTCGTTGGCCTCGACTTCCTTCTTCAAGTCTGCCTCCCGCTTCTTGGCGCCGTCCAACGTCTCCGTCAGGGTGGCCAGCTTCAGCGCCAGATCGGCGTTGGAGTCCTTGGCGGCGCTAAGCTCTTTGCCCTTCTCGGCAAGTTGGCCCTGCAGCTCGCCATGGGCATGGGCATCCTTCTCGCGCTCCAGCTTGAGCGCGGCAAGCTCTTCGCCGCCCGCCTTCAGATCTGCCTCCAGCTGCTCCACCCTTACTTCCAATTCCTTCTTGGCGGTTTCGGCGGCCGCAGCCGCATCCTTTGCTTCTTGGAGCGACCCGCCAAGTGCTTGCTCACGCACGGCAAGCTCCTCCTCGTAGCTGTCAAGGTTCACTTTGCGCTGAGTCAGCTCGCCTTCTTGCGCCTCCAGCTTCTCGCCGGCGAGCCGCTGCTGCTCTTCAGCTTCGGCCTTCTCGAGAAGGAAGGCCTTCCGCTCCTCTGCAAGCTACTCCCGCTCCTCCGCCAAGGCCCGGAGAGCTTCCTGGTGAAGACCCCGGAGCTCCTCCGCGCGCTTCTCTATGTCCACGCTCGCCTTCGCGACGAGCGCTTCCCTGGACTCCAACTTGGCTTGGCGGGCGCGGTAGAACGCCAGCAGCCTCCGCAGCAACCGTTCCTCCTCAGGCTCGTTGCTGCTGCTTCCCGGCGCGTCGACGACCGACAACCCTGCGGAGGCGAGCACTTCTCCATCCAGATTTTCTCCTTCCACTGGCGCCCTGGAGCTTGATGCCCAGGGGAGCTTGATGAAGATGCCCTTGCCGGCCTTCAGATAAGCGCCGGGCTGGGACTCCTCGGAGTCTGGCGCTGTGGCAGCGGCGGAGGGATCGGCGGTCGGTGCAGCGCCTGGCGCTCCTGCGGCCTCAGGGCCATCAGTGCGATCGCCAGATCCCCCGCCGGCTCCCTCGCCGGCAGCCCTGGCGGCCTCTTCGCCGGCGGGCACATCAACGCCGGCTCCTTCTCCGGTGGCTGCGGCATCGTCAATATCGCCGCGTGCGCCCTCCTCGTCGCCCGCCTCGGTCTCCATCGGATCTGAGGAGGGTGGATCTGACGACCGGAGAAGAAGAAGAAATCAAACAAGCACTCAAGAAGAAAAATCGGCAGAAGAACACAAGGGAAGTTTCGGGCAAGAAAAAGTACCTGTGCTGGGATCCGCTGTCGCGGGCTCCACCACCGGAGGCTCACTAGTGCCGCCCCTTGCCGGAGACTCCTCCCGTGCCGAGGACTCCTCTCTTGCTGGAGACCGTTCCCTTGCCGGGGAACGCGTCCTTACCGGTGAATCCGCCCTTGGCGGCGTAGTCGAAGCAGACGACGAATCGGAGGTGATCACCACGCCCTCCTGATGAAGCTGTTCTGCTCCTGCACCAACAAGCCAGTGATCAGATGTCAACAAAGGAAAAGAGCAACTGTGCGCCCTCAGAAGCAAAAAGTAAACCGTATACTTACGCTGGGGGCTGCGCTTGGGGCTGCTTTGCGGAGTGGTGGCCTGATCCGGCAAGGTGACCTCGGGCGCGCCTCCTGCCGTCGCAGTGAGCTCGTCCTCGATGGTAACCACCGGAGTCTTGGCCCTCTTCGCCGCCCTCTGGGCCAGTGTCCTGAAAAGGGAGAGTCCAGGGTGGATCAGATCACATGCAAGACAAGAATAAGCAAGTTGAAGAACTACAAGAACAACAAGGGAATCTTACTCTTCTTCTTCCTCCTCGTCGGAGCTGAGCGCGGAGAGGTCGAAGCTCGGCCCACCCCCGGCGCGACGAGGTGGAGGAGTGGGATCCCTTGGCCGCTTGGCGGGGACTGCGGCAGCGGCCTGAGACGACCCTGATCCAGTTGCTGCCGCGGCGGAGCGCATCGCGCGGCGCTGCGGCTGCTGGCTCACTTGCCGCCCTGCTGCGTCCCCGGCCCTGCGGAGGCGCCTTCTTGGCTGTGCTGGGGGCTGCGTTCGCGGCAAGCTCCTCGGAGATGGCGGGCCGCTCGCACCCTCGGCGGGCTCGCTCGATTCGGCGTCAGGCGCGGCGAGCTCTTCTTCGTCTTCGGGCCACTCCCGTTCGGCGAGGCTCGTCGCCAACGCCGCGTCTGCTTCCTCCATTGTGAACCCAAATTCACCCGCGGCTGCGGCTGCCACTGCCTCTTCCGCCCTGGTGGCGATGTGTTCCATCTCTTGGTCGGTGTTGTCGCGGGTGAGGAGCTTCTTCTCGTCAGTGTTGACCGCCACTTCCACTAGGCCGTCGAAGAACTGCTGCACGATGTCGTCGGCAGGTTCTTGCCAAGTGGGGATGATCCCGTGCGAATCGCACAGCGGCATCATCGTGCAGATGCGGTCACGCGATGAGTTATTGCACAGAGGAATGACGCCTGCCGGCAACCTGAACCATTCGGGATGCTGTGGGTCGTGCTTGAAGGTCTCCTTAGGTATCCCGTCAAGCTCGAGCACGGTGAAGTTATAATTGAGGCCCGGGCGCAACCTCATGATATCTGCCGGGCCTCCAAATTCCCAGGCCGGTCTCCCTCTCGCTTGCAGGGGGGCGATGCGGCGGCGAAGATAATCTGCGCCGACAGCGCCTACGGTCAGCCCGACAAGTCTGAGACGCAAGATCCGGGTGGTGGCAATCTTCAGCTTGTCATCATCCGCGGACAGAGCGGTCCAGTCATTGCCACGCACTGCTGGGGTTTGGCGCAGGGCGGTGAACGGCTGCGGATTCTCCTCTACAACCCAGCACCAATCTGCTCTCCACTCGTCCCATTTGCTGCGGATCTACCCCTCCAGATAGCTCTCTTTCTTGCCGGCCCGTGAAATCCAAGCTATCCCTCCGGCAAGAGTCTCCCCTCTCTTGACACGAGGCATAAAGAAGTGGCGGAAGAGGGCTACGTTGGGGTGGATTCCGACAAAGTTTTCACATAGATTGGCGAAAACTGCCATGGTCAAGACAGCATTGGGGGTGAAATCGAGGAGGTGGAACCCGTAGGTGTTCATTGTATCGCAGAAGAAATCAGAGAAGGGCGGGCAGAGCCCGCAGTAGAAGAAAACGGCAAAGAAGGGGTACCCGCCAACTGGAGCTACTTGCGAGGTAATGGCGGAGAGTACCTTCGTGCGCGGATGCGCACGCGTCTCCGTCGCCCAGAAGAGGTAGTACCAATCCCTCAGCTCCTTTGCGGTGAGCTCAGGGGGGAAGGTAGCCCGCTCCTTCCGCAGCGCCTCGAGCCGCTGCGCTTCGGTCGACTTCACGGCCTTCACAGCCGCAGTCTTCACGGCCTTCCCCTTTGCGGCTTTCGGAGCCATGGCGGAGGCGGTGGAGGAGATCGACGGCGCAGGTGGTGGCGGCGGCGACGGGGGCGGAGCGCTGCTCTCTTTCGGCTTCGGAAGCGGAGGGGAGCGGCGGAGATTTCAGAGAACTGCAGCAGCAAGATGGCGAAGGTGGGGAACTGCCCCTGTTTCCCCTGCTTATAAAGAGGGAGAAGCGAACGTTGCGCTTTTCCTGAATAAAGAATACCCCACGATCTCTCTCACGATGCCGCAATCAACGCGTGCCGTTCGAGGAGGGTGCGTTGGATGCGGAGTAGGAAACGGCACGACCAGGCCGCATGTGCTCATGCCCTGTTTTGGGCCTGGCCCAACAGCGCTCGGCACCGTGTGTGGCCCAGGCCCGGGGGCTCCTGTCGGGGCACTAGAGTAGGGGTACCCTAGTACCCTGAACTTGTGCACGGGCACTTGCAGCACCCCGCGGCAGGGCTTGCCAGGTCGCCGCCAAGACATTCCACGGCTCTTCAGAAGACAAGACCCCGGCAAGAGGAGCTTGCCGGGAAGCCACTCAAGAACAAAGTATTCAAGATGAGAAGACAAGGCCCCGGCAAGAGGAGCTTGCCGGGAAGGCCAACCAAGGCATCGCAAGAACACTTGCTGCAACGCACCACGCGTCCCGGCAAGGCTCGGTGAGCGGCAAACTCCCGGGCCCGACAAGGTAGCGCCCGCGACAAGATGCTTGCCGCGGGAAGCGGTCGCTCCGCACCCAGGCTCCAGCACATCCGCCAACGTGTCGCCCTGGGACCTTTCCAGGCACGCGTGGCGGAAGTCTGTGCAGCCAGCGGTGCGTGGTGGCCAGCGGCGCTGACACGAAGAAGCCATCGTGGCGAACGGTGGCGCTCCTAACGGTCACTCCTTGCACTGTTTAGGCGAGTCCGACGGGCATTCAATGCCTTTGTCCCCTGCCGTCAGAGTTAGGTAGGATACACTGTGGCTACAGTAGCGGTAGTTGTACCTACCGCATTCTTTTCCCTTTTTTACCCCTCTAGCATACGTTGCCACTTGTCGGTGACCCCTTGAGCGTATAAAAGGAGGCCCATGCGCAATGTAGAAGGGGTTCGACCCATTCGAAGCTAGCACGCTCGGTCTTGTAGCTCATCTCGCTCCCGAGCAAGAACACCCAATACAATCAACCAAGCAGCAGTAGGAGTGTTATCTCTCCGGGGAGCTCCGAAGCTGGGTAAACTGCTCGTGTGCACTGCCTCGATCCGCTCTTCGTGCGACCTCCGCCCCCCGCCGAACCGAAAGGGGCTCGGTCCCCATTGGTGTTCGCGGATCAGTTTCCCCGACACCCATTAAGATAATGAGGGTGCTTCTATTTGTTAGTGTATGTTTCATCAACTAGTCCCACTATTACAGTAATCTCACTCTCTCAATATATGTGTCAATAGGGATGCTCGATTTTGGTGGAAATGCACAAAAACTATGGGTGCTTCATTGCCTCGACAGCTTCCGTCCTTTCCTGTTAGTCACTAATCTCGGCTTGCTTTCTTCCTTTGCTGTCAGTCGCTTGGCTTATCTCGGCATCCAGTCAATGGAAATAGTAATTGATATGCTACCTCACATAGGTTGGTACTGGTCTTTATCCTGATTATTGTGCCTGTCATATGTATTGGTAATTTGGTGTTGTGCTACTGTTTGCTGATCTCATAAAGGAGTAATTTGGAGCCTGGACTCGCAGGCAAATCATTACATCGGGTGATTTCAGTAGAACTGCACAAAATGATCAGATGGACAGGTACTTATGTTGCTGCTATGTACTCCAATGTTCACTCAGACAAGCATCGATGTTGACAAGAAGAAGTGCCAATATTCATTCGAGTATCAACCGGCGTCAACCAATTGTCAAACTCCAAGTATTAGGAGAGTGAACGCCAAAAATATTGCTTGGTGCATCGCCCAGAAAAACGTAGTCCAGTCTTTGCTCCCAACTTGTGCCTTTTGGTTATCGGCACATATGGTAGCGAACTATATGGCATGGAGTCTAAAGATTCTAGACAAGTTGGTTGACGCGTATATTCATCTGGCACTTAATCTGTCTACACACCAAGGATGCTCCATTTCAGTTGAACTGCACAAAAATTTGGGTGGTTCATTTTCTCAACCGCCTCCTTTCTCGTCTGCAATGTAGAATTTTGGCGAGATACAGGACCAAGATGAGCCAGTAAACTAGTTGGATGAAAGTAGTGGCCAAGTTGCTCAAACCTCCCTCGACACGAGTCCACTATTTGAGGATAAACCTACAGGCAAAGTTCAGATTGTCTGTGCTGCCTCTTTTGTACTCGAAAGTTTACTCGTACAAGAACTAATTTTAGCATGAAGTACCTCCGATTGAACACCCTTTACCAGTCTGTACCCTAGGTAATTAAAGTTCGTCCATGGATCATATTGCTTGTGATCTCAATCATTTGGATGCGTAAACATAGTGAACATGTGTATATCTGAATCTTTTTGAGAATTATGTATGAATATTGTCGTGTGATCTATCAATCATTTGGATGCATAGATAGCTTGTGTATATATGAATCTTTTGAGTTGTTGATAGTGAATGTTGGCTATGAATATGAACGTGTCCTGTGAACCTGAGTTTGATACGAATGTTTACCTTTTCTGTTGTATTTGTGTGTGAACTTGGTAGTATGCCTACTATGGGGTATAAAACGCAGGTCTCTGTTCTATTTATCTCTATATAAGAATAATAATGTTGCGTCCAATTTATGTTTTCCCTTCTAACCACATTATATATATTTATATTATTACTATTATCGTATATTTTATAGAGACTTATATATACATTATAAAAACATCCCACTTGTTATTAACTTATAAAAGTAAATGTTTAACGGAAGTTGGCAAGGAAAATCCTGTGAAAATCCTTTTTTTCAAAACGGAACAGGCAAGGAAAATCCTGGTGATTGCGTACAAAAGCTTGCGAAGATTTTAAGGAACAATTTAATAATAAGGCGCTAATTTTTATTTTGAGCAATAACTCGCTAATTTGTTAATTATATATATATATATATAATGTGCCTCTCTGGTTTATTCTTTGATATTAATTGCTCCTTCTAACATAACATTATACATATAACGAGCCCATCTAATACGTGCATTTCAAGGAAGTGCAAATGAGCTGGGATTTCTTAGAAAATATATATGGGCCTGATTGACGTGAAATTATTTGTTCACCCAGCCCAGCAAATGGACTGTACATTCTAGAAAACATGGGTTAAATATATGCCACATTTTTGCAGGCTGACATGTGGGCCAATAGGTCGAAGCCTACACAGGGCGTTGTCAACTTGGTCAACAAATGATTGTGTCATCCACAGCCATTGGATTTATATCCAACGGCCGGCAAGCACCTTCAATCTCTCGTCTTCTTCCTCCAGCGTCGCCGGGACTGCCAGGTCCGGCCTCCGGCGGCTAGCGGCTCTTCTTAGCACGCATTGTTGTGAAGCGCTACCCCACCACCGGCCAGGTTATCCCTCCACCCCTCGACACCTCTTGTTATTCTCCACAAACTACAGCCCCACGCAGCAACAGAACCAGTTATAAACCTTCTCCTCCTCTCAATCTGCGACTCCACTGCCATGTCTTCCCATCTCCGAGTCGTTCCCGTATGGGGCCTCGCCGTCGTCCATCGCCTCGCTGCACTCGGTGCGGCGTGGTCAACAAACGAGAGTCATCGGAAGAGGACTGTACGTGGAGAGCCTGACGGCTGGGACCCACGAGGTCCATGGTCGCACGCAAGAAAAGTTCCTCCTTATTAAGCTGAATTTTTTCCTCCACCTGACAGCTGGGACCCACCGGTTGTATCTTCGCACGGAAGGAAGTGCCTCCTTGTTTTGCGAAGAAAATTATTCATCCCATTGACAGCTGGGACCCGTCAGATTTGGTGGCTTAGTTGTGGGCCTACTAAGCGGACGGGTACGCACGGCTTTGTCAACTTAATCAACAAATGATTCTAGCAGCTGGACCGTTGGATGTTAATCCAGCAGCCGTGCTCCTTCTTCAACCTCTGTTCTTGCTCCTATCTCCCGTGGGCGGCACCGCGGCTGTGCTGCCGCGCACCCGAACCAGTGAAGTTTCCCACTCCTCTCCATCTGCGACTCCACTGCCCCGTCTTCCCCATCTCCGGGTCGTTCCATTCTGGGTGCGCTCGGCACGGTGTGGTGAACGTGGACAACAACCGAGATTCATCGGAAGATGACTGTACATGAGAGGCTGACAGTGGGGACGCACCACGCCCATGGACGCCTGCATGCAATGGAATGCGGCGTGTTCAACGTGGTCAAGGAACGACTTCCATCGAAAGTATACTGTACGTGGAGAGTCTGACAGCTGGGTCCACGGCCGCAGCAAGTAAGTGCCTCCTTATTATGCGGAAAATAATGATCCCTCCAACTGACAGCAGGGACCCACTGGACAAGCCACCGTATTTTGCAAAAAAATGTTTGCCCCCAAACTGCTGGGACCCACCTGACGGGCCACCGTATTTCGTGAAAAAACGTTCCCCCCGCTGTCAGCTCGGACCCACCGGAAGTGCCTCCTTATTAAGCAGAAAAAAATAAAACTCCCCTGCTAGCTAGGACCCACCTTGGTGGGAGGCTGACTTGTGGGCCCACTAAGTTGACAGGGATGGAGGGCTTTGTCAACTTAGTCAATATGAACGATTCTAGCTGCAGTGACCATACGATGTCCATCCAACGACCATCGTGCTTCTTCAATCTCTGGTCTTCTTGCTCCAGCCGCCCAAAGCAGCGCAGATCGTGCTGCCTGCTCCTACCTCCCGTGGCCGGCTGTGATGCCGCGGAGGCCTCACCTCCCCCTACTACTCCCGCCGCTGGCCAGGCCATCCCTCCACTCACCCACGCTTCCACTGCCGCGTCTTCCCCGGCTCCGCGTCGTCCCCTTCCTAGGCCTCGCCGTCGTCCACCGCCGTGGTGCTCTCCATGCGGCGTGGTCAACATGGTCAAGGAACGACTTCCATTGGAAGAGTACTGTACGTGGAGAGGCTGACAGCTGGATCCACGACCATAACCCAGTTTTTTTGTGATTTGCCAAGTAAGTCGCTTTGTCAGATCACAGCCTGTTGGGCTACAAATCTTTCAAGACGAGGAGAGCTTTCTTTTGGCTGGCCGAGAAAATGGCCCATCAGTAAGAAATGGGTTGTACATTTTTAAAACACATCAAACCGGCAATTAGTTTCAAATATCTTTTTTTCATTTCAAGATTTTAAATTACATTAATTTTTATGCGTGGAGAATTTGTTGGATTTTATATTGATATACATTTATTTTTAAAATCAGTTTGAATGTGATTCGAAATATCGGGATTAAAAATAGTTCGGACCGCACCGAAATATGCAAAATTTCGTATAACTTTTAACCGTGGCCACAATATGGGCTGTAATGCTAACAAAAAGAATATTGGCTCCAAAAAAACCTTAAGAATTAGCAAATGGGCTGTAAATTATTAGAAATAATGGCAGATGGGTTGTATGCCGTTTTCCACAGATTTGAGGCTTTCCTAAAAAACGGTTGACGCACAAGCAGTGACTGTTGGATGTCGATCCAACGGCCGTCGTGCTTCTTGCTCCAGCCGCTCAAACAAGCGCCAACGGGACTGCCTGCTCCCTCCTCTCCGCGGCCGGCTGTGCTGCCGCGCAGGCCTCACCGCCCCACCGTACTCCCATTGCTGGCCTAGCCATCCCTCTACTCACCCACACCTACTGTTATTCTCCGGCGAAGGCAGACGAACCAGTAAACCCTTGTACAGTCGTACTCCCCTCCATGTGGGAAACAACTGCCGAGTCTCCCCTGCCTCCGTGTCGTTCGGTTCCTAGGCCTCGCCGTCGTCCACCGCCCTAGTGCTCTCGGCGCGGCCTAGTCAACATGGTCAACGATCGACATGCATCTGAAGTGGACTATACGTGGAGAGGCCGACAGCTGGGTCCACGGCCGCACGCAAGGAAATGCCTCATTACGCGCAAAATAATGATTCCTCCACCTGACATCAGGGACCCACTGAAAGGGCCTCTGTATTTCGCGAAAAAAACATTACCGCCGCTGACAGCTCGGACCCACCAGCTATATCTTCGCACGCAAGGAAGTGCCTCCTTATTACGCACAAAAAAATGAATACTTCCCCTGTTAGCTGGGACCTAGTATAGTGGCATGCTAACTTGCGGGCCTACTAAGTTGACGGGGACGGAGGGCTTTGTCAACTAAGTCAATATGCACGATTCTACCTCCAGTGACCGTACGATGTCCATCCAACGGCCGTAGTGCTTCTTCAACCTCTGGGCTTCTTGCTCCAGCCGCCCAAACCAGCGTCGGTCGTGCCTCGTGCTCCTGCCTCCCGTGGCTGGTTGCGATGCAGCGGAGGCCTCACCGCCGCCTACTACTCCCACCACTGGCCATGCCATCCCTCTACTCACCTACACCCCCTATTATTCTGCGGCGACGGCAGCCTCACACTAGCGAACCAGTGAACCCTCATACTCCTCTACGCGTGGCATCCACTGCCGCGTCTTTCCCAGCTCCGCGTCGTCCCCTTCCTAGGCCTCGCCATCGTCCACCACCCAGGTGCTCTCGGCGCGGCGTGGTCAACGTGGTCATGGAATGGCTTCCATCGGACATGGACTGTATGTAGAGAGGCTGACAGCTGGGTCCACGTCCGCAGCAAGGAAGTGCCTCCTTATTACGTGCAAAATAATTATTCGTCCACCTGACAGCGGGGACCCACCGGACGGGCCACTATATTTCGCGATAAAACGTTTCCCCCCTGACTGCTGGGACCCACCAGCTACACCTTCGCACGCAAGGAAGTTCGTTCGGGCAAAAAAACAATTTGCCTCCTGACTGCTGGGACCCACCAGCTACACCTTCGCATGGAAGGAAGTGCGTCCGGGCAAAAACACAAAACGATTCGCCCCCTTGACTGCTGGGACACACCAGCTACATCTTCGCACGCAAGGAAGTGCCTGACAGTTGGGACCCACCTGGTCGAAGCGTACGTAGCGTTGTCATTCTGGTCGCGAACGTGTACGTACATATATACTGGTCGATGTAGAGGCACGCACGTAGCATGTACACGTACGTACATCGGCCAGTGTGCAAGAAAGAAAATACGGCCACGTATGTGTACATACGGGCGGGGTCTCGAACGCCTACTCGCACATACGTACGGCCAGGGCTCGTGTACATGGCTGGGTCAGAACGGAGAAACAACATCGTCGTCGTGTGCATGGGGAGCCAACCGGCTGGGTCGGAACGGAATGTGTCATCGTGTTCATCGGGAGGGCTTGGACGGAACAGGCGATGGAAACGAGGCCTGGTGTACCGCAGAACGGAGGAAATGGACCTCCTACATTCGGAATAGGATCCTATTGATCGGGAGGGGTCTGGCGTACCGCAAAACGGAGGAAACAGACCTCCTACGGTCGAAACGGGGGTTCTGTTGATCGGGAGGGGTGTGGCGTACCGCAAAACGGATGAAATGGACCTCCTACGGTCGAAACGAGGGTCCTGTTGATCGGGAGGGGTGTGGCGTACCGCAAAACGGAGGAAACGGACCTCCTACGGTCGAAACGGGGGTCCTGTTGATCGGGAGGGGTGTGGCATACCACAAAACTGACGAAACAGACTTGTGTTGGAGCCCTACGGTCGAAATGGGGGTCCTGTTCATCCGGAGGGGTGTGGCGTACCGCAAAACGGGACTCCACGGGATACTGTTCATCTCCACCGTCGACCTCCTCCAGCCTCCATGGGCTACTGTTCATCCACCGTCGACCTCCTCCAGCCTCCGCCTGCGACTGTTCATCCACGGGCTCCTGTTCATCCAGCCTCCACTGTGCGCTATTCCTTCGGCTACTGCTCAACCACCCCTCTCCACGGGCTCCTGTTCAACCACCCCTCCACGGGCTATTGTTCATCCACCCCTCCACCGTCTACTGTTCATCCAACCCTCCACGGGGTCCTGTTCATCCATCCCCAACCGGCTCGATCGATCGGGGTCCTGTTCATCCAGAGGCAACGCCATGGGTCCTATTCATCCACTCCCACCGCTCACTGTTCATCCACCCCCCTGCAACACTCACTGTTCATCCAGAGAGGCAGCATCGATCGGCTTCAGTTAGCAGCAATAGCGAAGGAATCGCTCGATCGGGTTCAGTTAACAGCCATCGATCGATCGCTCAGGTTCAGTAACGCGTAGCCTGCAGTGCTATCGCTCAGGTTCAGTTAGAGCCCAACGCCTCGCTCGGGTTCAGTTAGAGCCAACGCCACGCACACACGCGCGTACGTGTACGAGAGAAACGCGCATCGCTCGGCCCCCGACCTCCCACCGTAAGCGGGAACTCCACAAAATTTTCCTCGCCCTCGCTTCTAACACGGTTTTTTCCTTCATGGACGGCCCAAAGAATGTCATGCAGCTGCGTCTCCGTCCTACCCAGGACGAAAAGCCCATTTTCTGTCATGATTTTTTGTCATAGAAGTAGGAGCCCACCACATCTATGATGATACCGGGTTTTGTCACAATTATCGTCATAGAAGTGTCATATGTATGACAGGAAAAAAAATTGTTCGGCCCAAAATGTCATGGATGTGTCTTTTTTTGTTGTGGAGCTTTGGGAGGACTGCATTCACCTCGCAAGCAAACTGCTTGAAGATGCGCTGAGAGGCCGGGGCCTAGGCACTGCCAAAGATGCAAGGGATAGCATGCGGCTCCTGGAAGCCCCCAGCCCCCTCATCCTGATGCTGGTCTTCATTCCTTCTTGGTGGTGGTGGCAGAGGAGGGAGGCCTATGTTGCCTTGCGGGCGATCCTCACGAGGTTGATCCCTCCAAGCCCCCTCACGATGCTGGTCATTCCAGCGGTCCTCACGAGGCCATTCACGCCACCCTTGGCAAGGGCCACGATCTTCCCATCGTCCTCCACCTCTTCCTCCTCCTCGGCCAAAGCCCCGATCGCTGCGCTCGGGGCGTCGACCGACACGTCCTTCTCGTACAGCCGAGAGCTCTTGACATTCGTTGGTGTTGTGGGTGTGGAGGTCGTGGTACACGTAGTACCGGCTGCCCTTGGACGACTCTGGTTGATCCCTGCCACGCTTCCTGTCTGGCTCTATCGCGAGCACAACCGCTCCCTTGCGCTTCACATCCTTGGCCTTGGACTTCTTCTCTTCAGGATCAGCGGCTGGGAGCTCGAGGAGGGAGAGGCGTCCCTCCTCAGCTCTTGCGCACTTGGTCGCCAAGTTGAACCGCTCCAGAGACGTGCACAGATCTTCGTGGATCGCCAGTTCCTCCTTCATCTTGATGTCGGGGACTCTATCAAAGAAGGCTGAGATGATGGCCTCCTCAGTCACCTTGGGAATCTTGAGGCGAGCCTTGTTGAAGCGCTGGATGTACTTCTGCAGGGTCTCCCCTGGCTGTTGCTTGATGCAGCGCAGGTCACTCATGGCCGGGGGCCGGTCACGAGTGCCCTGGAAGTTGGCGATGAAGCGGGTGCACATCTCGTCCCACGAGGAGATCGTGCTAGGAGGCAGGTTCAAGAGTCAGGTGCGGGCACCGTCCTTGAGTGCCATGGGGAACCAATTTGCCATGACTTTTTCGTCCCCGTTGACCGCTACGATGCCCAGCTCGTAGAGCTGGAGGAACTCCGCGGGGTCGGCGGTGCCGTTGTAGCAAGGAGGCAGATCCGGCTTGAACTTGCCCGGCCAGGCCATGCTGTGCATCTCGATGGTGAAGGCGCGGCAGCCTGCGGTAGCCACTGGCGGCCTTTGCTGACGCAGGGCTTGATCCTGGGGGTCCCTGCGCGCTGCCGCCAGGAGCAGCGCAGGGTCTTGACATGCTGGAGCAGGAACGCGATCCTGGCGCATCGGTGCGGGGTGCACACGAGCGCCTTCTTGGGGGCGAGGGATTTCTTGGCATCTCCTTTCTAGTTGCGCAGGCACCGGACGCGGTGGGTCTCACCCAGGGGCCGTCGCCTAGGAGCCAGGGTGCCTTCTTGAGGAGGAGGTGGCGGAGGCACCTGCGGAGCTGCGTTACCCGCGCAGGACGGAGGGCGAGGCAGCGAGAGGGACAGTGCACGGGAGCCCCCTGCGGCACTGATGAGCTCGGTGATGCGAGCGAGCCACTCTTCGTAGAGGTCGTCGACAGGATGTTAGTGTAGGAGCTCACGCACCAGGAGCAATGCGGCGTGCGCGTCCGTAGGAGCGCGAGGGGCGTGCGACGACGAGCCAGCTGGACTTAGCGACGGGGTGGCGGTGCAGCCTTCCCGCCGCACCGAGGGATGCAGCGACGACGCCTGCTCCTCATTCCCCATCGGGCCGGTGGCAGCGTGAGTGGCAGGCGACGGGGAACGACGGGGAGGCCCACCGACGGGAGCCGTCTAGGCGACATGGGCAGCGAGGGCATCCTGATGCTCGGCATGAACTCGGCGAGCGTCAGCCATGGACGCGACGAACGAAGGAACACGAGACGGTGGAAGAAAAGATTCCGCACACCCTACCTGGCGCGCCAAATGTCGGATGTGGGGTTATGGCAAACCCTTAAGGTTCGAACTCTGGGGTGCGCGTGAAGATCTTTCCTCTACCAACCCACGTCCCAACGCCTCACTGAGAATCTAGACTACTCGATGAACAACACAAGGGACACGAGGTTTATACTGGTTCAGGCCACCATTGTGGTGTAATACCCTACTCCAGTGTGTGGTGTGTTGATTGCCTCAGGTGCTGATGATAAACGGTAGAAAGGAAGAACATCCTCACGAGGGGTGTTCTTACGGTGGTGTGCTTGGAGAGGAATTGCTCCGTCTCTGTTGGCTCGGTCAGATCCAGATGAGATGCCTCCTACTGTGATGGCTCTCTCTATATATAGAGGCCCTGGTCATCTTCCCAAATATTGAGCGGGAAGGGGGCCAACAACGACCATTTTGAAGGGGAACATCTAGTACAACTTATCCTGACTAAAGTTGGTCTTCGACTGCCAAAGGCACTGGCGATGACGCCGTCTTGGGCTCCACGGTGACCTCCGTCCTGCCGCTTGATAACCCACAAGTATAGGTGATCGCAACAGTTTTTGAGGGTAGAGTATTCAACCCCAATTTATTGATTCGACACAAGGGGAGCCGAAGAATATTCTCAAGTATTAGCAGCTGAGTTGTCAATTCAACCACACCTGGAAACTTAGTATCTGCAGCAAAGTGTTTAGTAGCAAAGTAATATGATAGTGGTGGTAACGTTAACAAGAGTAAAGACAGTAAAAGTAATGTTTTTGGTATTTTGTAGAGATTGTAACAGTAGCAACGGAAAAGTAAATAAGTGTAAACCAGTATATGGAAAACTCGTAGGCACCGGATTAGCGATGGATAATTATGCCGGATGCGGTTCATCATGTAGCAGTCATAACATAGGGTGACACAGAACTAGCTCCAGTTCATCAATGTAATGTAGGTATGTATTCCGTATATAATCATACGTGCTTATGGAAAAGAACTTGCATGACATCTTTTGTCCTACCCTCCCGTGGCAGCGGGGTCCTATTGGAAACTAAGGGATATTAAGGCCTCCTTTTAATAGAGAACAGGAACAAAGCATTAGCACATAGTGAATACATGAACTCCTCAAACTATGGTCATTACCGGGAGTGGTCCCGATTATTGTCACTTCGGGGTTGCCGGATCATAACACATAGTAGGTGACTATAGACTTGCAAGATAGGATCTAAATGTCACATATATTCATGAAAACATAATAGGTTCAGATCTAAAATCATGGCACTCGGGCCCTAGTGACAAGCATTAAGCATAGCAAAGTCATAGCAACATCAATCTCAGAATATAGTGGATACTAGGGATCAAACCCTAACAAAACTAACTCGATTACATGATAAATCTCATCCAACCCATCACCGTCCAGCAAGCCTACGATGCAATTACTCACCCATGGCGGTGAGCATCATGAAATTGGTGATGGAGGATGGTTGATGACGACGACAGCGATGAATCCCCCTCTCCGGAGCCCCAAACGGACTCGAGATCAGCCCTCCCGAGAGAGATTAGGGTTTGGCTGCCGCTCCGTATCGTAAAACGTGATGATTTCTTCTCTCTGATTTTTTTCTCCCCGAAAGCCAATATATGGAGTTGGAGTTGGCGTCGGATGGCCACCAGGGGGCCCACGAGGTAGGGGGCGCGCCCAGGGGGGCTCCCCCCACCCTCGTGAGCAGGGTGTGGGCCCCCTGGTCTTCATCTTTTGCGAGGATTTTTCTTTATTTTTTCTAAGGTGTTCCGTGGAGTTTCAGGACATTCCGAGAATTTTTATTTTCTGCACAAAAAAACAACACCATGGTAGTTCTGCTGAAAACAACGTCAGTCCGGGTTAGTACCATTCAGATCATACAAGTTAGAGTCCAAAACAAGGGCAAAAGTGTTTGGAAAAGTAGATACGACGGAGACGTATGAACTCCCCCAAGCTTAAACCCTTGCTTGTCATCAAGCAATTCAGTTGACAAACTGAAAGAGAAAAAGAAAAACTTTTACAAACTCTGTTTGCTCTTGTTGTTGTAAACATGAAAAGCCAGCATTCAAGTTTCAGCAATTACTATGAACTAACCATACTCACAATGACACGTAGGTCTCACAATTACTCATATCAATAGCATAATCAGCTAGCGAGCTATAATAGCAAAACTCGGATGACAACACTTTCTCAAAATAATCATAACATGATATAACAAAATGGTATCTCGCTAGCCCTTTCTGAGACCGCAAAACATAAATGCAGAGCACCTTTAAAGATCAAGGGCTGACTAAACAATGTAATTCATGGTAAAAGAGATCTAGTCAAGTCATACCCAATATAAACCAATAATAATGAATGCAAATGACTGTGTGCTCTCCAGCGAGTTCTTTTTAATAAGAAGGGTGATGACTCAACATAAAAGTAAATAGATAGGCCCTTCGCAGAGGGAAGCAGGGATTTGTAGAGCTGCTAGAGCTCGATTTTGAAATAGAGATAAATTATATTTTGAGCGGCATACTTTCATTGTCAACATAACAACTAAAAGACGATGATATCTTCCATGCTAAACAGATTATAGGCGGTTCCCAAACAGAATGGTAAAGTTTATACTCCCCTTCCTCCACAAGAATCAATCCATGGCTTGCTCGAAACAACGAGTGCCTCCAACATTCAACGGGTCCCACGGGAGTTTTGTTTGCAGTTATTTTGATTTAGTTTGCATAAAGCATGGGACTGGGCATCCCGGATACCAGCCATTTTCTCGTGAATGAGGAGCGGAGTCCACTCCTCTTGAGAATAACCTGCCTAACACGGAAGATAAGGGCAGCTCTAGTTGACATATGAGCTATTCAAGCATGCAAAACAGAATGTTTATTTGAAGGTTTAGAGTTTGGCACGTACAAATTTGCTTGGAACGGCAGGTAAATACCGCATATAGGTAGGTATAGTGGACTCATATGGAATAACTTTGGGGTTTAAGGAGTTTGGATGCACAAGCAGTATTCCCGTTTAGTACAGGTGAAGGCTAGCAAAAGACTGGGAAGTGACCAACTGAGAGAGCGACAACAGTCGTAAACATGCATTAAAATTAATTCACGCCGAGTACAAGCATGAGTAGGATATAATCCACCATGAACATAAATATCATGAAGGCTATGTTGATTGGATTCAACTACATGTGTGAACATGTGCCAAGTCGAGTCACTCAATGCATTTAAAGGAGGATACCATCCCATCATACCACATCATAATCATTCTAATAGCATGTTGGCATGCAAGGTAAACCATTATAACTCATAGCTAACCAAGCATGGCACAAGCAACTACAATCTCTAAATGTCATTGCAAATATGTTTATTTCATAATAGCTGAATCAGGAACGATGAATCATCGTATTTACAAAAAAAAAGAGAGGTCGAGTTCATTCCAGCTTTTCTCTTCCCATTAAGTCCATCATATATCATCATTATTGCCTTTCACTTGCACGACCGAACGATGTGTATAATAATAAGAGTGCACGTGCTATGGACTAAGCTGGAATCTGCAAGCATTCAACTCAAGTGAGAAGACAAGTAATATGGGCTCTAGGTTTAAATAATCAATCACGCATATAAGAGTCACTAAGCATTTTCAATATGGTCTTCTCAACCCCCAAAGAAAGAAAAAAGAAATAAAAACTATTTACATGGGAAAGCTCCCAACAAGTAAAAAGAAGAATGGGAAATATTTTTGGGTTTTCTTTTTAATTCTACTACAAGCATGAAAAGTAAACAAACTAATTTTTTTGGTTTTTCTTAAAGTTTATCAACATACAAGAAGAAAGCAAGAAAAAGAAATTTAAACTAGCATGGATAATACAATGAAAGAGTATGAGCACCGACATCTAGCAATGAGTGTGTGTGAACATGAATGTAATATCGGTGGGAAATACGTACTCCCCCAAGCTTAGGCTTTTGGCCTAAGTTGGTCTATTGCCAGGTATGGCCTGGCGGATACCCGTAGGTGTAGCTGGGGTCGTACTGTGATGAAGAAGACTCCGGCTGCCACTGGCTCGCAGCCTCCTCTGGATCCCAAGAATAAACAGATAGTCGTGGAGGCTCATCTTGTGGCTCCGGCTCCGGGGCTGGTGTAGGGTTCCGATAGGCTTGAACAGCCGACCACGGAACGATGTGAGGTTCTGCAAACAAGTTAAACGAGGAAGGAGAAGGCAAAGTAATAGTCTCAGGGTGATGTTTATCAAAGTATAATTTATATTTGAGCTCCCCATCGCGACTCTTAACAAGAAAATCATGCGCTATCATACTCTTGTAGTCTAAATAAGCACGGGGCAGCGTTGTTTCTTCTTTCTCCGCATGCCTAATAGGTATTTCAAAATGTTCAGCTAGGTTTGAAGCATAGATGCCTCCAAAGATGGGGCCCTTAGTATGGTTCAGACTTAACCGTCTAGCAACAATTCCACCCATACTAACAGAGTTATTGCGGTATAAACCATGGAGCAAAATAATAATATCAGGAATACTAAGGTTCCCACAGTTCCCGCGTCCAATCAAGCAACTACTAGCAAATACGGCAAAATAGCGTAAAACAGGAGAATGTATGCTAGTGATCCTTGCATCAGAAACCTTCCTGGTTTCTCCCACCGTGATAGTGTTAATAAAAGCTTCTACTTCACTATGGTGGGGTTCATCTAAGGTGCCCTCAAAGGGTATTCTGCAAACCTCGCAGAATTCAGCTAATGTCATCTCTTTAACAACGTCATATAAATGAAACTCTACTGTTGGAGGTGATTTCTTAGGGAAAAAGTAGAAGTTTTGCACAAAAGTATTTGTGAGTAAGAGATACTGATGACGTTGGTCGTGGAGGAAGTCGGTGAGGCCGGCGTTCTCAATCAATAAATAGAAATCTTCATGAATCCTAGCTCTGCTCAAGAAGTCATCGGAAGGCCATTCACACGGTCGGACCTCCGCGGTGCGAGGCAAATTAAACTTGGGCTTCTCCTCTTCTTCCTTTTGTTTTTCCTTAGAGCTTCCGCTCGACGAGCCTCTCAAAAGTCTCTTCATTATTTCTGAAACAATCTGAAATTTTTAGTAACTTCAAATAAAATTGAACCAACTTCAATAAAATTGATAGCAAGAACTCCCACAAGTGCCTAGGGCCTATATCAAGCATTAGAACTACTTGGAACCATATAAATTTGACATGCAAGCTCAAGAACATGGTCACCTATGCAGCACAAATTTGAAAAGAATAAAGCACTAGAACAAAAACTAATTGGACCAATGGAGGAGTCACATACCAAGGAACAATCTCCCCAAGCAGTTTTGTAAGAGGTGCTTTGAGCAAGGACATCGAAAATCACAGCAACAGGGGCTGGAACTCGAGCTTGAGTTGGTTTTTCGTGTTTGTGTGAGGCAGAGGAAGAACATGGGTGCAGGAATAAGTGGAGGAGGGCCACCGTGGTAATTTTTGCACATTAAATTCTTAAATATTCCCGAAAGAATCATATTAAATTGGCATGGCATTCTGAGGACTTTTATTTTCGGCATATTTTTATATTGCACGGATAAGTCAGGAAACAGACAGAAAAATATTATTTTACTTTATTTCTACTAAATAACAGAAAATATAAAGAGGGTACAGAAGGTTGTGCTTCTAGTTTCATCCATCTCGTGATCATCAAAATGAACCCACTAACAAGGTTGATCAAGTCTTGTTAACAAACTCATTCCGAATAATCTCGGAACCGGAGAAATTTCGAATGACACTAAGTTACCTCAACAGGGATATGAAAATCACCAACAATAAGAATATCATACTTTTTCTTGAGAGTAGGGAGAGGAAATTCGAAACCTCCAAATATAATCGATGGAACTTTTCCAATAGAGTTGATACTATAAACTTGAGGTTGTTTCCTTGGAATATGTACCGTGTGCTCATTGCCATTAACATGAAAAGTGCGGTTGCCTTTAGTGCAATCAATAACAGCCCCTGCAGTATTAAGGAAAGGTCTTCCAAGAATAATAGACATACTATCATCCTCGGGAATATCAAGAATAACAAAGTCCGTTAAAATAGCAACGTTCGCAACTACAACAGGCGCATCCTCACAAATACCGACAGGTATAGCAGTTGATTTATCAGCCATTTGCAAAGATATTTCAGTAGGTGTCAACTTATTCAAGTCCAGTCTACGATATAAAGAGAGAGGCATAACACTGACACCGGCTCCAAGATCACATAAAGCAGTTTTAACATAACTTCTTTTAATGGAGCATGGTATAGTAGGTACTTCGGGATCTCCAAGTTTCTTTGGTATTCCACGCTTAAAAGTATAATTAGCAAGCACGGTGGAAATTTCAGCTTCAGGTATCTTTCTTTTATTAGTAATAATATCCTTCATATACTTAGCATAAGGATTTGTTTTGAGCACATCAGTTAATTGCATACGCAAAAACATGGGTCTAATCATTTCAGCAAAGCGCTCAAAATCCTCATCATCCTTTTTCTTGGATGGTTTCGGAGGAAAAGGCATGGGTTTCTGAACCCATGGTTCCCTTTCTTTACCATGTTTCCTAGCAACAAAATCTCTTTTATCATAACGTTGATTCTTTGATTGTGGGTTATCAAGATCAACAGCAGGGTCAACTTCTACATCATTATCATTACTAGGTTGAGCATCAACATGAACATCATCATTAACATTATCACTAGGTTCATATTCATCACCTGATTGTGTTTCAGCATCAAATACAGAGGTATCATTTGGATTCTCAGGTGGTTCAGCGATAGGTTCACTAGAAGTTTGCAAAGTCCTATCATTTTTCTTTTTCTTCCTCTTAGAAGAACTAGGTATATCAATATTGTTTCTCTGAGAATCTTGCTCGATTCTCTTAGGGTGGCCTTCAGGATACAAAGGTTCCTGAGTCATTCTACCAGTTCTAGTAGCCACTCTAACAACATAATCATTTTTCTTACTATTCATTTCATCAAGCACTTCTTTCTAAGCTTTAAGTACTTGTTCTACTTGAGTGGTGACCATAGAAGCATGTTTACTAACAAGTTTAAGTTCACTTCTAATATCAGCCATATAATCACCCAAGCGTTTAGTCATAAAGGTATCCTGTTTTAATTGTCTACCAAAATAAGCAATAAAGTAACCTTGCTTAAACATAAATTCATCAAACTCATCCAAGCACTGACAAGCAATTTTAGTAGGAGGGACTTCAGCTTTATCATATCTATAGAGAGAATTTACCTTTACTACCTGTGTCGGGATGTCGGGAGGTTCTTCATTAAATAAGTAATTGAGATCATATACTTCTTCAATAGGAGGTAAATTAAGACCATGTATTTCTTCAATAGGAGGTAAATTCTTAACATCTTCAGCTTTAATACCTTTTTCTTTCATAGATTTCTTTGCCTCTTGCATATCTTCCGGACTGAGAAATAGAACACCTCTCTTCTTCGGAGTTGGTTTAGGAATAGGCTCAGTAATTGGCTCTGGAACTGGCTCAGGAGGTAACTCGGGAGGTGCCCAATTATTTGCATTAGCCAACATATTATTCAATAGAATTTCAGCGTCATCCGGTGTTCTTTCCCTGAAAAGAGAACCAGCACAACTATCCAGGTAATCTCTGGAAGCATCAGTTAATCCATTATAAAAGATATCAAATATTTCAGGTTTCTTAAGAGGATGATCAAGCAAAGCATTAAGTAACTTGATAAGCCTCCCCCAAGCTTGTGGGAGACTCTCTTCTTCAATTTGCACATAATTGTATATTTCCCTCAAAGCAGCTTGTTTCTTATGAGCAGGGAAATATTTAGCAGATAAGTAATAAATCATATCCTGGGGACTTTGCACACAACCAGGATCAAGAGAATTATACCATATCTTAAAATCACCCTTTAATGAGAATGGAAATATCTTGAGTAAATAAAGGTAGCGCGATCTCTCATTATTAGTAAACAGGGAAGCTATATCATTTAACTTAGTAAGATGTGCCACAACAGTTTCAGATTCATAGCCATAAAAAGGATCAGATTCAACCAACGTAATTATATCTGGATCAACAGAAAAATCATAATAATCCTGATCAGGCACACAGATAGGCGAAGTAGCAAAAGCAGGGTCGGGTTTCATTCTACCTCTAAAAGATTCTTTACTCCATTTAACTAGCAACCTCTTA
>LR880970.1:558251475-558261723 GCA_904067115.1 Aegilops sharonensis
GGAAATATCTTGAGTAAATAAAGGTAGCGCGATCTCTCATTATTAGTAAACAGGGAAGCTATATCATTTAACTTAGTAAGATGTGCCACAACAGTTTCAGATTCATAGCCATAAAAAGGATCAGATTCAACCAACGTAATTATATCTGGATCAACAGAAAAATCATAATAATCCTGATCAGGCACACAGATAGGCGAAGTAGCAAAAGCAGGGTCGGGTTTCATTCTACCTCTAAAAGATTCTTTACTCCATTTAACTAGCAACCTCTTACGTTCACGTTTATCCTGGCAAGCAAGAATAGCTTCAGAAGATTCAGCATCAAAAAGATAACCCTCAGGAATAGCAGGCATAAGTTCATCATCACTAACATTATCGTGTTCAGGTTCAATAATTTCTCTTTCTCTAGACCTAGCAATTTTCTCATCAAGATATTCACCAAGTGGCACAGTAGTATCAAGCATAGAAGTAGTTTCATCACAAGTATCATGCATAGCAGAAGTGGCATCATCAATAACATGCGACATATGAGAATAAATAGCAGTAGTATGTTTAGGTGTCGCAAACTTACTCATAACAGAAGGAGAATCTAGTGCAAGGCTAGATGGCAATCCCTTACGTCCCCTCGTAGTTGAGGGCAAAATAGTAGTTCGATCATCTTTCAAGTTCTTCATAGTGTCCAGCAGATATAAATCCCAAGTGACTCAAAGAATAGAGCTATGCTCCCCGGCAACGGCGCCAGAAAATAGTCTTGATAACCCACAAGTATAGGGGATCGCAACAGTTTTCGAGGGTAGAGTATTCAACCCGAATTTATTGTTTCGACACAAGGGAAGCCAAAGAATATTCTCAAGTATTAGCATCTGAGTTTTAATTCAACCACACCTGGAAATTTAGTATCTGCAGCAAAGTGTTTAGTAGCAAAGTAATATGATAGTGGTGGTAACGGTAACAAAAGTAAAGACAGTAAAAGTAATGTTTTTGGTATTTTGTAGAGATTGTAACAGTAACAACGGAAAAGTAAATAAGTGTAAACCAGTATATGGAAAACTCGTAGGCACCGGATTAGCGATGGATAATTATGCCGGATGCGGTTCATCATGTAGCGGTCATAACATAGGGTGACACAGAACTAGCTCCAGTTCATCAATGTAATGTAGGCATGTATTCCGTATATAGTCATACGTGCTTATGGAAAAGAACTTGCATGACATCTTTTGTCCTACCCTCCCGTGGCAGCGGGGTCCTATTGGAAACTAAGGGATATTAAGGCCTCCTTTTAATAGAGAACCGGAACAAAGCATTAGCACATAGTGAATACATGAACTCCTCAAACTATGGTCATCACCGGGAGTGGTCCCGATTATTGTCACTTCGGGGTTGCCGGATCATAGCACATAGTAGGTGACTATAGACTTGCAAGATAGGATCTAAAACTCACATATATTCATGAAAACATAATAGGTTCAGATCTGAAATCATGGCACTCGAGCCCTAGTGACAAGCATTAAGCATAGCAAAGTCATAGCAACATCAATCTCAGAACATAGTGGATACTAGGGATCATACCCTAACAAAACTAACTCGATTACATGATAAATCTCATCCAACCCATCACCGTCCAGCAAGCCTACGATGCAATTACTCACACACGGCGGTGAGCATCATGAAATTGGTGATGGAGGATGGTTGATGATTAGGGCTTGGCGGCGGCTCCGTATCGTAAAACGCGATGATTTCTTCTCTCTGATTTTTTTCTCCCCGAAAGCCAATATATGGAGTTGGAGTTGGCGTCGGAGGGCCACCAGGGGGCCCACAAGGTAGGGGGCGCGCCGAGGGGGGGGGGGCGCTCCCCACCCTCGTGAGCAGGGTGTGGGCCCCCTGGTCTTCATCTTTTGCGAGGATTTCTCTTTATTTTTTCTAAGGTGTTCCATGGAGTTTCAGGACATTCCGAGAATTTTTATTTTCTGCACAAAAAACAACACCATGGCAGTTCTGCTGAAAACAGCGTCCGTCCGGGTTAGTTCCATTCAAATCATACAAGTCAGAGTCCAAAACAAGGGCAAAAGTATTTGGAAAAGTGGATACGACGGAGACGTATCACCGCTCTGCCGATCTTGGTCCTGTTGCACTGGAATGGCAACCTTTGGCTGATGCCTTGGTCTGTGCTTGCCCCCTTTGCACCAAAGAGGAAACGAGGACACTGTGCAGGCTGGCGCCCGCCTGGTCTTGATCGTCATGGCTTGCGTCATGAGCACCTCGCGAGGTACCCTTTCATTGATCTCTCCGCCTCCTCGCGAGCTTTGCCTGGCGAGGCCGCTCCTGAAGAAGCCTCCTGTCGTCCGCCCCGCGAGGCTTGGCCCCTCGCGAGGGTCTTGAGCTTGAGTCGATGAAGATGGGACGCACTGGGCCACCACTTGAGCCACGCCGCAGGACGCAGGCAAGCAAGTCTGGTGACCCCCGTTCCCAGAACGCCGACAGCCCAAGCCTCTCGCGCACCTTCCCGGCAGGCCGATATCTTCCATAATCAGAAGCGCCGCCGCGCTCCCTTGAGTAGTTGTACAAGCCCCTCCATACTTCCTGGAGGGGAGTCGGATGGCCATAAAGCCTTGGAAATACTTTGCATCGTCCGCCAAGCTTGATCATGCATTTACGACAGCTCTTGAAGCAGACTGCTCGACGATCCGGACAGCTCCTCTTCAGGACGGCCCAGTAATATACCTACAGACAAAATTATTGTCAGTTTATTTCCTTGTCGAACTACGTAAAGGTAAGTCCAAAGACATACTAAATATGCCGCCTCGCAGCTTCTTATTCTCCTTCATGGAGTCAGCTAGCTGGGCCCGCACATCTTTTAGCTCTTCGCCGAGTTTGGTGGTCGCATCTTGGAGTTTGTTCTTCTCCATCCTGACTTGTGTCAGTATAAGTTCGCTCGCAGCCAGTTGCCTTTGAGCTCTTGGATTTCCTGCTTGTGCGACCTTCGGTGCCTCTGTCATATGATTCACACCTGTATTAATACTCCTGGAATATGATCATGTTTTCTTGATAGAGGGGAACATTACCAGACGCCGCCTTCTTGGATTTCTCCAGTTCGGCGGTAGCAGCAGTCAGCTAGCCCTGACACTTTTTCAGCTCTTGAGACAACAGATTGTTCTTCTCCGTGAGCACCTGGGTATACAATGATCCTTAAATCAGTTGCCTAAACTTCTTCAAGTCTCGGGGGCTAGTGGTACATAATTATCAGAATTGTGCAAGTATGAACTTACCCGCATATCTTTCAAATACTGGTTTGTGGCTCTGGTAAGCCCATCTCGAGCAGCTCAGATGTATGCATCACCCGAGTTGAAGGCATTGAAAGCCTCTTCTAAAAAACCAGGATCGCGAAGAGCGGCCTTCAGGCGCCGATGATTCATGGCGCTTTCACTTCGGAGTTTGTGGCGGATACTTTATCCGAATCCTCCGCAGAAGGACAATCCGGTGTCACTTCCGTGTTAGCCTCAGTCCTCGTGACAGGGTCCGGAATTCGGCTAGTAGAGTCATGACCGGCTGGATCCCTGGACACAGTCCAGTGAATGTTTTTCCTAATAAGACACAACGGATAATGTCATACTTTAAGATGATGGCCATGGGGCATATTTAAAACCATACCTCTTTAACGAAGGCACAACCATATCTCTATTTGCCTTCCTCTTCAAAGGCCTGGCCGTCGTAGGCACCGCCTTCTTGCGCGTCGCCTCACGTGTTGCATGGCGCGCCGATGGCCTCCCCTTTAGAGCATAATATAATGTGGTGGGTAAGGCGGAAGGGGGAAATTCTCCCAAAGGACAAGTCTCCTAAATTACTTACATGCAATGCAGGGAGGAGACCGGGATAGTCAGCAATGATGGCCACTTCGGTGCCGTGGCAGCTCGCCTAGTAAAACACCCCTTCCCGAGCTCCACGAATATATCTAGATCCTCTTTGAATCCAGGGTCAAGGGCCTGGTTGTGGTCCTCTGGCTGTGGTGCGGGGCTATGGATCTCCCTGGTGACTTTCCGCCATTCCTGTTATAAATGACGGATTAATATTTATGAAAAAGGATATAGGGAGTTGATGGAGTAGAGTAGTGGGACGCAAACTCACCCAGCTGGGAGGGTTGTACATGGAAAATCCATCCCTGGGCTTAATGTGGATGAACTCCTCCTCCTCCCCTTTGTATAATCCGGACAGTATTTCGCCAAAGTAGCGTAAGTGTCCCGACCTTTCCGACCATAGCGGGTGGTATCATCTTCTCCATTGAAGTGCCACATGGGGCACCCTTAGTATTGGAGTGGTTGAACCCCTCATATTATGGATATCACCATAACCTCGACTATTGACAATCTGGATTGAGCGAGCGTCTTTATCTTGCTCATCAGTTGGTGGACTTCCATGCTATCTTCCTCCCTGGGGCTCCGAGGACACCGGTTGAGGCGTTTCTTCAATGGAGTATTTGAATATTCAGGAAGACCCCTCCGGATTGGGTCAGGAAGGGATATGTCTTCAACCTAAAACCATTCGGAAGGCCGTTCTTTGGATGCCTTCTTCGGCGTACCGGATAAGTATCTGGTCCCGGTGATGCGCCATATCTCGGCTCCGCCCACTTGGAATATTGATCCCTCTTGATTACGAGGGATGAGCCAAAATAGCTTCTTCCATAACTCGAAATGGGCCTCACAACCCAGAAATAGCTCGAAAAGAGCAACATAACCCGGAATATGCAGGATAGAGGCAGGTATAAAGTTTTGCAGTTGGAGGCCATAGTGCTCCAGAAGCCCTCGGAGGAATGCATGGATTGGAAATCCGACGCCTCTCAACAAATAGGGAACAAAGCATACTCGTTCCCCCTGGGTGGATTGGGAAACTTCTCGGCCTGCTCCCCGCCGTTGAAAGAAGCCAATCCGGCTCGCACGGGGACTAGATCTGTGGGGGGAAGAAATCCCTGGGTCTGCATCTTCACCAGCTGGCCATGGGATACAGAGCACTTTACCCAATCACCCTGTTTGGAGTTGTGGGAGCGGGAGGAAGAGCTAGGAGCGCTAGCCATGTTGGGGTGGTTTTCGCGGGCATGCTCTAAGGATTCCTCGATTGGGGGAGATGGTGTGGATTAGATTTGAAGATCCCCATCTCCTTAAATAGAAAATTTTCTCATGGGGTCGGGGTGGTAAATGTAAAAATGACTCGCATTCGCTCGACACGTGGAAGCTAAAATCATGAAGGTGCAGAAGCGGATGAGCGCGTCATTAAATGAAAAGTCGAGAACTGCTATTTAAGTCAGGTACTTCGAAGTATTCAGGGAAGGAACCCGCCTTGCAATGTCGAAGACAATCTGCACGCCGGACTCATAGTCATTGAAGCGTGGTTTTAGGGCTACTGAGGGAGTCCTGGATTAGGGGGTCCTCGGACAGCCGGACTATATACTTTGGCCGGACTGTTGGACTATGAAGATACAAGATAGAAGACTCTGTCCCGTGTCCGGATGGGACTCTCCTTTGCGTGGAAGGTAAGCTTGGCGATTTGGATATGTACATTCCTTTCTCTGTAACCGACTTTGTGTAACCTTAGCCCCCTCTGGTGTCTATATAAACCGGAGGGTTTAGTCTGTAACCACAACAATCATAACCTCATAGGATAGACTTCTAGGTATTAGCCATTACGACCTCGTGGTAGATCAACTCTTGTAATACTCATATTCATCAGGATCAGTCAAGCAGGAAGTAGGGTATTACCTCCATAGAGAGGGCTCAAACCTGGGTAAACATTATGTCCCCCGCCTCCTGTTACCATTAGCCTTAGATGCACAGTTCGGGACCCCCTACCCAAGATCCGCCGGTTTTGACACCGACACCGGCCACTAGGGGCGCGCCAAGCACTACAAAAAAAATACACTTCCGTGATGATACGTGTTTGTCACAGTAGGTCACTTTTTTGTCATGCATGTACATCCATGATGATTTTATGAAAGAATCAAGATAGTCATACCTGTGCCGTCGTAGAAGTGTTCCATGACTTGACCAAAATTATCATCACGGAAGTGTCCACTTCCATGACGATAAATCGTGCGTCACAGAAGTGCTCTCATCAAGGGTGACCGACACATCGCATCCACCGTAACGGAATGCCGTTAAGCTATCGGGTCCGATTTTGGATCTGATAACCCGTTAACAGCCCGGACCAATGGGGATTTTCCAGATATAAAATCATCATTGGCTGGAGGAAACACGTGTCAGCTCCGCGTTGGCACAGGTGTCACTCATCCAATGGGAGAGATGCTCCTATGATATGTTCACACGTGGATCGGCCCATAAAGTTTAAATGGGCCGGCCCAACTAAAGGCCCACAAGATTTTGCGGACCATAATGGGCCGGCCCAGCTAATGGCCCACGAGATTTTGCGGACCATAATGGGCTGGCCCAACTAAAGGCCCACAAGATTTTTCGGGCCATAATGGGCCGGCCCAGGTAAAGGCCTACAAGATTTTTATGGGCCATATTGGGCCCGCCCAGGTAAAGGCCCACAAGATTTTTGCAGATCTTAATGGGCCGGCCTACCTAAAGGCCCACAAGATTTTGCCGACATTAATGGGCTGGCCCAGCTGTAGGCCCACAAGATTTTGAGGACCCTAGTAGGTCGGCCCATTAACTCGCTGCCATGTTTTGGGCCAAATGTGGGCCCATATTTGATCCGGTCCATTAATGGCCTGCCACGTTCCGGGCCTAATAATGGCCCATATGAGATCCGGCCCGTTAAAAGCCTACCATGTAATGGGCCAAATTACGGCCCGGATCAGGTCTGGCCCTTTAATAGGCTTTGCGATAAATTATGGCCCATATCAGATTCCGTCCGACAACTGGACACTATGCTTTTGGGCCCACTTGCTAAAGGCCCATTTAGTAATTCGGCCTGATATTAGTTTCGGCATGTTAAGGGCCCGTTTAACATTTCGTCCCTATATTAATTTCAGCCTGTTAAAAGCTCGTCATATAGTTGGGCCTAACTACGGCCTGATTTGCATTCGGCCTGCTCGCAGCGGATAATCTGATTGGGCCAAACAAGGACCGAGACAATTTAGGCTTGTTAAAAGCCCGTGATTTGATTCGCACAATCATGGGCCAGGGTCCATTTTGGGCTGCTACCGGCCCCTGAGCTGTTCGGCACGTTTCAGGCCCAACCTACTTCTCAGCCTCCTAAAAGCCCATTGAGTTTTCTTGCGAAAAGAGGGCCAGCGGTTTACTCGGCCTATTAAAGGCCCGAATCTACTAGGGGGCCAGTTTACATTTAGGCCTTTTAACGGACCAAGATGATGGGGCCCATGATGCGGATCATACATCGTGATTGCATGACGGCCTGATTATGTACCATAATTTTACGGTTTGGCCGATTAACTGTGAAGACAGGATATATATACAGTAAAATAACTGCAGCATCATGAATAAGAAAAACCCTAAACTATACAATAAAGAAACTACGACATATTACATCCACTGGGCATCAAAGTTTGCAACTATGCTAATAAAGCACAATAAGACAACAGATTACATACACTGGGCATCAAAGATCGCCACCATTGTAAATAAACACGCCGACAAAATAATATACAAAATCGACAACACTTCAATAGAGTTCAAGAAAGGTTAGCCCTGCTGGGGAGCTGCAGCGCAAGCAGCTGAGCAAGCTGATGAGACTATGCTTGTTTGACACTTATATCCTCCTCACTCTGAAAGATAATCAAGCAGACATATGACAGGTTTTGCACATAAAAGTCTCAGTGCCGACAATTCATCACATTTCTTACTGACGAATAAAGTGACACATTTTAAATTGCATTAACACAATATGGTATTGTTCAGGTCAAGACATGGCAGGAAATGACATTGTGAAGGAGTTGGCAGCTTCACGACACCACTGGATTACAGATCAAGAACTCATAAGTATCAATGGTTAGTGTGTTGTCAATTTATCCCATTTTAGATTGGCAAATAAAGAGACAGTTTAAATAATAGTAGAATGATATGACATTGTTCATAGTTAAGACATTATAGAATATGAGATTGTGCTGTAGTGGGTAGGTTCACCACACCACTGGATTACGGATCAAGAACAAAAGCATACATACAGTGCAAAAGAAGATCACTTTCTCTGTATAGTTTAATTTACATGGTATGAAGAAGGAACTTGGTTGTACAATTGAAAACTTAAATTGAGAAGGACAAACTTTTGTTTATGAACTACATAATAATCTTTAAACATGTAATTTGATGCAAACACCAAAAATAAACAGCTGTTGCAGTCATGCCTAACCAAATATACACAACAAAGTTTGAAGGCTTGAGAAGGACAAACTTACATTATTGGTGAAGACAGGCTCTATAAAACCCTTGTACATGCTGATGGGGGGGGGGGAATTGAAGAAGTTTACCACAGAATCTTCTTCATAAGCATTGCCTTTATTCTACATTTTGTTAAGAGTAAATATAGATGTGATAATATACGAAAAAATGGAGAATATTTAAGATAAGATGAAGAGTGATGCTACATAACCAAGTAGCTATAAATGTAAGTGCAGCGATATAGGCAAAATGTACAGCCAAGAGCAATGCACAACTAAACTTCTTCAGTACCATCGATGTTATCCAACCTTATGGTAAGAGTAAATGATGTGTAGAAAATGGAGGGCAAAGGAAAATAAGCTGCAGAGTGATGGTACATGAACAACTACCTGTCAATATAAGTACATTGATAAAGGATATCATGTACTTACAAGAACAATGCAGAGCTAAAAAAATTCATTGGCATTGGATATATTCTACACTAATGTAACCATTCATACAGATCAGGTTATTTGGAGCGAACAATTGATAAGAAAGCTATCATGCATACTGCTGTCACATAATGAACCAGGTATGTATGCAAATACAGTGATACATGACAACATGTACTAAGAAGAGCAAAGCGGCGGGCAGCATATTTGCGATACCCTGTCGTTCTTTTCAAACTGGAATTCTTCTTCGAGCAGATTTCCTGCAAAAAAGATCCGTAAGGCAGATATGGAAAAGGAGAAGTTAAAATTGTCATGTGATTTCGTAGACAGTACCTCATCCTGGGAACGAGACCAGTGCATAACAAGGTTTTTCCATTCAGTGTATTCTAAATTTAGCATAGGAGACTTCACCGGAAATTCGTTTATAGACTTGCCATCAAAGTGTGATTTCCTCAGGTAACACCGATACTGCTGCAATGCTTCCTTGAAAAGCACAAGCAAGCTTTGCTCGTCATGACTATCCGGATTGACCCTCTCCTACTTACAACAATGTAATCTAAATCATTGATGTGCTCAATCAGCAGAAAATAGGAAAATAATAACCATGAATAATAGCACTTACACGAAAGTTGGACATGAATATGTGAACATGGTGCTGGTCTTCACTATAATCTTCCCATGATGGGAATATATGCACGTAGTCCCTAACAACATTGAAAGCATTGTCTTTTAAACCGGGAATAACTAGAATGGGGTTCCAATATGCAGGAATTGGCCGTCTCTGCAGTTGGGATAGGTCCTCGGCCGGTGGACTTGCTGTACTTTTTGCCGGAGTTGGATTTTCCTGTGGTACGGCTGGTGCTATGGCAACTGAAATCGGTATACCTTTTGCTGGAGTGGAGGTCCTGTGTGGTGGGGCTAGTGGTGTGCCCAGTGAAGTATGGGTACAGTCTGCTGGAGTCGGTCCTACGTTTTTTGTCACTGGTTGTACAGCCAATATAAGTGGGGTGTTATCTGATTTCTCCAGCACCACCACATTTTTCAAGGACTTTGTTGGTGCTCCTTCAGGTTCGTCAATCACCCTCTTCCTTTTTGATTTCTGATGCACAAGAACAGCATTTGAGTGAAAAAACATGGTATGATGACAGAGGGAATATGTATTGATAATGGATGGACATGCTCTAGTGCAGAACCGGCCTTTAGTGCCGGTACGTAACGGCCTTTAGTGCCGGTTTTCCAACCGGCACTAAAGAGTGGGGACTAAAGGCACCCCCCCCCCCTTAGTACCGGTTCGTCATGAACCGGCACTAAAGTGACACCACGTGGCACAAGCCAGACCAGTGCGCGCGTAGGACATTAGTACCGGTTGGTAACACCAACCGGTACTAAATGTTTGGGGGGGTTTTGGCTTTATTTTCCATTCAATTTTCTTTTTCTGGTATTTCACGATACTACAAATTGTACATGTTATG
>LR880970.1:558289270-558318673 GCA_904067115.1 Aegilops sharonensis
ATATAACTAACATTTCTAATATTTATATAACTAAAACCAGAATAATTTCTAACATTTCTATAAATAAAAAACTGAAAAATTTATAACAAACAAACTAATGTGTGTGTGTGTGTGTAGTGTGTGTGTGTGTGTAGTGTGTGTGTGTGTGTCTGTAGTGTGTGTAGAGTGTGTGTGTGTGTGTGTAGTGTGTGTGTGTGTGTGTGGACATGGCGGTCGGGGCGAGCTCACCGGTGAGGCGACAACGGGGCTGCAACGACGGGGCGACGGGACGGGGCGGCGACGACGGGGCAGGGCGGGACGCGGCGACGGGGCGGCCGGGCGCGGCGACGGGGCGGCCGGGCGCGGCGACAGGGACGACGGGGACGGGGACGGCCGGGACGGCGACATCGACGGGGACGGCGACGAGGGACGGGGACGGCCGGGGTCGGTGATGAGGGGTGGGGGCGGCGACGTCGACGGGGACGGCGTCGATCGGGGTAGGGCGGCGCGACGGAGGGAGGAAACAGAGGGAAGAAACATAGGGAAAGTGAATTTTTTTCAACTGGTGTATATATAGGATGGACCTTTCGTACCGGTTGGAGCAACAAACTGGTACTAAAGGTCTGTTTTGGCCAGGCCAAGCGGCGGGAAGCGCACCCCCTTTAGTACCGGGTTGTGGCTCCAACTTGTACTAAAGGGAGGGTCTTTAGTACCGGTTGGAGCCACGACCCGGTACTAAAGGGGGTGCGCTAGCTCCAGGCGGTGCGCAAGTTTAGTCCCACCTCGCTAGCCGAGGGGCTACCGCGCTGGTTTATAAGCCCCAGTGCGGTAGCTCTCTCGAGCTCCTCTCCGAAGCAGGCCTACTGGGCCTACCTGTCTTCTTCTGCCAAGTGGGCCTACCGGGCCTTTGCGGGCCTGCATCCTAACCTAACAAAAGGTTGTGTTCCTAGTCGTATGCAGGCCGCTTTGGCCCAGTAGGCGGGCTTTTTTATTTTCTTAATTTTTTTCGCTTTATTTATTTTTGTTTTATTTTTTTTGAATTGTTTTTTGCTGTATTTAGAGTTTCTTTGTGAATATTTTTGCTTTTGGTACGAAAAATTACAAACTTTCTGTAAGTGCCGGTAGTTTTCAAATTTGAATAGTTTAAATTTTGAATTATTTGAAATTTGTGTGAATCACTAGTTTGTGAATAACTTAACTTTGAAAAAAGTTTTTTCAGTGATTATTTTTTATGTTTAATATGAGTGTGTTTTATCATTATATTCAATTTGGTAATGCTTAGGTTATTTAAAAAATGAAATGCCTTTGTAACAGTTGAGTTTTCGTCGGAAGCCCTGATACTTCAAAAGAGATTGTCCATTTTGTACACGAAGTGCATCCAGTTTTTGCCGTAACCCTCTCTACTTTTTTGCACATACTATTTGTATGAAATTATGATACCATGCCAACTGTCAACCTTTTCTGAGTTCTTTTGAAATGCTTTTCAATTTCAGGGTCATTTAGCTGGAAAAAATCAATAAATGCATGAAAAGAATTTGTTTGCATATAAAATTTCTTCGCGTTTCAAATGCCAAAACACATAACTACCCTAACTATTACAGACATTCCCTCCTGGGTGTGAAACACAGAAGAAAGTGATGATAGTGAAGCCGATCACATCCCAGATCTTTGGGTGTGAAACTTTTTCTTCGCGTGTGTCCCTTTGCGCCGTAGCCATGGAAAATCTCATCATTTAACTGGATGCTCGGGTCAATATTCACTGTGAATGGAGCAATTTCATCAAACTTTTCATAATCTTCTGACATGTCTGTCTTGTCATCCACTCCCACGATGTTTCTTTTTCCTGAAAGAACTATGTGGCGCTTTGGCTCGTCGTATGATCCATTCGCTTCCTTATCTTTTCTTTTTGTCGGCCTGGTAGACATGTCTTTCACATAAAAAACCTGCGCCACATCATTGGCTAGGACGAATGGTTCATCTGCATACGCAAGATTGTTGAGATCCACTGTTGTCATTCCATACTGCGGGTCTTCCGTTACCCTGCCTCGTGTCATATTGACCCATTTGCACCGAAACAAAGGGACCTTCAAATCACCTCCATAGTTAAGTTCCCATATGTCCTCTATGTAACCATAATATTTTCCTTTCCCGTGCTGGTTGTTGCATCAAAGCGGACACCACTGTTTTGGTTGGTGCTCTTCTTATCTTGGGCGATCGTGTAAAATGTATTCCCATTTATCTGGTACCCTTTGAAAGTCATTTTATTCGAAGATGGTAACTGGGATAACGAGTACAGGTCATTTTGAATATCGCCATCATTTAGGGCACGTTTCTACAACCAACCGGCGAAAGTCCTCGTTTGTTCGCGTGTAATCCAGTCGTTAGACTTCTCCGGGTGTTTGGACTGTAGAAAATTCTTGTGTTCCTCCATATACGGAGCCACCAAGGCGGAATTCTGGAGAACTGTGTAGTGTGCTTCAGTGAGAGAATGCCCGTCCATACATATTATTTGATGCCCTCCTAGCGTGCCTTTTCCTTCCAGTCTGCCCTTATGCCGCGATTCAGGAACACCAATCGGCTTAAGTTCAGGAATAAAGTCAATACAAAACTCAATGACATCCTCATTTTCCTGGCCTTCGAGATGCTTCCTTCTGGCCTAGGACGGTTATGAACATATTTCTTCAAGACTCCCATGAACCTTTCAACGGGGAACATATTGTGTAGAAATACAGGACCCAAAATGTTAATCTCTTCGCAAAGGTGAACTAGGACGTGCATCATGATGTTGAAGAAGGATGGTGGGAACACCAACTCGAAACTAACAAGACATTGCACCAAATCATTCTATAACCTTGGTATGATTTCTGGATCGATTACCTTCTGAGAGATTGCATTGAGGAATCCACATAGCTTCACAATGGCTAATCGAACGTTTTCCTGTAGAAGCCCCCTCAATGCAACCGGAAGGAGTTGCGTCATAATCACGTGGCAGTCATGAGACTTTAGGTTCTGGAACTCTTTCTCTGCCATATTTATTATTCCCTTTATATTCGACGAGAAGCCAGACGGTACCTTCATGTTGAGCAGGCATTCGAAGAACATTTCCTTCTCTTCTTTGGTAAGAGCGTAGCTGACCTGACCCTGATGTATGCCGTCTTTTCCGTGCATACATTGCTGGTCCTCCCGTGCCTCTGGTGTATCTTTTGTCTTCCCGTACACGCCCAAAAAGCCAAGCAGGGTGACGCAAAGATTCATCGTCACGTGAATCCCGTCGATTGCGGAGCGGACCTCTAGGTCTTTCCAATATGGCAGGTCCCAACATATAGATTTCTTCTTCCACATGGGTGCACGTCCGTCAGCGTCCTTCGGAACAGGTTGTCCGCCAGGACCCTTTCCAAAGATTACCTGCAAATCCTTGAACATATCATGTACATTAGCACCAATACGGTGGCGAGGCTTCGTCCAGTGATCCGTCTCACCTTTGAAATGCTTGCCTTTCTTTCTTACGGGATGCCTTGTCGGAATAAATCGACGATGTCCCAGGTACACATTCTACCTACAACTATCCAAATATATACTGTTGGTATCATCCAAACAGTGCGTGCATCCGCGGTATCCCTTGTTTGTCTATCCTGAAAGGTTACTGAGAGCAGGCCAATCATTGATGGTCATGAACAGCAACGCCTTTAGGTCAAATTCTTCCTGTCCGTGCTCATCCCACGCGCGTACACCTGTTCCATTCCACAGTTGTAACAATTCTTCAACTAATGGCCTTAGGTGCACATCAATGTCGTTGCCGGGTTGCTTAGGGCCTTGGATGAGCACTGGCATCATAATGAACTTCTGCTTCATGCACAACGAAGGAGGAAGGTTATACACACATAGAGTCACAGGCCACGTGCTATGGTTGCTGCTCTGCTCCCCAAAAGGATTAATGCCATCTGCGCTTAGACCAAACCATACGTTCCTTGGGTCACCTACAAACTCCTCCCAGTACTTCCTCTCGATTTTTTCCACTGCGAACCGTCAGCGGGTACTCTCAACTTTCCGTCTTTCTTACGGTCTTCTGTGTGCCACCGCATCGCCTTCGCATGCTCTTTGTTTTGGAACAAACGTTTCAACCGTGGTATTATAGGAGCATACCACATCACCTTGGCAGGAATCTTCTTCCTGGGGCGCTTGCCCTCGACATCACCAGGGTCATTGCGACTGATCTTATAACACAATGTACCGCATACCGGGCAAGCGTTCAAATGCTCGTACTCACCGCGGCAGAGGATGCAGTCATTAGGGCATGCATGTATCTTTTGCACCTCTAACCCTAGAGGGCAGACAGCCTTCTTTGCTTCATACATACTCTCGGGCAATTCGTTGTCCTTTGGAAGCATATTCTTTATCATTACCAGCAACTTTCCAAATCCCTCGTCAGATACACCATTCTCTGCTTTCCATTGCAGCAATTCAAGTGTGGTGCCCAACTTTTTTTTGTCAGCTTCGCAATTCGGGTACAACAATTTCTTGTGATCCTCTGACATGCGCTGCAACTTCGTCCTCTCCAGATCACTTGCGCAGTTTCTCTTTGCATCGGCAATGGCCCGACCTAGATCATCAGCAGGCTCATCTGATGCCTCTTCTTCAGCTTCTTCCCGCATTGCCGGCTCAGCTTGTTCTCCAATTGTTGTGTCATCGTATTCTGGGAACCCATGGCCAGGATAGCCGTCGTCGTCCTCTTCTTCTTCATTGTCTTCCATCATGACCCCTATTTCTCCGTGCTTGGTCCAAACATTATAGTGGGGCATGAAACCGGACTTAAATAGGTGGACGTGAATGGTTTTTGACGTAGAGTAACTGTGGCCATTCTTACAGCCAGCACATGGACAAGGCATAAAACCATCCGCCCGCTTGTTTGCCTCAGCGGACCGCAAAAAAGTATGCACGCCATTAATGAACTCGGGAGAGCGTCGGTCATCATACATCCATTGTCGGCTCATCTTCATTACACAACACCGAATAGACCAAATTAATACAAGTTCATACATAAAGTTCATATACAGCACTTAATTAAATGCAACATACAAATAACTCTCTAGCTAAAGAATTTAAATGCAACAACAAATGTGATCAAGATCGCAACTAAGGTAACAATTCATCCAACAGCATAATGATACCAAGCCACACTATCAATGGCATATTTTCTAATCTTTCTAATCTTCAACCTCATTTTCTCCATCTTGATCTTGTGATCATCGACGACATCGGCAACATGCAAATCCAATTCCATCTTCTCCCCCTCAATTCATTTCAATTTTTCTTTCATATACTCGTTTTCTCTTTCAACTAAATTTAACCTCTCGACAATAGGGTCGGTTGGAATTTCCGGTTCACATACCTCCTAGATAAAAATATCTATGTCAACTTGATGGGCATAATTTTTCATCAACATGAAATGCAACAACTAGTTTTAAAAGAGAATATACCACATCCGAATCATAACAAGGACGAGGGCCGACGGGGACGGATATCAAAACCATGGCACTATGTATAACAAACAACGTACGGGTAAGATAATTATACGAGTAACTATATATCCAAATCACACAAACATCAATTTGGTAATGTAAAACATTCATGAACAAGAGCCTCACCACAAGGTGGTGCCGGCGACGGGACGGTGCGGGCAATCGACGGTGGTTATGACGGAGATTTAGATGGCACTAAGTAAACCACACCTACATATGCAAACTAAGTGTTATTTTTGACCTCAAATTGCATATAAATCAAATACTAGCAAATATAATTCCTCCCAAATTAATCACTATACAAAGCATTGCAAGAGCTAATCTAGGAATGAGAGTTGAAAGGACAAAGTTGCTAACCTTTGTGATCATTTGAATGGATGGGGGCCTTCAAATCTTGACAAATTTTGGGCAAAATTTGTGAGGAGCTTGAGGAAGAGAGGGGAAGAACAGAGGAAGTGAGGGGAAAGGGGAAGAACAGAGTGGCTCAGGTGGACGAAGGGTTTATGTACGTCGACCTTTAGTACCGGTTCGTGCCACAAACCGGTACTAAAGGTGCTGGAGGGGCCCCAGACTGACAACACCCTGCCACCACTCTCTTTAGTACCGGTTCGTGGCACGCACCGGTGCTAAAGGTTCGCCATGAACCAGTACTAATGAGAACGGCTGGCTAGCCGTTGGAACCGGCACTAATGGACACATTAGTGCCGGCTCAAAATCAAACCGGCACTAATGTGTCTCATATTAGGTCCTTTTTCTACTAGTGATGGCATCTCGACATATATGATGAGTAAACTAAGCAGATGGCGGTGCAAAAAAGTAGAAGAAATGCAAGACAACATATGCATGATACGCGCAATCAATAAAACCTTGCCAAATTAGAATAGGCACCTTGATGGGTGCACAGCACAGGCCATCTGCCTTTAACTCCTCGAGGTTAGAATAGTCATTAGGATCATATTCTGAACAAGAATCAACAGGTGGGGAGCGTATGAGTTTCATTGCATCCAGAATGGCACTCAATGCCTTGGTGCCAATTTTGTAAGTCATTGCAGTGTTTAGCTTCAAGAGTGGACTGCTGCTAGTGCGACACAAAGCATCTACACAGATCATACTGTAGATATAACGTGAAAACCGTAAGCATCAAAGTAAAATCAGCAAAGTGGAACTTGCTGGAATATATGTGCTAGTATTGCTGGTACGACTAGAAAGGCTTCGGATACCTGTTCTCATCAACTCAAGGTGCGGTACTATTAATAACTATTAATATCAGTGTAACTCCCAAAGGCGACATAGCTCCCCGCATTTCCTTGCTATTCTTATAGGATTCAAGTGGGCAGGCCACTACAAATCCTATTCCTATGTTTACAAAATCCTACGAATCAAAGAGGCTCAAAGTGTCCATCACAACCGACCGTATAGACCTCTATACTGCAAATGTCCCTACTCATCTTCACTACAAGGAACATACTGTACTACTATCATACTCCCTCCGTTCCAAAATATAAGTCTTGGTAGAGATTTCCACTATGGATCACATATAGATGTATCCAGATACATTTTAGAGTGTAGATTCACACATTTTGCTCCATATGTAGTCCATGGTGGAATCTATACAAAGACTTGTATTCAGGAACGGAGAGAGTACTTATTAAGGAAGAACGGAAGAGGAACATGGTAAAGAAGAGCAAGCATATTTTGGATAATAAAATGTTCGTTGCGCAGTGCCCACACATGATGAACCAGAGCGCATTAAGAATGCAACTCCCTGCTGTCTCTCGACCATTTCAGGCAGTTGGATGAAGATCCTACGTCTCCTAACCCTTCTTCTTCCTTGTCTTTGATTCTTCCCATACAGAACACCGCACAGGCCACCGGTCGGACCACTGGCCCCCATCGCCTGTGTTCCTCCGCCACCCCCACCCCCGCCCCCACCCGCGTCGAGTTTTCTTTGTTCAGCGAGACCCCACCCCCCCACACACAACCACCATCCCCACCTGAGCCCCTTCGTTCGCACCGGTGAACTCCGGCGAGCTCTGAAAAATCGAATGACCCAATTTTGAAATTTAGTCTACTGTGATTTAACTAGTGTATAATATAAAAGGGGAAAACCATAAGCATTGGGAGTATAATGTTGAGCATTCCATGGCAGATCTGAAGGTGCAAAATGGACAAAGGAAACTTCGCAACCAATGTTTGCTTTCAACTAGCAAGTAAGTGATGGACAAGAAATCAGAGTAAAGCAATGGTGATCTATTTTCTTGCTGCGATAAATAAGTTGAGCAAATATGCAAGAGTACCACCTCTGGTGTGGCGCCATGTATGCATCTGCTGAGAATTTGACGGTGCTGCGGTAGCGATGGCGATCGGCCGCGTGGAAGCGGGTCTAGGAGGGTAGACGGTGGCGGTGGGGCGCGGTGGATGAGACGGTCGTAGGAGCGGCGCCGACAAGGTTGACGACGACGGGGATGAAGCGAGAGGATGGGATGCAAGGATCCCGGTCCGAAGCCATGGATGAGAGAGGTCGATCTCTTGTAATGGACGGCGGTGTCAGGGTATCAACTCCGGCATGGTGGAGGAGGACGACAGTGGATGGGTTGGCGGACGGAAGAGGCTGGGGTGGAGAGGGTGCTGTGGCGCCCACGGAGTACGAATCGGGAAAAGGGAGGTAGAGAGGAAGGGGAACCATGTATTCAGGGCGCGCTTGTCTCAAATGCGAGGAAATCTACAAACTTAGCTCCCGTTTCAAATTTCCTACATCACAACAATATTAGTCTGTTGGGGATAGGACGGTAATCTCGCATACACCAAATATTTGCCGATGATAGTTTGTTTTTGGCTCCCACCGTGTACAAATCGGGGAGGGAGTCAATTTCGGCCGAGGACACACTGTGTTTTGGCGCCCACCGTGTATGAATCCGGGTGAGAGGCAGTAATGTCACGTTTGGGTGAAATTACAAACCTACCCCTATCAAAACCTATAGAAATCGACCAGGTAGGCTTTGCGTGGCAGGGATAGGCAGTAGTAATTTCCATCTCGCAGATTTTGGTTTCAGGCGGTTACTGCAAGTTTCCCCGCTTCGTTAAAATTTTGCAGAGTGCATGTTTACCATGCCAAATCAATTCGAATCCCTTTTGTATTCTATTCTTTTCGGGCGGGATCCATTTTCGATTGGAATTAAATTCTATATACATCATTTTATATATATATATATATATATATATACTTTCAAAAGCACAACAAAGAATTCTGCTCCTTTATATGTATAATATGATTTACAAATACAATGATCTCAAAATCATAAGGTTAAATTCAAAAAATTTAAACCAAATTATGTTCTACTAAAATGTATGGATCAGTAATATCTACATATTAAATAACATAGATGCACATGAATTCATATGAGTATGCATGTTTGATAGATCAATTTTGGTTCGAGTATGGATTACATGTATCATCATATCGAATTCAAATATTTGAATCCCTTTTATGTTCACTCCTTTCACGCCCATCTCTCTCGCATGCATGCTCCTTCATGTAGCTATCACTCTCTTTTCTCCAGTTCACCCGCACGCTCACCTCATGTTTCTCCTATCCTCGCAAACATGGTCTCTCGACGTCTCCCTTGAGAAGTGTCACACTCTCCCTATCATTATACATTACACGGTTTTCATTATCTCTCACGTCTCTACTGTTCTCTTGTATCACTAGGTACCTAATCTTTCTTTTTCACCGCCACACACACAGTCTCCACACATCTTTCACTTTGACTTTCTCTCTATGGGATTCTCTCACACACCCTATATGTCTCTAGATATGACTCATACCACTAAAATTACTCTCTCTCTCTCTCTCTCTCCTGTAGACACAACATTTGTTGCGGTAACCTTTTCGTCTCCATCCCAGACTGACATTATTCATTTGTTTACCGATCAGACAAACTCCCCCCCCCCTCTCTCTCTCTCTCACACACACAATCCTGCTTCCACTCCCCTTCCTGACTACCGTCTCTCTCTCACACACAAAACTCTCGCTTTAGCACCCCCGACTCGTGTTTCTCTCACAAACATTTATCGACTAGCCTCTACATAGGTTTATACACCCGCACACTCGTGCTTCCACTATCGCATACATGTCTCTCTCCCGCTCCTTGTATCTATGTATATTGTTCTTCCCTTCTTGAGACACGCCCTCTCGATCGTGCACACACACACACACTATCACCTCATTTTAAGCCGATACCTCTCGCACACACACTCTTTGTGTCTTTGTCACACATGCACTCCGTCCTCCTCCTCTCTCTCTCTCTCTCTCACACACATGGGCTTTTTGCAACAACTAGCAAGATGCCCATGCGTTGCACGGAACATCAAGATGCATTTGTATGAGTAGTTTATCTTGTGGGAGAAAAGGATGAACGAGGGAAGGCCTTATTTGCAAATGTGGAGAGGGGTGTGGGTATCTTTTTGCAAAATTGCCATGGTTTCCTTCCTATCCGTCAGATATAGATCAGACGACCTATATTGCAGGATGGCAGGCACACGATCATCACCGACTATGCTTTTTATAAGAGTAGGGATAAAAAATTAGAGTTGGTGATGATGGTGGGCCTGCCATCCTGCAATGTAGGCCGTACGATTTATATTTGATGGATAGGACGGAAAATATGGAAATTTACCCGCACTCCACTCCACATTTGCAGATAAGGCCTTCCCTCGTTCAACCTTTTCTCCCACAAGATCTTGATGCTCCGTGCAACGCACAGGCATCTTGCTAGTGCTAGTAAGAATAGAAGTTAGGCATATACTACTTCTCGAATCTTGAATCCAACAACATTCCTCCCTTATCTCATCAAAACCGCCAAAGGAATATATTTTGAGTGAAACATAACATATTTTTAGTGATATACGTATTTCAAACTAGACATTTTTTCTATCAAATCGATGAATGTGTATTAATCTACTTTGATCGTGTGGCAACACATTGGCACATTGCTAGTAGTTATTATTATTTTTTGGACACCAGACAAACGGTGGAGTACATATACAAAGAGAAGAGGCGCACACACATAGTCGGTCTCTCGCTGTCTCGCACACATGAGTGTTACATAAAGGCAACTTTAACAAATAAACCCTAAAACCCTAGGTTCACAATTGCTGCATTCGTGGGTACCGGGTACATGGTGGAGCACCTTTGTAGGAATAGTCAGCTCACGTGATAATTTGATCCGTAGGAGTTGATGGTCGGGACCACAGGTGAACGACTTGGAGGCGGTGGCTCTCCAGTTGCCACAGATCGAGTAGCAATGTTTAAAATCTCATTTTTAGCGGGGTTAAGAGTTCCGATTCTCAATGGCGCGTTATAAGTACTAACTAGTTTTTAGAACGATTGGTATGGAGCAACAATGGAATTCATAGTACTACGTACCTCCTCGGCATATGGTTGTATGGGTTTATTTTGCGAGATGTTGAACCTGGTAGTTCTAGGGCAAATACTATGGTTTAGATTTGGATGTTGGTTTTCAGTAATGAAAATTGGAAGGGGGAAACCCTTCTTTGATTAAAAAAACTACTACCTCCATTCGGGTTTACTAGTCCCCATCGTATTTTGGGTCAAAGTTTGTCCACAAATTTTACTTGTAAAATGTGAATGGAAAACGAGATTTTGTTATACCAAAACAAAAAAGGACTGGAGGGAGTGATTGCTCTGACACGGACGTGACCTCTCATAGCGCAGGCATTGAACCGGCGCGCCGGCCAAGAGGGCCCCACTCGCTGCAGGCCCGGCTGAGCACGCCTCCTCGCCGCATTCAACCGGCTTCTGACTGCCCCGCATTTCTTCATTGAATCAGCGCGTGTGCAGGCAACACGTCCTTCCATGAGTCGGCGGCATTTTAGAACACAAAAAATGACCAAAATATACTTAATTTACGCATGGTCTTGACTTGTTGTGCTCGCACTGGTAGCAGGAACTAGTAGAAGTTTTTCTTTATTTATAACTCTCCTCACATTTTTTTGGCTTTGAAGTGAATCATGGCTGTGGACATTATGTATGAATGTGCAGATATCTGTGAACATGAGTTTGATGTGGAAGTTGAACTTGGAATGTCGGGCTTGCGCATGAACTATACCATGTCCAATGCTTTGTCTGTTATTGTTTGGAAAGTAATTGCTATTATTACATGACTCGAAAAATATATTTTGTGCCACATCAGTAGATGCACGGACATCACAACAGGCATGCTGACTAGATAAACATTTGAACCTAGCTATTATGAAGGAAGTTTTGTATTGACAACAATTTTAGATAGCAGGAGACTCCTAGCCTGTTCTGCCTCTGCTAGCTTATTTCTAGCTTCTTCCATCTCTTATTTGGCTTGGGTGAAGAGAGCATCTGATTGCTCTTTTCGCTTCTTCAGGTACTCAGCAACATTCTCAAGGGCTACTACACACTTTCTTTCAGCCTTTACTAGAGCCACGAGGACACGGACAGCTAACGACTCCACCTGGCTTGTGTGTAATCCAGCATCATCTAGGAATTTGCACCTTGTGTCTAATCCAGCATCATTAGGGAACTGGCACCTTGTGTGTAATCTAGCCTCATTTTGGAAACATGATCCCGAGGATGACCATACTTCCCTCCTCGCAGGAACTGCATCTTGACATGAAGTTACTTCTTTTTTAGATCAATACTCAGAGCAACCCAGATCCATTTAGTAGAAGCCAGGTAAACATAACTCGGAGAAGTGAACTCAAAAGGGAAAAAAATATAAAAATAGACTACAAGGTGACAACACCCACTTCCTACATCAAGCTAAAAACGAAAGCATTAGGATGATTAAGACTCTTCTTACAACACATCGAAGAACATGAGGCTTAAGAGAAACAGAAATTACAACATATACACATGGAAGAACACAAGGCTAAACGAAAGTAATTGAAAGGGTGTTACTTACCAAAGCTCCTTTTACATGTTCGGTGCAGCTCCTCTTTAACTTGCCATGCTCCTTGAAGATGTCCCCAATATCCCGTGTTTGGTCTTCATTGCTCCTCTGCATGTTCGCACTCGTGGTTTCAAAATCTCAACATGGCAAGAAAAATATACTACTAGTAATACTCGCACATCTTGTCGGCAACATTAAAGCACTCGTCGGTCGGTGTACAAAAGAAGGGGCTCTTCTTTTGACCCCTCTACGTGGTGCACAGGCACTTAGAGCCTTCCGCCACGGCCACACATCACAGGGCAGAAAGGGGAAGCCGGAGAGAAGCAGAAGCCACAAGGAAAACAGGGCAGCGACAGGGACCCTTACTGGGGCAGCCTCAGCAGCCCCGGCAAGACCCTTGCCGGGGCAGCTCGCCCACGCCAGCTGAGCAAGCCACCCTTGAGCCCAGCAACGCCAGACAATGAATTGGACAAGGGCTCGGAAGGCTCCTCCATGGTGGAATGCTGATCTTGGTGAAGACATGGAATGCTCAAGACCAAATGAGGATAGGGGAGGGCAATCATCCTCACCGAAGAAACCCACGAGACCCCCAGCAAGATCCTTGCCGGGGAAATCAGCGCGCCACGGCAAGACCCTTGCCGGGCCACCCAGCAAGACCCTCGCCGGGCCACCCGACAAGGCCCTCGCCAAGCGCACCGGCAGGCCCGCCGCTAGACCCGCTCCAACCAAGTCTTCACCGCTGTTCGCATGCAGCTGCCGACCCAACCAGCTAGGCAGGCACCTGCGTGGCAGCATGCAACCCTTCGTGGAGGCTCCACCACCGCGCCACCTCAGCTGCCTGCCTGCCTACATGGCACCGCATGCATCGCTGGCCAGGGCGCGTGTCGAAGCGAGGGGGAGCGGCGGCGGATGGGACGGGCCTTGCCCCCGTCCCCGATAAAGCAAAGGGACACCTAAGCCTCGCATTAAATGCGTCTTGTCCTGTAATACTAGCAATAACCTCGCAATTCTGTAGCACTTTCCACCTCCTGTGTGCCACTGTGGTAGCCCCTTTCACCTATAAAAGGAGGCCCATGGCACACAGAGAAGGGATTCGGCTCTTTCGAACCTCGCAGCACCTAGAGCTAGTTCGAGAGCTCAAGAACACTAATACATCGACCAAAGTAGGATCTTAGGGTTTTACGCATATTTGCGGCCCGAACCTGGGTAAATCCCCCTTGTGTTGTCTCCTAGTCCCGCTCTCCTCATGATCCCCGCGCCCCGCAACCGTAGAAGGGATTCCAGTGATCCCATAGGTGTCGTTTCCCACCGACATCCTTCGCGCGCCAGGTAGGGGGGCGCAAATTGTGAGGATCTGGCCTAGCAGTTGACCTAGCTGTTCTTCATCGCCAGGGCTCCTGCGGAGAAGGCAGCCAAGAAGGCGGCGCTGCCCATTGGCCGGAGGACACCGAGGCAGCGACGAGAGAGCTAAGTCACGCTGAATTTTAAGTTTTTCTCCTTAAACATAAGGTTATTATCCTCGATGGTTCAGCATATGTATGGGAAGCCTAAACGCAGAGGGGCCCTCCTACAATCGGCAACGCCTTTGTTCTGTTTCGAGTCTGCTCAACAGTTCAGGCGGCCGCGCCAAGAGCGGCAGGGAAGCCTTTCGCCATCGGCAACACTCTCGGTTCTGACTCAAGTCAAGCTCGACAGGTCGAGCGGCCGCGCCAAGGGCGGCAAGGTGCTTTGCCTGGCGGCAAGCACACCCGGCAAGCTAATGGGGATCTGTCCTCAAGGCGCCGCCCTGGGTTTACGTGCCGGCAAGCTTACCCAGTTGATGTAGGGTGGACATACAAAGGAAAGTCGAACAGGAAAATAACATGCATAGTTTCAGGGGCATCACAGAGTTATATTACACAAATTGTCGCCGCGGTTCTAACTCAAGATAGCTTTGTCTTGGTCGTGAACCTGCAGCGGCGAGGAGAACGAGATGCTTAGTCCCGGCGCTGGCCCTCCACCCTCTTGATTTTGTTGATGCGGCTGAGGATGGGCTGGATACGCTCGTTGAGCGCCGTGATGTCGGTACCCTCCGGCAAGCTCTTCAGCACAACTCCAAAATCAAGGTTCGGGTGCTAGTGCGCAATCTTGGTGAGCACCCTGGTCATGGTCCCCCGGCAGAGTATCCGGGATTCCTCGGCTAGGGAGGCCACCCGGTTGGAGTGAAGCCGCTTCAGGGTGCCGACAACCTTCTCGAAGTAGATGGTCAGGTTGGCGTTGGGGCTCAGGCTTGCTTCAGGGGCGTACCCCATCTCCGGCATCCCCATGATGGCCAGCTGATCGGTGACCGTGCAACGGCGGCAAGGCGCCCGAGCCAGCGATTCTCGCCCGCCTTGTGGTCGTTGAGGTTTGTGGTCTCGTTCTTCAGCAGCTGCCTCTCCGTCTCCAGCTCCTTGGCCAGGATCCCTTCCCGGGTCATGGCCGCCGACAGCGTCTCCTCGAGCTCTCCCAGCTTCAGCTTGAGGTCTATGATGGAGGCGTTGGCTTCGAAGAGCTCTCCAGGCTTGCTGATGACCTCGCCCTGCGCCACCGTCAGAGCACCGTTGAGTGTGTGCTTCTCGTGCGCCAGCTTCAGAGCTTGCTCATCCAGCTCCTTCACCTTGCCGGTGTGGGTCTGAGCCAGGGCGTTGAGTGCCTCTTGATGCCTCTACTCTAGCTCCTGGGTCCACTTCAGGACGAGCTTGTCCATTGCCTCGTCCTTGCCGCGGAGCGTGGCAGCAAGCTTCTCCTCGCACTCGGCGAGGTCCTCCTCCTGGGTCTTCAGGGCGGCCTCGTGCTGGGACCGGACGGCTTCGGCTTCATCGGCCAACCTCTTCGCCGTCTCCTGGGCCTTCTCGATGTCAGCCAGCTTCAGGGCGAGCTCCACCTCGCGGTTGGCCAGCTCACCTTGGGCGGCCTTCAGCTCGTCTTGAGCCTGGCAGAACCTATCCTGCGCCTCGGCGACGCGCCCCCCAAAGTCCTCCTCCATCTTCTCCACCACCGCCGTCCTGGAATTGGCCTTCTCCAAGCGAGCGCGGTGGAGCGCCTAGAGCTTCTAGAAGCTGGAGCCCATAGCTTGGAGCAGCTGCTCCTCCTGGGAGCCGGCGCCGCCAGCGCTCGGCTCATCAACAACCTCGAGCCCGGCAGTGGCAAGCGCCTCCTCGTCGAACACCTCTCCCTCAAAAGAAGGAGCTCTACTTTTGAACCCTCTACTAGTGCACAGGCAGTTAGAGCCTTCTGCCACGGCCACACATCACAGGGCAGAAAGGGGAAGCCGGAGAGAAGCCGAAGCCACAAGGAAAACAGAGCAGCGACAAGGACCAAGGCCACGAAGATCGAATGGGCTAAGTAGGTTTCCCCGGCAGGGACCCTTGCCGGGGCAGCCTCAGCAGCCCCGGCAAGACCCTTGCCGCGGCAGCTCGCCCACGCCAGCTGAGCGAGCCACCCTTGAGCCCACCAACGCCAGACAATGCATTGGACAAGGGCTTGGAAGGTGCCTCCGTGGTGGAATGCAGATCTTTGTGAAGACATGGAATGCTCAACATCAAATGAGGATAGGGGAGGGCAATCATCCTCACCGAAGAAAACCACAAGACCCCCGGCAAGATCTTTGCCTGGGAAATCAGCGCGCCACGGCAAGACCCTCGCCGGGCCACCCGACAAGGCCCTCGCCAAGCGCACCGGCTGGGCCGGCGCCAGACCCGCGCCAACCAAGTCTTCACCGCCGTTCGCATGCAGCTGCCGACCCAACCAGCTGGGCAGGCACCTGCGTGGCAGCATGCAACCCTTCGTGGAGGCTCCACCACCGCGCCACCTCAGTTGCCTGCCTGCCTACATGGCACCGCATGCATCGCTGGCCAGGGCGCATGTGGAAGCGAGGGGGAGCGGCGGCGTACGGGACGGGTCTCGCCCCCGTCCCCGATAAAGTGAAGGGACACCTAAGTCTCGCATTAAATGCGTCTTGTCCTGTAATACTAGCGATAACCTCACAATGCTGTAGCACTTTCCACCTCCTGTGTGCCACTGTGGTAGCCCCTTTTGCCTATAAAAGGAGGCCGATGGCACACAGAGAAGGGATTCGGCTGTTTCGAACCTCGCGGCACCTAGAGCTAGTTCGAGAGCTCAAGAACACTAATACATCCACCAAAGCAGGATCTTAGGGTTTTACGCATCTTTGCGGACCGAACCTGGGTAAATCCCCCTTGTGTTGTCTGCTAGTCCCGCTCTCCTCACGATCCCCGCACCCCGTAACCATAGAAGGAATTCCAGTGATCCCATAGGTGTCATTTCCCACCGACATCGTCTGCCATCTTTGAGCATCTCCAACAGAATCGCAACGCGCGGCGCTCTAAAAAAGCGTTTCCAGTGCTGAGATCGAGAAGTAGAGAGACTAGAGAGTAGAGGATAGTTCTCAGCATAGATATATAAAAAATAGATAATTCAACTACTCCTCGTTGTCCGACTCCTCCTCGGTAATGTCCTCCTCCGACGTCTGACTGTAGGCGTGAAGATACCGATCATCATCGGATTCCTAGGGAGACGCTGCTCCTAGCCTCATGTTGAATTGAGCGTCCGCTTTTCGCCTACGCTTGTCCTCGTGATAGGCGGCTCGCTCTGCCCTCCTCTTATCCGTCTCCGCCCTCCTTTGCGCATAGAACTCATGCTCGTTGATGATGTTTTTTGGGAATCGTTGGTGCCACAGCGCCATGGCTTCCTTGTCCGTCTCGGCATCGCCGAGACGGTGCTCCCGCCTCCGGTTGTCGCCACGATCCCCATCGGTCCTAAATCATAGCAGAGGCGCGAGCTCATGCGCCCGCTCCTGCGTCGGCATGTTGGGGAAGTTCAATGTCCACAGGAGGCGGCACGCCACCGCGTCATACACGCGGGCGACCTCGTTGGTGGTGTCGAAATTGCCGAGGCCGAGGCGCATACCGCGGAACCGAATCTCGGTGGAGAAGCCGCTAGAGGGGCGCGCGCAGACGCCGCTGTGTCCCCAAGTTTCCCGGCGATGCGGCGGCATCGTGGCGCGGCAGCGGCGAGGCGAGAAAGAGCGGGGAGAGAGTGGTGGTGAGGCATAGAGCAGGGAGAGAGCGGTGGCAAGGCACAGAGCGGTGGGAGGGCGTTGGATTTTATAAAGCGCGCTGGACGCCGTGCACCAAAACTAGCGCACGCCCGACTGCTTTTTCCCGCACGCGCGCGATCCTTTCCCAACGTCTCTGCTATCTCTACTCTCTTCTCTGTTGTTATATTTATTTTATATTTAATATTTACCTCTACTTTTCTACTGTCTACTTGTTTCTCTATAATTCTTAGAAAAAAATGGATTTGGTGATGATGGTGTTCCTGCCATCCTGCAATATAGGCTATCCGATTTATATCTGACTGATAGGAAGGAAACAATGGGAATTTTGCAAAAAGATACCCACACCCCTCTCCAGATTTGCAAATAAGGCCTTCCCTGATTCATCCTTTTCTCCCACAAGATAAACTACTCATACAAATGCATCTTGATGCGTGCAACGCATGGGCATCTAGCTAGTTCTAAAAAACATTCCATCATTTGCCACACTACTGGTTGTAGATGAAAAACCTACCCAAGCACAGCGCGATACAGGAGCGACGCACAATTAGAAGTTGATATTTTGTTGGACAATGGAGGCTATAACCAATTACTTTTACGGGAACAATAGCACCCAAGAAATTTGAAGGGTAGGTATGAACAAAATTGGAACTGCACATGTACTACTAAGTGATTCAATACACACATTACCAATCGAGGAGGAGAATGATGGTCGCGGCGGCCTCTATGAGTCATGGTCGGCAACGGGAGTCAGTTCATTGTCCATGACGGTGGTGTTTCTGCGCTTGGCATCGGCTTCCGGGAAGCAGATCCGAGACCGTGGAAGACGGTGCCGGGGAAGAGGCTCCGTGTACGATGATCACGTGGGCCAGCTCTAGTGCGGCGTATGAGGTTGTCGATGAGACAGATGCACTGCGGTGGAGGAGTGCGCCGATGTAGAAGGGGAGGAGCACGAAGGCTGCGGTGCTGTGGAGAAGTCTATTTTGTGGTGGGGATAGAAAATTGGTAATATTCAAGTGTACAACTATGGGTGCTGGGGTGGGGTTGGCTGGGTAGGGTGAACCTGAAGTTACAAAAACAGACCCCTACTAAGCGTCATCCGTATGCCTGTTCTGAAGGCTATGATGGTAACTTCCCACTGCTCAAATCAGGGTCACGGGAGATTTTCCCGCCGACCTCAAAATTTTGTGACACTGAACTCCCCGTGTGGCGTGTTGGGTGATTCGGCTAAGCAACTAGCGAGTAGTACTAGTAACCTCTGCATATTAGGTTTGACCGAAGTCAAACTTCCTAAAGTTTGACCAAGTTTATAGAAAAATATAAACATTTACCATAACAACTATGTATGAGGTGAAAGTACATTCAATAATGAATCCAATGGTATTTATTTGTTATTGTATATGTTAATATTTTTTGTTATAAGCTTTCTGAAAGTTTAAAAACTTGACTTTGACCAATGCCAATACGCGGACTTAAATAAAAACGGAGGGAGTACACATTTGTTTTCTTAGTTTGTAGTGAACTAGTCATTTGTCAAAATTGTGAAATAAATATATTAGGCTACTAACTTCGAATGTAATGGTCTATACAATTCAATAGTAACAATCATTGTCGAATTCCAAGATGTATACGAGGTCTATAGTACTTCACAACATGCTCAAACTCACATAATCCCAGTCAAATGAGAATCTAAATGCATTTCATAGTTATTAGTTTGTAGGATGCAACAAAACCAACCATAACTCTACATCAGCCATTATAAAAGTAACATCTTGAACATATCCCAATGTGTGAATGAAACATGCAGAGAGGGCTTGCAAAGATGGAGCAGATAGGTCGAGAAAGATTGTATGTATGTGGACGAGAGAGTCGGAGACAACCCTAACGAGACAGAGAGAGAGAGATAGAGAGAGAAAGAGAGAGGAAGAATTTAGGTCTGTGAGAAAGATGGAGACATGTAATATATGTGAGATGCGTGTGCATACGGATTCTGTATACGTGGAAGGAGAAGAGACAACAGGTTTGATGAAAGAGCTGGAAAAACATGGACGAGAGGGGAAGGATCTCGTGGGTTGAGGGATTGATAATTTTGTGCGGGGGAGAGAGGGATTGGTAATTTTGCGCGAGAGAGAGGGTGGGGGGAGGAGTCAGTTAGCCATCGTCACATCAGCCTGCTTCCAAATGGCCCCGCATTCTCAAGCGCAGTGTGGTTGTCGTCTCCGATCTCCTCGATGCCCTCTTTGAAGATTGAGGTGTTGTGCATGCTGGGGTGCAAAGAAGCACAAGCGAGAGTGGTCGCCATATAACCTTGGATGGGGATGAATTGTGTGCTCGAGGGAGGGTGTGTGTGTGCGCTGTGCTGTGTGTGTGTGTGTGTGTGTGTGTGTGTGTGTGTGTGTGTGTGTGTGTGTGTGTGTGTTATACATTGAGAGAAAACAAACCTAAGGAGAGAAATGGGTGTGTATGTGACAGAAAGCTACATGCTAAACAGAGTACTGACGAAGAGATTGTGCGGGCCTTGAGGTGGACAGGTGCCGGGTGAGGGTGTCAAAATGTGCGCGTTGATGCATGTGTTACATGCGATCATGCGAGGGACGGACGAATCGAGAGAGATGGTTGTTGTCGGTGTCAAAACCGGCGGACCTCAGGTAGGGGGTCCCGAACTGTGCGTCTAGGCGGATGGTAACACGAGAAAAGGGACACGATGTTTTTACCCAGGTTCGGGCCCTCTAGATGGAGGTAAAACCCTACTCCTGCTTGATTGATATTGATGATATGGGTAGTACAAGAGTGGATCTACCACGAGATCAAGGAGGCTAAACCCTAGAAGCTAGCCTATGGTATGATTGTTGTAATGGTTGTTCGTCCTACGGACTAAAACCCTCCGGTTTATATAGACACCGGAGAGGGCTAGGGTTACACAGAGTCGGTTACAATGGTAGGAGATCTACATATCCGTATTTCCAAGCTTGCCTTCCACGCCAAGGAAAGTCCCATCCGGACACGGGACGAAGTCTTCAATCTTGTATCTTCATAGTCTTGGAGTCCGGCCGATGATGATAGTCCGGCTATCCGGACACCCCCTAGTACAGGACTCCCTCAGTAGCCCCTGAACCAGGCTTCAATGACGACGAGTGCGGCGCGCATATTGGTCGGCATTGCAAGGCGGGATCCTCCTCCGAATTAATCATAGAAGATTGTGAACGCCAGGATAGTGTCCGGCTCTGCAAAATAAATTCCACATACCACCATAGAGAGAATAATATGTACACAAGTTCAATCTGCTGACGTATTTTGTGGCGTGACGTCACACCACTACCAAGCTTTTACTTGAATCATTTTTACTATACCGCCTCAGCGCGTTTAGCGAAGCGGTTTCCTTGGCACGTCTTGTCGAAGCAGAGATCGTGTTCCCCTTATTCCGGGATTCCCATCAATACGGACGTGGGTAACCCAACCGCGCCCGTTGCCACTCCTCCTCTATCGAAGGCGAGTCCCAAACGGTCATGGGGGCGGCTCTTGGTGTTCTCCCTCTTTATAATGGGACCAAGGCTCGTTTCTTTTCTTCAATGCTCAATCGAATCTGCCCCTCGCCCCGAGTTCCAACACCCAGAGCCTCAGATTCGAGCGCCTCGGACCTTCAACGATGTCCGGATCCGACCTACAGGGCCGGTGGATGCCCTCCTCCGTCACGGAAGAGGACGTGGAAAAGCTGAGAGAAGCCAAGTACTTGACCTACGATATTTCACATAGGCTGCCCGCAAAAGGGCAAGTCATTCCCACTCCCGAGCCCGGCGAAATCGTCGTGTTCGTGTCCCACCTCCGTCGGGGTTTAGGCTTCCCGATGGATCCTTTTGTGAGAGGGCTCATGTTTTACTATGGGCTGGAATTCCACGACTTGGCTCCGGAGTCCATCCTCCACATCTCATCATTCATTGTCGTCTGCGAGGCCTTCCTCCGCACTACCCCCCACTTCGGTTTGTGGCTCAAAACCTTTAACGTGGAGCCGAAGATGATCGAGGGGATCCAAGCAGAGTGCGGCGGGGCGGTCGTAAGCACGAGGGCCGATGCTCCATGGCCCGAGGGCTTCTTCCAAGAGGAGCTCGGCTTGTGGCAACAGGAGTGGTATTATATTACCGCTCCCAGGGGTAGCAGGCAGAAGCCGCCGCCCATCTTCCGCTCGGGACCTCCACGACGACTGATGTCATGGGTCAACCAAGGGCTCTACTGGGGGCCGTCAAAGGACGTGCCCCTATTGCAGGGCCGGATTCGAGACCTCCAAGCGAGGGAGATCGATCTGGTCATGGTGATGCAGGTCATGCTGATTAGGCGTCTTCTGCCCTGCAAACGTCGTCCTCTCCGGCTGTGGGAATTCAATCCGGAGGGACCACGAATTCTCCAACACTTCATGGGTACGACACCCGTGGAGATGTACAAATTGTTCTTCGGATCACAAGAGGTGTGTCCGGAATTGACCGAGGACGCCGGCCTAAGCTGTAATCGCCCGGATACACAAGTAAGTAGCTCTGTGTCCGGACATACCGTTCGTTTGCATTTCTAGGATTTGCCTTTTAACCAATTGTCCTCTGAACAGGAGTGGATAGCGCAAGCAAAACTGATACGGTGTCCGGCCCCCCTCCCGGAGACCGCGCCGGATCCCGTGCTGGTCAGGATGCTGGAGGTTGCGCCTTCAAAGGAAGGCGAGGGGGAGAACAGAGGAACTACCGCCTCTACCAAGGAGGCTTTTGAGAAAGGGGGGATCGAGAATCCCTCCTTCCAAGGGGAGAAGAGGACCGCTTCCGAAAACCCGGAGGCCCAGGCCTCGAAGCGGGGGAAGAGATCTTCACCGGAGGGTCCTGCGTCTGGGGAGGCCCCGGCCGCACTATCTCCCCTAAGGAATCAGCCCTCCAGCGAGCCATAAGTAGAAAAAGGGGAGTTTTGTAATAAGGGACATCCCTATTTGTGCTTCTGAGGATAACCTAAGTTTTTACCTTGTAGTTCGGATCTCCGTCCTTCTCAGATGAGCTCGTCTTCGGGGGACCTTCGTCCGGAGATGATGGAGAGCGAGACGCCTCCATCTGCCGCACCGTCAGGTGGGGCGGACGCCCTGAGGTGTCATCACGAAGGGTGTCCCCAAGTCCGGCAGGGCCGAAGAGTTCGGCACCAACTGGTGTACGGCCGGGGGAGCTGAAGGATCTGCCTGAGAGGGCGTCTATCTCAGAAGATCACCGTACATTGATGAGTATGGTGATTGGAAGAATTTCATCCGCCGAAGGCGGGTTGCACGATGCCGTCAGAAGTTTTCTGGCGGGGTTTGAGGTACGTAAGAATGACATACCTCTTGACAGTTTTGCACATAAAGCGCGCCCTGTATAGATAGTAGCCCCTGAGACTCGGTATGTTGTCGAAGGCGACAGCGTGCTGAGGATCATAATCTCAGGTATTAATTCTCGCCTTACCCGCACAGGTGGCGGATAGTCCGGTGGCCAGCCGGACTGATGGAGTTGCTGAATTAAGGCGGCAACTCGACTTTGCAGATGCGGACATCGCGCTGGTCAATAAGAGACTTGACGAGTCGCAAGGTAGGTTGTTTCTCCGTGGTCACTTAGTAAGGGAGCCGAAGCTCACTCCTTACAATATGTGTGCTTGATGCAGATGGTGCCGCTGCTGTGGAGGACCTTCGAGCAGAGCTTGCTCGAGCCAAGGAGCAGGCTAGGAGGAGTGATGCGGCTGCCTCGAAGGCGGCCGAAGAGCTAGAAGCCGAAAGGGCTGCTCACTGCCGAAGCAGGGAGGAGATGGCCGAAATGGCCGTGAAGCTGAAAGATGTTACCAACCGCTATGAGGTTCTTGAAAAAGAGCGCCGAGCGGAACAAGAAAGCCTGAAGAAGGCCACCGCCGAATCCAAGGATGCCCATTCTGCAATGAGGGCTATAAAGGAGGAGCTGCGTCAGGCCGGAGATATGCGGCTGGCAAGCCTTTTCTGCTGCGCAGGAGGTTCACAGATCCGAAGTATGCTCAGCTTGGCCAGCTATGGGGTCCGGAGGATCCTTATATGGATTTAGCGGCGAGTGCGCCAGATGCCGTTGTGCACTTCCAAAGTCAAAAGGATCACAAGATGGAAGAGCTGTTTTGGTCTCAATTCCACAGTCCGGAGCATTCACTTCCGCTGACCGATCAGTTGGCTGAGCTGAATAGACTGTCCGGACTTGCCATGACGGATATCGTGGCTCATGTCTGGCCGGATAGGCCCAAGCCGAAAAGTTATTTTGGCTTATTGCAGCAATTCCTTGGGGCGGTGCCGCATATCAAGGCGATGAAGCGGTCGGCCTGCATAGAGGGTGCACAGATGGCCCTCGCCCGTGTGAAGACGTACTGGATGGAAATGGATGCCACCGATGTTGCCACCCGGGGTTCGGACGAGAGCCGGTTACCCGCCGAGCACTATTTTGGGGAAGTTATGCGGGGTGCTCGTGCAATAGAGTCGCAGTGCTCAAAGAATGTCATGTTTAAATGATTTCTATGATTTGTAAGACGATATATATAATATAAGTGCTTTTTATACTTGTGCGTTCAAGTATTGAAATATCTCCTGTGCGGCCGTTAATGTATACTGGTGTATAACATGAAAGATAGCAGTCTTCGGCTTCAGCCCCCACGCACATGGTGCGGGGGTGTTTGCAAAAATAGCGCATTTTCACACTTAATCCAACGTCTTGGTCCTGTGAAGGAGGTGGTAGCGTAGCAAACGAGGCAACCGGACTATAATGCTTTATCACTTCCACTTAGCCATAGGAGTTCGAGGGTAGGGCTACGATATAGCCCCTAGGGGCACCGCGCTCTCCGAATTCGGGGCGCGTATGTGCCTGACCGGGAAACGGTCCTTCATCAAAGTGGAGGAATTCTAAACATTCCGGTAGTCGATCGAGTGGTTGACCAGTCTCTCGCTGTATCATGACAGTCAGTTTTCGGCTTTCTCTACTGAGGTGCTCGCCCGGCTGAACCGGGGCACAATCGCAGTAGTTCTCCTGGTGCCGCATTAGCCGATGATACGGAACGTAAGGCAGCAAAACACAGGAGCCGGGCAAACCCAACATTTGACCAAAGACATGATTCAGAGCTGATGCATATAAGGCCTAACTCGAGACGCCGAACACTCCCTAAGGTATTCGGTCTTTATGTTAACGGGCAGAACAATGCCCTAAGCCCCTAGTGTCCAGGTACAGGTGAGAATTTCTGGCGCGGCCGATGCCAAAACGCCAGCCTCCTCGTTGGTTATGGTAAAAAACCGTGGGATATGAATCAACAAGAGATAGTAAGAAAGGTTTACACAGGGTCTTAATCTAGAAAGAATCCTTGCGACGGGTCCCTGCTGCACGTATGCGCCTGTGTCTCCGTTGTGCCGTATCCTGGACGGGTGTGCACGTTGTTCATCTGTAAAAAGAGAGGAACTTAGCTTGAAAAGAAATCGTGCAAAAAATTTATTGAAAGCAAAGTATGAATGAATGCATAAAGTTGAGATTTTAGTGGCTCTTTATTGTTTGTACGCGCAGCCCCTTGTGAAGGGGTATGTGGCTAGGGAGCCCCTAGTTTATTTGTGCCGGACTCGTCTAGCCGTGTCCGGGGTCTTAAACGACCTTTTAATGAGATGATGCCGCGTGGACCAGGCATTTTAAGTGTAAGAGACGCGTAGTGCGGTATTGCGTTAAAGAGGGCGAAAGCTTCATGTCCCAATAGTGCTTGATGGATACTTTTGAATGGGGCGCATGGAAGATTAGCTTTTTGTGACGAAAGTTGTCGGGTGATCCGAACACAACTTCTAGTAGTAATGAGCCCGTGCACTTGGCGTAAGGGCCTGGCGTAACTCCTTTGAAGGAAGTGCGGCTATCGAGAAGTTTAGTAGGGTCTATCCCCAACTAGCGGATTGTGTCCGGATATAGCATGTTTAAATCGCTGCCGCCATCCATTAGGACTTGTGTAAATTGTAGTCCGTCGATTATAGGATCCAATATCAAAGCAGTCCATCCTACGTTTGGAATACTTCTGGAATAGTCCAGGTGGTCGAAAGTAATTGGTTTTGACATCCAATCTTGGGGTTCTGCTGGGGTTGATCGTGCGACACGTACTTTAGCGGGTTCCGCACTATTGTTCCGTATTATCACATGAAGTGAGTTTACTGTTTTGACTTCTTGTGGGAAAGTCTTTTGTTTTCCGGCGCTCTGCTGGTGGGGTTCGTCGTCATCCTCGCTTGGCGCGTCGAGCCCCTTGTGTTCGGCGTTGAGTTGGCCGGACTGTTTGAAGACCCAACAATCTCGGTGGGTGTGGTTTGCAGGCTTCCCGGGGGTACTATGGATTTGACATATCCGATCCAAAATTTTGTTTAAGTTGGATAGCTCATCACTGTTGTCCTTAAGAGGCAGTGTTTTGTTGTTCGGTCGCGAGCTTTTGAATCCGGCTTTGACCGCCGTGTTCTTTGGGCTCTTTTCTTTATTTCGGCGCTGGTCCTTTCTGCGCCGTGATTTTCCGTTTCCATCTCTGATCACGGATGTACTCGGGTCGCTGGTGCTGCATCTTGCTAGCCAGTTGTCTTCCCCCGCGCAAAAGCAGGTCATGAGGCTTGTTAGCGCGGCCATTGTTCTTGGCTTTTCCTGGCCGAGGTGTCTGGCGAGCCATTCATCTCGGACGTTATGTTTAAAAGCTGCTAAGGCTTCGGCGTCCGGGCAGTCGACTATTTGGTTCTTTTTGGTGAGGAACCTGTTCCAGAATTGGCGCGGTGATTCTCCGGGCTGTTGGGTTATGTGACTTAAATCGTCTGCATCCGGAGGGTGGACATAAGTCCCCTGAAAATTTGCTCTAAACGCGTCCTCGAGCTCTTCCCAACTTCCAATGTTATTTTCTGGGAGGCTTTTGAGCCAATGCCGAGCTGGCCCTTTGAGCTTGAGGGGCAGATATTTTATGGCGTGGAGATCGTCTCCTCTATCCATATGTATGTGCAGGATGTAATCCTCAATCCAGACTCCGGGGTATGTTGTTCCGTCGTATGCCTCTATGTTTACGGGCTTGAACCCTGCTGGAAATTCATGATCCATGTAACGCCCCGGATACAACTTTCCATATTCGTAACTCCAACTCTTGCCTTTTCCGGAGATGCGACATGATTTTTCCTTCGTGGTTGGGTTTTTGTCTTTTGTTTTGCATTTTTTTCATGCATCTCATCTCATTGCATCATGTCATCATGAAATCCTTTTAAAAAACTCATCTGAATAAATTGTATGGATCTTCGACCCATCTAAATCAAGGGAAAACACATGGTGATTTCTCTTTATAACAATTACCCTCCCAATATTATTAGGGAGCTATGATAAATATTCCATTCTTTAGGAATTAACCATAACACACTTACAGTTTAAGTTCCATGCATTTTCTACCTCAATTCCTTGCCTCGAACTTTGCCAACAATTCTTATCTCATTTATCGAGGCTCTTCCAAAATACTCATCATTTTTGGGTCTACCAAATCCCCACTTCCTTCCTACACTCATTTGAATTAAATTCAAGTGAGTTTGAATTCAACTTCACGCCCATGCTCACTTTCTATTTTTCTAGGATCAAGCTCATTTTTATGAGTCCGGGAAAATTGTCCGCATGCGCAAATTCTTTCCCTAACCCTCTCTTCTTTTCTTCTCTCTAATTCTTTTCTGCTAAAGAATATGAGGGAGAGAGAGAGAGCCCAGCCAGGCCTCTTGGGCCTAACCAACCAGACCGACCCGTTCCCACAGCCCACTTAAACCCCCTGCTAACCCTAGCCGCACCCAGCGCTCTCTCCCGATCCCCATCTCTCCCTCGTCTCCTCCCTCAGCGCCGCAAACCCCATCGCCCGGTCCCGCACCTCTCTCGATCCCCATCTCCCTCCGCGCGTCGCCTCTCCACCGCACATCCGCATCGCCAGGGAGAGCCCCGCTCCTCCCGATCCCCTCATCGCCTCCACCGTGCCTGAGCCGTCCCCGCGCCCTGCTGTGCCCTGTTGCCACTGCCTCCCCGCCGTCCAACCGTGCCGCGCCCTCAAGCGCGTCGCCTCCCGCAGTCGTCGACCGAGCCGACCCTCCTCGCCAGCGCTCGGCCCCTCCCCGAGCTCATGCTCCCTTCGTCCATGGCGCCAGCCAGCCCCGCAGGCCCGCGCCCTCGCCTCCTCCCCATCGAGCCAGCGAGTGGTGCTCCCTGCGTCCGGTCCCCTCGCCTCTTGCCGCCAGTCTTCGATCTCGGTGGGGATCGACGGGATCCGCGTCACCCTGCTCGTCCCGCCTCCTGCCAGCCTCTCCGACGCCTGCCGGAGCCCTGCATCGCGCCCAGCACCGCCGAAGCCGGCGCCCCCAAGTTCCACCGCGCCGCTGCATCCTCTGTTTTCCCTGCGTGCTGCGACCTCGTGCGCCTGCATCGCTCCCGAGCGCGTTGACCGTGCCTCCAGCGGCCTCCAAGGCCCAGCCCCAAGCCTCGGTAGACCCGGGACCTCACTTCACGTGACCATCCTCGTTTTGTTACATCTCCATGAAGACGAGGACCCGTGTACATCTACACCGCCAAGACCGGACCGAAAAGTACCCCGACGTCGCGTGTACAACTACCGTCGACCCCGGACATCTACGAAAAACATGTACAACTACCGTCGCCAAGACCGTCAAGTTCGACTACCGCCGACGTGTACAACTTTAGTCGCGAAAACGTCTACTTGCACTACGACACGAGTACAACTACTTCCATGGACGAACTCGAACCGCTCCGAAAACGCACGCTTCAAAGGTATACCAACGAGATGACGCCCGCGAACGAATGCATGTGTGTTGTATGAGATGCCCGTGCTTGCACCGTGTCCAAATTGTCGCTTGCGCATTCCTTCTCGTTTGCCATGCCGTCGACCCATGGGAACCCGGTTGCCGGGAGCACCCCACCATCTTGCATGACTCGCTCACGTCACACTTCCTTTTGCACCGGTATCTCCTTGAGTTATCGGATAAGAGGAATGTTGTCATGGCACCATTTTCATTATCGTTGCTGTGGCATCCTTTCTTTCCACCACGGTGACAAATGCTTCATAACATGCTCATGTCAACATTTTCATAAAAATTGCATATAACTTGCATATGTCATCCGCATCATGATAACAACATTTAAAATGTCTAAAATTGTTGTTTGCGTTAAATTGCTAAATAACATATGGGGATTTCCGGAATTGTTGTTTGTTGTTCCCGGCCTCACTTAAACTTGCCTAAATAGGTAGTTTAATTATGCTTCACCCCTTGCCATGTTTAACAACATTTAATATTGATGAGTAGCATAAACAAGAGAGAACTAAATATTTGATGTGGTGTTTCGTCAATATGCAACTCGTTGCATATTGAGCTCCATTTAATTTGTAGTGTTGTTTGTTGCACTTTGCCATGTCATGCCTCATTAAACCGGACATGCATCATCCTTGATTGTGCATCATGCCATGATTATGCTTGTGTGTTTACCACACTAGTGCAGAACCGGGCATTAACACCGGTTCGTAAGGCCCTGTAGTGCCGGTTATGTAACCGGCACTAATTTGGGGTCACTAAAGCCCCCCCCCCCTTTAGGACCGGTTCAGCACGAACCGGTGCTAAAGGGCAACCACGTGGCACGAGCCAGCTCCGGGGCCTGGAGCCCTTTAGTACCGGTTTGTAATACCAACCGGTACTATAAGGTTTGGGTTTTTTTAGTTTTATGATTTCTTTTTCATTTAATTTTGTGTTTCCATTTTAATTCTTTTTCGTTTGCTGGTATTTTACGATACTACACATTGTACACGTTATGCATATATATATATATATATAAATAGAATTTCTAGTAGA
>LR880970.1:558369513-558380224 GCA_904067115.1 Aegilops sharonensis
GTGGCATTGTATGCCTTATGTATGTATCCCCATCTATTATGTAATGTTGATGTAATGATATCCACCTTGCAAAAGCGTTCCAATATGCGGGTCTATCCTTGGTGGGACCGTCGAGTTCCTTTTGGATAGGGTCGCATATTGGGCGTGACAATCCAGCACCTCATCGGTGAAACATAGTGGGTGTGCGGCGCCCCTGTATTTGGGTGTGTCGTTGTCTTCGAACACTCGGCGTGTTGTGTTACTTCCTGGGGCCCTCTTTTTTGGCCCATAAATGGACCTGACCGGGCCATCTGTTTTGCTAGGATCATGTGCCGGCTTGTGTGCGGTGCCGCTTGTCGCTCTTGGCCTATTATCTGGCCGTCTATCCGGCCAGGCGGCCTCCTTGCTTTTTGACTGTGGGGGCTCTACAGCCTCCTCGTCGAATTCGGGCAGCAGCTTGCGCTTCGGGTAGCTCTTTGTTTGGTGGCTGTTGCCATATTTGTCCGCGATCTTGAGTACTTTTCTCCATCTCATTCTGAGTATGTGTTCCGCTGTTTTGAGCTTCCGTTTCTGCTTCTTCGGACTTCTTGTAGTGGCGACAAGACTTTTGTGAAGGTTCTTATGCTCCGGTGGTGTGTCCGGCGTGAGATCGTCTGGACTGTTGTTTTCGCCGGGGATGGATTGATTATCCGATTCATCCTGTTTGGATGGTTGCTTGGTTGCGTGTTCGTCGCCCACTGGTTTGCCCTGCTCTATGGCTGGGTCATTATGAGTGCTGTTGTTGTCGAGGCGGGACTTAGGGCGGCGCTTGCGTCGCCGTTTTGGTTGTTTTTCGGGGGAGTTATCCTTCGCCGCGTCCCGTTGTTCCTCATTGTCGCTTCCTTTTGGGGTGTCCACCATGTATACGTGATGAGTTCAGGTGGCTTTCCAGTGCTCGGTATGCGCTGGTTCTTGGTCGTCTCCGGCATCGTCGTCCATACCATCGATGTCTTCGGGGTCGTAGTCTAGCATGTCGGTTAGATCGTCGAAAGTGGCTAAAAAGTGGGTGGTGGGTGGGTTTTGAATTTCTTCGTCGTCTGCATCCCAACCGTCCTGACCGCAGTCCGGCCAGGGCTTTCCTGATAACGAGAGATGTTTTAGCGAATTCAGAATGTCGCCAAAGGGTGAGTGCTGAAAGATGTCCGCGGCGGTGAACTCCCTGATCGGCGCCCAATCGGATTCGATTGGTAGGGGCGCAGGAGGTTCAGAGTCCGGAAAGGAGTCCGGCACCTCAGTGTCACGAGCTTTACAAGGGACAAGGTCAGTGTTCGGCTCCATCGCCGTAGAGATTGCAGCTCCCGGTGTCCAGCCACCTGTCCTCAATCCGCGCGGTCGGCTCCGAACTAGGGGTCGGAGTGGACTCATGTGCGGCCTCCAGGGCACTGTCCGGCAGCAGAGCAAAATCATGCCCATCATGACAGTGCGGCGCGCTCGGCTGTGGTTCGAATCCATCGAAGATCAAGTCTCCGCGGATGTCGACCGTGAAGTTTTGGCTTCCAAATCTAACCTGACGGCCAGGGGCATTGCTTTCAATCTGCTCCAGATGGCCAAGCGAATTGGCCCGCAGTGCAAAGCCGCCGAACACGAAGATCCGTCCGGGGAGAAGAGTCTCACCCTGGACCGCGTGGTTGTTGATGATTGAAGGAGCCATCAAGCCTATCAGTGACGACACAGAGGAACTCTCAATGAAAGCACCAATGTCGGTGTCAAAACCGGCGAATATGGGGTAGGGGGTCCCGAACTATGCGTCTAGGCGGATGGNATCTAACCTGACGGCCAGGGGCATTGCTTTCAATCTGCTCCAGATGGCCAAGCGAATTGGCCCGCAGTGCAAAGCCGCCGAACACGAAGATCCGTCCGGGGAGAAGAGTCTCACCCTGGACCGCGTGGTTGTTGATGATTGAAGGAGCCATCAAGCCTATCAGTGACGACACAGAGGAACTCTCAATGAAAGCACCAATGTCGGTGTCAAAACCGGCGAATATGGGGTAGGGGGTCCCGAACTGTGCGTCTAGGCGGATGGTAACAGGAGACAAGGGACACGATGTTTTTACCCAGGTTCGGGCCCTCTCGATAGAGGTAAAACCCTACTCCTGCTTGATTGATATTGATGATATGGGTTGTACAAGAGTGGATCTACCACAAGATCAAGGAGGTAAACCCTAGAAGCTAGCCTATGGTATGATTGTCATTGTGTCCTATGGACTAAAACCCTCCGGTTTATATAGCACCGGAGAGGGCTAGGGTTACACAGAGTCGGTTATAATGGTAGGAGATCTACATATCCGTATCGCCGAGCTTGCCTTCCACGCCAAGGAAAGTCCCATCCGGACACGGGACGAAGTCTTCAATCTTGTATCTTCATAGTCTTGGAGTCCGGCCGATGATGATAGTTCGGCTATCCGGTCACCCCCTAGTCCAGGACTCCCTCAGTAGCCGCCGAACCAGGCTTCAATGACGAAGAGTCCGGCGCGTATGTTGTCTTCGGCATTGCAAGGCGGGTTCTCCTCCAAATTCCATGTGCTTGCCGAATAGTGTCCGGTTTTCCCATAAATGTTGCGCTCCTTGGCTTCCACGCCCAATAATGGCCCTCTTCCACGTGTCGTATGAATGCAAAAAGCCAGGATATTTTTACATTTTACCCCCAGACCGTATGAATAAGCTGCCTATAAGAGAGGCAAGGATCTAGATCCAAATCACACCCTTCTCCTTCCGCGAGTACTCATCGGAGCGCCTGTGACAAAAATCCACTCCATCATGGACCGTCGACGCGGCTCCTCCTCTCGCGCTCCCAGCCCTCAGCCAGGAGATTGGAGGATATGCTCAGTTCCGCACAGCGAGCTGGTGATGCTCCAAGCGGAGGAATACCTCCCTCTGGCCTTCAGGGTCCCGGCTCGAGCCGGACTAGCCACCTACAAAGGCGGAAAGCAGGCGGAGAACTTCCCCCGTCCCTCCAAAGGAGAGCGGGTGTGCTTCGTCCCCTATTTAATAAGGGGGCTCGGATTTCCCATACATCAGTTTCTCCGGGGGCTCCTGGAGTTCTACGGACTCCAGCTTCATCACCTTACGCCCACCTCCATTTTGCACATTGTGGGTTTTGTAGCTCTTTGCGAGCTGTTCTTGGGCATTGAGCCCTATTTTGCACTGTGGAAGAGGTTGTTTTGCCTCGTACCCCGTTCTCACGAGGGGTCGATATATCAAGTGGGCAGAGCCGAAATATGGTGTATCGCCGAGACCGGATATCTATCCGGAACCCCGAAGAAGGCGTCCGAGGATTGGCCTTCGGAGTGGTTTTATATAGAAGACGCCCCACTGCCGGACCCAGTTCGGATCGGCCTCCCGGAGTTTAGCAATGCTCCTCTGAAGAAACGCTTGAGTTGGCGCCCACGGAGCCCTCAACGGGAAGATGATAGGAGCGTCCAGTATCTGATGGGCCGGATAAGGTTAGTGGCCCATTCCACATTGACCATGATTGGAGTCATGGCCACGTGCATTATGCGAGGGGTGCAGCCGCTCCAATATAGGGGCCANATAAGGTTAGTGGCCCATTCCACATTGACCATGATTGGAGTCATGGCCACGTGCATTATGCGAGGGGTGCAGCCGCTCCAATATAGGGGCCACCCCATGTGGGATTTCAACGGGGAGAATGACGCCACCCGTCATGGCCGCAAGGGGCCGCGATCGGCTGCCGATCTGGTGAAGATCCTGTCCGGCTTGTACAAGGGGGAGAAGGAGGACTTCCTCCGCATGAATCCATTGAATGGATTCTCCATGAATAACCCTCGGAGCTGGGTAAGCGGACGTTTATCTATCCGATCCGTGCTTTCAAAGTTAAGTGTCTTATTTTATGATTTCGACGTAGGAACTGCGCCGGGATGTGGAGGGCATACAAAGCCCAACCCCACAACCCGAGGATCCGGGAAGATCCCTTGATCCGGCCTCCGAAGAGGATCCGGACATAAAGGTGGTGCTGATTGATGGGGTGCTCCACCAACTTAGCATGGACAATGCTCTAGTGGCCATTACGGCTGACTACCCCGGCTTATCTCCGGCTTCCCAGATACTTATGACTAGAGTCCTGACACCATTACTTCATCCGTGCTTATTTCTGACCACCGTATACTAGCGGTGTCTTGCAGGAGGTGCCTTCAAGGTGGGAAGCCGAACCCGCGGCGGCTGATCAACAAGGGTCAGTTCGGCCCAGCAGGCGGAAGAGGGGTGCGGTGCGAATCGAAACGTCGCCGCAACGGTATAGCACGCCACCGTTTTTAAGGGAAGGATTCCTGGGAGGCATATTAATACTCATGACTTTTCCAGGAGAAAGAGCGCTCGCCGAACTATGCCCGGGGACGTTGCCAACCAAGCCTCCGCCAGCNGAGCGCTCGCCGAACTATGCCCGGGGACGTTGCCAACCAAGCCTCCGCCAGCCAGGCTCCAACACCTGGTTCGGAGGGGGAGGCGAGCGCAAGGCGCGATCCGGATACTACTCCAACGGAGGATGCCGACAGGCTGTCCGCCACCAGGTCTGAGGTGGAGAGGGCCATGAATCACAGGCGCCGCCGGACAGTTCTTCGTGACGCGTGTTTCTCCTGGGAGGCGTTGAATGCCTTTAATGCGGGAGACGCGCACCTCCGTGCCGCTCAAGATGGTTTAACCAGAGCCACGGAGCAGTATGTGAAAGACATACGGGTAAGGAATTTTAATAGTTATATATGCCAGTAGCCCCCGAGACTTAAAATAGTTAAAATAACTGATTTAAGGATCATTTGTTATGCAGGATCTTACCGAGAAGAATACCCACCTGTCCCAGGAGCTGCAAGAGTGCAAGGCTCAACTTGAGGCCGCACTAGCCGCCCCAGGGGGAGCCACAGAGACCCCCTCTGGTAATACATACTTCAAAAAGATATGTAGTTTATGAAGTGCGGTTTGTGTGTAAATCTGACAATAATATTGCAGAGGGTGCCGGACTAGATCCGGACAAGCAACATCTGCTGCGCCAGCTGAAGGCCGGCGAGAAGGTGCTTATGAGGGTGCAGCAGGAGAGAAACAAACTCCAAGATGCCAACACCCAGCTGGGCGAAAAACTAAAAGATGTTCGGGTCCAGCTGTCTAACTCCGTAAAGGAGAATCGGCGGCTTCGTCGCGGCATCTATAGTAAGTGCTTGAGCAAACTCTTTTGAAAAGAAGAGTTCGGCAAGGAAGTCGATTGACAGAAATGTGTCTGTAGGTGTGCTCACAGGTCGCCCTGCGGAGGAAATGCCCGGTTCAACGGGTGACCAGCTTCCCGAGCTGATGCACCTACACGAATGTGTTCGGCAGGCGATGAGGGGCGTAGCCCAGGCCTTATGGCCGTCCGTCTCCCTACCCGAGGGTCTTGGAGGGCTTGCGGAGAAGCTTCAGGGAGCACGGAAGCGCTTCCGCCTATGGAAGATATCAGCCTGTTGTCAAGGCGCCAGGGAGGCCTGGGCCATGGTGAAGATGCGGTACACGAAGGCGGATCCGAACCACATGGCCGAGGTCGGACCTGTGGGGCCCGACGGGAAGGAGATCCATGTGAGCCTAATGTACGGCCAAGTAGAGTTTGCCGCTAAGTATTCCCAATGGGACTGTAAATTAGACAGCCTGTTAGATGGGATTGAGGAGGAGTACAATCAGTCAATTTGACGATGTATTTAAAATGAAATGTATAATGCCTTCTAGCCGGATTGTAGATCGTTTGTCTTTGCGAAGCTTTTCGCTTCAATCTCGGGACCCAACAGTCCGAAGTGTGTCCGAATACCCTCGCGGTTATGCAGAAACCAGGGCATGCATGGAGACCAGGCGTAGGGGTCATTAGTTCTTTATCAGACAAGTGCCCAACTAGTTATGTTATATTACATGGTTAGTAAGAAACATCTTCTAGGGAGAATAGTTCCGTTAAGGGTTCCTTTCCCTGGGAGGCATGCTCTAAAGTGCATGTCCGGACTGCGAAAAGAGCAGAGAAGCATCTGGGGGCAGATAAATAGATAAGTAAGAAATCATCTTTCAAGTCACCGACCGAATATTCCCTTAAGAACGCTAGTTTTCGGCTTCACCCAGTCTGAGGTACGCATCCGATTGACCCGGCAGTAACAATCGCAGAGGTGCTCCCTTTACCTCCTAGCCGAACAATCGGGAACGTAGGGGTAAGCACAGGAGCCAGGCAACCCAGCTTGGCCACAACTTAAGTCATATCGATGCATATAATGGTGAATAAAAGGCACATGCAGAAGTGTGACGCATGTGTTGGGCATGGAGCCCGTATAAATAAGCTTCTTTTAAAGAAGCCCCAGGTATAATGAGTGCGAGCAGCACGTCAAGTCTGTGCGAACAATGCGCAGATGAGCCTCCGAAGGCTTTAAGAAAAAGGGAGGGAGAAAGAGAGAAATAAAAGACAGCTAAAGTATAAAATGTAGACGGAGGAAGGAGACGAACTCAGAGTCCGGCGCTAGGCGTAGAATCTTCGGAGACGGGCTGCGTTCCATAGGTTCGGCTCGAGTCGGTTGTCCGATGCGTTTCGCAGACGGTATGCTCCGCCGGTCAGGACTTGGTCGATGATGAAGGGACCTTCCCATTTGTGCTTGAGTTTGTCCTTTTTCTTGTCCGGCAGGCGTAGAACTAGTTCGCCAACATTGTAAGTTTTGGCCCGTACTTCTCTGCTTTGATATCTTCGAGCCTGCTGTTGATAAAATGCGGAACGAGCTTTTGCCACGTCATGCTCCTCCTCTAAGGCGTCCAAACTGTCCTGCCGATCGAGCTCGGCTTCTCTTTCTTCGTACATGCGCACGCGAGGTGAGTCATGAATTATGTCGCAGGGCAAAACTGCCTCTGCGCCGTACACCATAAAAAAAGGTTTGAATCCGGTACTGTGATTCAGCGTGGTCCGCAGCCCCCAGAGTACGGAGTCGAGCTCCTCTACCCAGTGCATGTTAGATTCCTTGAGGGACTGCACTAGTCTGGGTTTAATGCCGCTCATGATTAGACCATTTGCTCGTTCGACTTGAACGTTAGTTTGAGGGTGATAGACTGAAGCGTAGTCGAGCTTGATGCCGATATTTTTGCACCAGAGTTTAACCTCTTCGGCCGTGAAGTTCGTGCCGTTATCAGTGATGATGTTGTGGGGGACGCCATAATAGTGTACTACCCCAGATATGAAGTCTATCACAGGTCCGGATTCGGCCGTTTTAACTGGCTTGGCCTCTATCCACTTGGTGAATTTGTCCACCATGACCAATAGGTACTTTTTCTTGTGGGTTCCCCCTTTAAGGGGTCCGACCATGTCAAGCCCCCAGACTGCGAACGGCCAGGTGATGGGTATAGTTTTGAGGGCGGTGGGTGGCATGTGGCTCTGATTAGCAAAGAGCTGGCAACCGACTCATTGTTGGACTAAGTCCTGAGCATCTGCCCGGGCCGTTGGACAATAAAATCATGTACGTAAGGCCTTGCCTACGAGGGCCCGGGCTGCGGCGTGGTGCCCGCCGAGTCCGGCGTGAATTTCAGCCAGAAGATTTCGCCCTTCCTCTTCGGAGATGCACCTTTGAAGGACTCCGGTTGTGCTTTTCTGATAAAGCTCTCCCTCATGGACCTTGTAGGCTTTAGATCGCCGTACTATGCAGCGGGCCTCATTTTAGTCTTCGGGGAGTTCCTGCCTAACTAAGTAGGCTAGTAATGGTTCCGTCCACGGGGCAATGACTGCCATTATTTCGTGGGCTGAAGTTGTTTTTTCATTGGCTGAGCCACCGATTGTGTCAGAATGTTCGGTGTTGGGTGGTGCGGTTGGTTCCAGATTGTTGTTTCCGGACTCCTCTTCCCATACTGTGGATGGCTTAAAGAGCTGCTCCAGGAAGATATTTGGAGGGACGGCGTCGCACTTTGCGCCGACGCGTGCCGCACGTCGGCCACCTGGTTATTATCCCTGGCCACATGGTGGAATTCGAGTCCTTCGAACCGAGCTGACATTTTTAAGACGGCGTTACGGCAGGCTGCCATTTCCGGATCCTTGGCATCAAAGTCTCCATTTACTTGGGATATTGCGAGGTTTGAATCCCCGCGGACCTCTAGGCGTTGAATGCCCATGGAGATGGCCATCCAAAGACCATGTAGAAGGGCCTCGTATTCTGCTGTGTTGTTGGAGTCCGTGTACATTATTTGAAGTATGTATTGGACTGTGTCTCTGGTTGGGGACGTCAAGACGATGCCAGCCCCCAAGCCGGCCAACATTTTAGAGCCGTCGAAGTGCATGATCCAATTGGAGTATGCGCCGTACTCTTTAGGGAGTTCGACTTCAGTCCATTCAGCGATGAAGTCAGCCAAAACTTACGACTTTATAGCTCGCCGTGGTTTGTAGGTTATGTCGAATGGTAAGAGCTCAATGGCCCATTTTGCAGTCCTGCCCGTCGCGTCGCGGTTGTTTATAATGTCGTTGAGAGGTACTTCGGAGGCCACTGTTATCGAACATTCTTGAAAGTAGTGTCGTAGCTTCCGGGATGCCATGAACACCGCGTACGCTATCTTTTGATAATGTGGATACCGGGACTTGCATGGAGTTAAGACAGTGGATACGTAGTACACTGGTTTTTGAAGAGGGAATTTGTGTCCTTCTGTTTCTCGTTCGACGACGAGCACCACGCTTACAACTTGATGTGTTGCCGCGATATATAATAGCATTGGTTCGCCCATGTTGGGCGCGGCCAGGACCGGATTTGTTGCCAATATGGCCTTTATTTCTTCGAGTCCGGCCGTGGCAGCATCCGTCCATTCGAAGTGTTCGGTGCGCCGGAGGAGGCAATAGAGGGGCAATGCCTTTTCTCCCAAACGGGAGATGAAACGGCTTAGAGCCGCCACGCATCCAGTCAATTTTTGTATCTGTTTGAGGTCTTTTGGGATATCCAATTGTGACAGAGCTCGGATCTTGGCTGGGTTTGCTCCAATTCCTCTGCCGGATACAATGAAGCCCAAGAGCTTTCCGGCTGGTATGCCGGGAACGCATTTTTTCGGGTTGAGCTTAATGTCATATGCTCGGAGGTTGTCGAATGTGAGCCTCAAATCGTCTACTAGAGTTTCGACGTGTTTGGTCTTAACGACCACATCGTCTACGTATGCCTCCACTGTTTTGCCGATCTGGGTAGCCAGACATGTCTGAATCATGCGCTGATATGTTGCGCCGGCGTTTTTGAGTCCGAAGGGCATTGTGTTGAAGCAGAATGGTCTGTATGGAGTAATGAATGTCGTTGCGGCCTGGTCTGTTTCCGCCATTTTGATTTGATGGTATCCGGAGTATGCGTCGAGGAAACACAATGAATCGTGCCTTGCGGTAGCATCGATGATTTGGTCGATGCGGGGAAGGGGGAAAGGATCCTTTGGACAGGCCTTGTTAAGGTCTTTAAAATCGACACAAAGGCGCCAGGATTTGTCCTTTTTTGGTACCATTAACAGGTTTGCCAGCCAGTCCGGATGTTTTATATCTCTGATGAATCCGGGTTCTAATAGTTTGGCTAGGTCCTCTCCCATTGCCTGTCTTTTGGGTTCGGAAAATCGCCGAAGAGCCTCTTTGACTGGCTTGAATCCTTTTAGGATGTTTAGGCTGTGTTCTGCCAGCGTGTGTGGGATTCCTGGCATATCTTAAGGGTGCCAGGCAAAAATGTCCCAATTTTCCCGAAGGAATTCTCGTAGTGTGGCGTCTACATCAGGGTTTAATTGTGCCCCAATGGAGGCCGTCTTTGTGGGGTCCGTTGTATGGACCTGGAATTTGACTATTTCGTCCGCTGGTTTGAAAGAGGTGGACTTGGATCTCTTATCGAGTATCACATCGTCCCTGTTCACCGTGGAGCGCAGCGTAGTGAGTTCCTCTGCCGCTAGGGTATCGGATAGTGCCTCTAGGGCTAGTGCGGCTGTCTTGTTTTCGGCGCGTAGTGCTATGTCTGGATCACTGATAAGAGTGATGATTCCATTGGGCCCGGGCATTTTAAGCTTCATGTACCCGTAATGGGGTATGGCTTGGAAAATTGTGAATGCCTCTCGCCCTAATAAAGCGTGATATCCGCTGCTGAACGGGGCCACTTGGAACGTGACCTCCTCGGACCTGTAATTGTCCGGAGAGCCAAACACCACATCAAGTGTAATTTTTCCTGTGCAGCGTGCTTCTCGACTAGGGATTATTCCTCTAAAGGTTGTGCTGCTTTGCTCAATGCGGCTCCAGTCTATTTCCATTTTTCGAATGGTTTCCTCATAGATGAGGTTTAATCCGCTGCTGCCATCCATGAGTACCTTGGTAAGACGAAAGCCGTCCACTATTGGACTGAGGACTAATGCGGCTGGTGCTCGGGCTGTTCGGAATTTAGGTTCGTCGCTGGCATTGAAGGTGATAGCCGTGTCGCTCCATGGATTTGTTGTTGCTACTTGGTAGACTTCGCCGACGCTGCGGATTGTTCATTTCCGCATATTATTTGATGCGAAAGTCTCGAAGACTGTTAATACCGTACTCGTACTGTTGGGCTGGTTCTCCGGGGCTAGAAGCTCTTCGCCACTTTTGGCCACCTGCCGTAGTATCCAACATGCTCGAAGGCTATGTGTTGGAGTGGTGCCCTCTGTACTATGGATTTTACAGGGTCCGCTGAGCCATCCCTCCAGTACAGTTCCGTGCCCTTTAGGGGGTTTTTGCTTTTTGGTTTTT
>LR880970.1:558412670-558423587 GCA_904067115.1 Aegilops sharonensis
ACGTGATGCCTATATACATGATCATGCCTAGATAATTTCATAATTATTCGCTTTTCTATCAATTGCTCGACAATAATTTGTTCACCCACCGTAATACTTATGCTATCTTGAGAGAAGCCTCTAGTGAAACCTATGGCCCGCGAGTCTATCTTTTATCATATTTGCTTTCAATCTACTTTTATTTGCATCTTTACTTTTTGCATCTATATTATAAAATACCAAAAATATATTTATCTTATCATACTATCTCTATCAGATCTCACTTTCGCAAGTGGCCATGAAGGGATTAACAACCCCTTTATTGCGTTGGTTGCGAGTACTTTGTTCTTTTGTGTAGGTGTGTGGGACTTTTGAGGAGCCTCCTACTGGATTGATACCTTAGTTCTCAAAAACTAAGGGAAATACTTACGCTACTATTGCTGCATCACCCTTTCCTCTTCAAGGAAAACCAACGCAAGCTTAAGACGTAGCAGAATGCCACATGGATCCTGCAATCTGAAGGAGCAATTTGTGTCAGTTGACTCTTGTGAGCCGTTTGATGCAACATGGATGGCTAGAAGGGCTTCCTCAACCTCCGAAATTGATGCACGGTTCATCTTCTCAGCCCACCACACGCCTAACCGCCTGCCGCCGCTGCCCCGCCCTCCCTTGAACCACGCCATGCTCCCCCCACCCCCGCCATCCGTTTAACACCGGGCATGATCCATTTTTTCCGGCGAAATACATTCCACACCGAACACTCATAAGATAAATCATGGGCACCCAGCAAACCTAATATAGATACCAGGGTAGCTTCTCTGCCGTCTTCTTCCTTTGCTCCGTCATTGTCGTCTCCGCCGGTGCGGAGGAGGCACGCATGGTGGCTGTCCCGGCGGAAGCCGGTCGCGCATGCGTCGAGCCCGAAAACCGGGTGCGGACGCGGAATCTACCTTCGAGACCTTGAATGCCATGTGGATCCTACAATCTAAAGGAGCAATTTGGGTCAGTCGACTCATGTGAGCCGTTTGATGCAACATGGATGGCTAGAAGGGCTTCTTCCACCTCTTCTGCCCTCTTCTTCCTTCGCTCTGTCGAACTTCTTTCACAAATCGACTGACCCAAATTATACTACTAGTACGAACGTATTAAGTACAGTGGGAACACGAAGGTACGAGCAGTAGTACCAACTGCAAGAAGAACAGTAGGAAGACATAGTACTAGTACTACTGTACGTACTAAAGAGTTCAAATAACGAGAAAGAACATGAACATAGTTCTGCTGGGGCCTCGGCACAACACACCGTTGAAAATAAACTAAGCAACTAATCCGCTTGACACAACAGTAGAACCACCATGAGCGAAGGCACTGCCACCTACTCGGAGTCCGAGTCCACGTCCTCGACTTCGTCCTCGTCCCTCTTCCTCTTCCTCTTCGCCGACGCTTCTTTGCTTGAACCGGACACTGGGCTCTGCTTCTTCATCCAACCCTTGTAGATATTTAAACAAAGGTAGGCATCCATTGCTACGTACAGGATGTGATCTTCATCTAATGTCTTCGACTCCCATGCATGATGAAACTCGTGATGAGGTTTCTTCAGTTTAGCGTATGAAGGATCAATCATGGCTGCTGCCAGGGTCAACATTGAAGGCTGGGAGGAGGACACCAGGCTTGCCTTCTAGAGATCAAAGGGCTGGCCTACAAGGAGGCCTATCCGATGCAGGACATCCCTGTCGTTCCTAAAGTCTACAGTAACGAATTTCACTCTTTCGTCCTTGAGGAAGTTCTTAAAATCCTGGCACTCAATGTCGGCATGGCATATGTGGTAGACCAAGCACACGTTATGTACGCAAACCTGGATCACAGCGGGCTTCTTCCTCTCAGCCTCCTTTAGAATCTTCTCTCTTTCTCGAGAACTCTTTGCGCGCTTCCTGCAGATGACTTATTATGCACCATTCTCCATACCTGCAGGAAGCCCGTTCGTCTCCAAATCTTTTCCACTCCATGTGTGGAAACAATATGCCTGCCAGACTCTCCTCCCTCCGGCGGTCCCACCACTCCACCCGTGTGGCAAAAATTTGCATGCATGACTCTCCTCCTCCCACGCTCGTCCAATCCGTTGTGACCAGCAATATTTCCACCCCTTCCCTCCCCCGTAATTTACCCAAACAAATATGCCCATGCAATTGTTACGTTAATCACACAACATATCTTCCGGGATGCTGCTTCAGTTACTTAATTGCAGGTGCATTGGGTCACTGACATATGGGCACAACAGGGGTCTGGCCCACATGTCAGTGACGCAACTGGACCTGTAGTTAAGTCAGTGCAGCTCAGTCTATATCTTACGTAGGTGTGCCATTGCTCGCTATAAATACTGCGCCTCCCACGACATTCGGAAGAACACTCACGTTCATCGCTATCTCCTCCCACTCCCTCTCACGTCGACCACCATGGCATCGCCACTCCCAAGCCCTAGGTGCCCCTCGCTGCACCGCCCGGACGGTCACGCGTTGTCGTTCCGTTCCTCGCCGCCACTAGTCGAGGAAGAAGCTTTGGTGTTCCATTCCTCGCCGCGACGCGTCGAGGTCGGAGGATGCGTCGGCTCCCCGCTACGTGGAGAACGTCACGCCGCCCGTCGAGCCCCCCAGCCTTGAGGAGCTTAGGAAAGAAATGGATATCGCCATGTGGGAGGCTTTGCCGCCGGCAGAGAACGCAAAAATAAAGGCGGAGAAGAAGGCCGAGGAAGAGAAGCGCACCATGGGGCAAGCTGCCAGGCTGGTCTATGTCGTGTCCGAGAGAGTCAGGCAATTGGCTCTTTGGCAGAAGGCTCGTGCAAGGTCCGTGAGGGTGGCGAAGGACGCCCGTGCCAAAGCCGTGAGTGCAGTCAGGCCCAAGCGCCTCATATACGCTTGGTGGTACATGGACCGGGTGCACGCTTCCAGCGAGGAGGAGTACCTGCTGGCGCCGGATCACCACACCGGTGAGATCTCGCTCGCCCGCCGGCAAGCCGCCAATCAGCACCTCGCGAGTTGCGAGGCTGAGGATGAGGCGTTGTGTCAGCACGCTGGTAAACGGCCGCGCACCAGGGCACTAGTGGCGCGGTGCTAGCGCTCCTGCGAGCGTCGTGGCTTTTAGTAGGAGTATAATTTAGTTTCGTAAGGCGATCTCATTAGTTTTGGGACGCAAATGATAAATCCCGAACGTTTTGGAATTATTAGCGTCCTTAATTAAGTATGTAAGAGGGAATGTTTGGAAACCTTGTGTATCCATACGCATTTTTAAGTAGGTGCATATAACACAAACTTTACTACTATATACTATCGCACTACACGTCTCTCTATATATATGCTTGCAGACTGTGCTACTCCCTCCGTCCAGGTGAATAAGTCATCTTTGGTTGTGCACCGTGACCAAGAAGGAGGGAAGACTTTATACACCTAGACGGAGAGAGTACTACTATTACTTATTTATGTGCAAATGCATGTTTTAACATTACGATGCGGTTTTTGTAAAATGAGAAAAACAACACTAGTCAAGCTTGTGAAATGATTCAGTGCAAAACAAAGAAAAAATGCTCGTTTGATTGTTTACTTTTAGCTTCCTTCTCTGAGGTTATTTCTCTGTCGTACTTTGTACGGAGTATCTCACTAGTAGGAAAAGCATGCAAATTCCCAAACCGCTTCCTACACCCTGTATCGAATTTTTTGCCTAACAAGTTGCACTACAAAAAAATACACTTCCGTGATGATACGTGTTTGTCACAGTAGGTCGCGTTTTTTGGCATGCATGTACATCCATGACAAATTTATGACAGAATCAAGATAGTCATACCTGTGGTGTCGTAGAAGTGTTCCATGACATTACAAAAATTATCATCACGGAAGTGTCCACATCCATGACGATAAATCGCGCGTCACAGAAGTGCTTTCGTCAAGGGTGACCGACACGTGGCATCCACCATAAAAGAACGCCGTTAAGCTATCGGGTCGGGTTTTGGATCCGATAACCCGTTAACAGCCCCAACCAATGGGGATTTTCCACGTGTAAAATCATCATTGGCTGGAGGAAACACGTGTTGGCTCACCGTTGGGACAGATGTCATCCGTTCATTGGACCAAAGTCGCCTATAATACGGCGACACGTGGCATGGCCCAACAGAGGCCCATTCCTGTGAAAAGGCCGGCCCGTTTGACTTGGTCAAAAGGTGGCGGCCCGGCCCACGGAAAGCCTGTTAACGGCCTGTTAGCATATAGCCCATTTACAGCCCGCTAACCCAGGGCCCGTTACGCCCTATCCGAATTAGGCCCAGTAGCGTCATCTGGGCCGTCCAATATGATTCAGCCTATTTTAACTTTCGACCCATGTGTGTCCCATGACTTCTTTCGGCCCATATGAGGACCTTTGTAACTCTTGGCCCATTAATGGCCCGTGGTGAAACTGGCCCGTAATGAACAGTGTATCAGTTTATACCTATTAACGGCCCGTTATTCCATTGGGCCGTTTCAATCCCAAGTTATCTTTCGGCCTTCTCAGGGCCCATTGATTCTTGGGCTCATTTGTAGCATTCGGTTACATACGGCCCGTTACTGTCATTTTCTGCTTGTGGGCCAAATTCAGCCCGTCGTTACAGTCGGCCCGTTTGTGGACCGTTAATACGTTGGGCCGTTTTCATGTCCAAAAAAACCCGTTGGGCTGTTTTCATAGAGTTATCAAATGCAGCCTATTAATAGCCCGTTATGGTCCATGAATAGTACGGACCATGATTGGCGAAATGATGATACGCCCCGTAGAAGGCCCATGTATCCTACGGCCCGTATGAGGCCCATGGATAGTACGGCCCGTAGAAGGCCCATGGACCCTATGGCCCGTAGAAGGCCCATGGACCCTAAGGCCCGTATAGAAGGCCGATGGATCCTACGGCCCGTATAGAAGGCCAATGGATCCTACGGCCGGACGAAGGCCCATGGATCATACGGCCTGCAGGAGGCCCATGGTTACAACAGTCCATGTGTTGCCATGATTATTTTGGCCTAGTTACCAAAAATAGGCTATTGTGGCCACTAGAAAATCACAGAAAAAGAACTGCAGTGACTACAAGCAAACAACTAAACAAGACAATAAGGAAATAAATAAGCAAGCAACTAAGGCTAGCCTATTACCGCTATTACACATATTACATCCACTGGGCATAAAAGTTCGCCACCAGTGCAAATATAGGGAACAAAGCAGCATATTACATACACTGGCCGTCAAAATTGGCCACCAGTGCAAATAAACGCACTAGCAAAACAAGAGCATAACTGAAACAACTTCAGAAGAGCTCAATAAATGTTATCCTGGGTATCCACCATGCTGGCAATAAGCTTAGCAAGCTGATTAGCTTTGTCCTGTTTGGCGCTAAAATCCTCCAACGCTTGCTGTTGCACCAGAAAGTATGCATCTGAATGCTCCAGGGACTTCCGCAGTCCTTCCGCTTCTTGTCGCAACACAGCTGATCGATGTCTTTCAGCTTGTAGTTGAGACTCAAGAAACCGAACTGATTCAGACAGTGAGTTTGAATAGCTTGTGCAAGTGGTAGTGGCCAGTAACTCGAACACTAAACCAAGACATGACTTTGGGGTTGTCTTGCTGTCTTCAAGATAGCCTTCCTTAGCTGTTTTATCAGCTTTGTTGGAGACCAACAAGGATGTGTTACTATCGTGAACCTTATCTGCATTACTTCCTTTACCATTGCTTAATAAGGCACTCTTCCCCAATATTCTGTCAGCATTCTAAAAGAAGAAACAAGCAGACACATAACAAGTTTAGTATGTACTAGTATATGAAACTCATTTCGGTGAACCAGTTCATTAGTAAGGTGGACAGGATTAAACTGCCAAGTCTTCTATTGCCAAGTACTACTACATAATAAAAGCATCAAACAAACATATATCTATGTCCTATGGTCACTGCATTGTCTTGCCAAATCAAAATAGAGACACGGTTCAAATCATATCAGTTCAAGACAAAGCAGCAGTGAAAGAATACAAAGCGTGGGAAACTACACGGCACAACAATATTTCAGATGTGTACCACGGGTCTACATGTACAACAACACTATTGGCTCTGTTGTGATGCTAGTAATGTGCATGATATGAAAGTCAACTGTATACACAATTGAAATTGGAATCAACAGAGCTATTGATAAGAGCAAACCTGTTAAAGAAACATGCGTGAACATATATACCTGCTGTGCCATTGGGGTTTCAATTGGATCCTTCAATTTAAAAATAAGTTTGTATGAGTAAATAGAGTTATACAAGAGCAAAGCAATCATAGTTTAAAAAGGCGCACCTAAGCGAGCGCTTAAGCGCGCCTAGGCTCTAGGCGTTGGCAAAACGCATTGCGCATAACTATGCATAATCTGTGCACAACTGCGCATAAGTATGCGCTTTGGTTAGTAAAGCGCAGGGCGGTGACAAAACACATAATTAACGCCTAGCGCTTTTTTGAACTATGATAGCAATTGAATCTTAAATTAGAACAGTTGTTCTTCAGGTTTAGGCACTTGTTCTACATGAACAGAGTAGAGTAAGACGCAAGAATAAAATACTTAAAAATAGAAAATGAGCTCATAGACCTTACCACATTCTTGGTTCGGGACCAGTACAGAACGAGACGTTCCCAATCATCGTCCAGTAAATGTGTCTCAGGAGAACGTAAGGGAATTTGATGAGTTTCTTTGCCGGTGAAGTACGTTTTCTTCAGGTAATTCCGATACTGCCACCAAGCATTCTTGAAGATAATAGAGGTATTAGCACAGGTTACCTCATCCTGAGTTTTCAAATCAGTCCTTCCCTATAGAGAAAAATGGGAAAATTTGTTGTATTATAACCATCATGGAGGTAGGATGTATGGGACGAAGCAGAGTAATTGCCATGAATAACATTACTTACACATAACTCCTGGACAAACACCTGCAACTGGCATTTTCCTTCATCTTCAGTATAATATTTCCAATATGGGAAGATACGCACATACGATTTAACAACATCAAATGCGATAGATGCTAAACTACGACTGGCTGGTTGTGCTTCCTCCACAGGACAAGGCGTACTAACTGGTCGAGTTGGGGTTCGCCGTCATAGTACTGGCCCTTTGGGCACTGGAGCTGCCTTACTAACTGCTCTTGTTTGGGAGCTCTGTGGTGGAGATGGTGCTGTGTCAACAGGAACTGGGTTACTATCGGCTAGGGTTGGGGTTAAATTGGGTGAAGCTGGTTCTCTGTCCATCGCAGTAGGGGTACAATCTGCAAGAGTTTGGGTTATGTGTGGTAGGGCTGGTTCTTGTGCATGCACAACCGGGATGCTATCTCCACCAAGAGGTAGCACTGTTTTATTTGAAGACCGTGTTTTTATTCTGCTAGATACTGGCATCACCCGCTGCAATTCAAATGGCTGATAAACAGGAAACATAGTTGAATGTACAGACATTGTATGAGAGACAGATGCAATAGATAGTGTGGAAAAAAAGAGGGCATGAAATAGTTGACATGTATATTGTTTAACTAAAACGGATAGCATGACATAATTTCACATATATGATGTCTATCTAAACTAGATAGCATAGCATAACATAATTCAAAGATATGATGAATAACTAAACAGGATCGCATGACATAATTCACCTACATGTTATCTAGGTAATCAGGATCGCAACATTTAATTCACATATGTGATTTATATGCTAAACAGAGGGCATTCGATATGATGTCTGAACTAAGAACATGGTGTTGAATATTGTGTATATGATGTCTAAACTATGCAATGCAAGACACCGTATGCATGATATGAGCAGTATAACCGTGCCAATTTACAGCATACACCTCAGTGGGGGAATAGGACTGGTCATCTGTCTCTGAATCCATCTCTGAGGAGCTATCGGGACCCAACAGGAGATCTGCTTCGACAGGTAGCACTGTCTGCTCTGAAGGCCTTGTTTTCACTCCAGATTTTTCCATCTCCCACCCAAATGACTGATTCACAGGAAGAGTAGTTTAATGTACAAACATTGTCGACAAATATAAAGTAATGAAGAAAAGGATGGGCAAGATATCATTCAAATATATGATGCCTGGTTAAACAGGATGGCATTGCGCATTTCACATATATTATGGCTGGCTAAAAGACATGAGACTGCATAATTCTCATATATGATATAGAAACTAATCAGGTGGCATTATAGAACATGTCTGAACTAAGCAGATGACATATATGATGTCAAAAGTAGGCACTGCAAGGCAACATATGCATGATATGACTAACATCATCATGCCAAGTAGAGCAAACACCTTGGGGGTAAATAGGAGTGGTCAGCGGTGTCTGAATCCGCCTCAGAACAGATATCTTCCTCTGGATTACAATCTGGAGAGGGGTGGGGAGGGTTTGCCATTGAACCCACCATGGAGCGATGTCTGCATGACATTGTATTACCGCGCAAAACTCTTCTCTTTTTCTCTACATGTTCAGCATGACTGTGTACAATATCTGACATGCATACGAAAAAATATGGTGAGATTATGTAAGGAGAGCATGCAGAAATTTAGAGTGATGGTAACAACCAGTGGATCGACGTTTTTCCGTTGAACCAAAATAGCCCTAAAGGATCACCATGAATGTATAGTAATAAGTGATGCAACAAGTGTACAACCTATTTGCCGTAGCCGTGTCGACCTCAGCATCATTGGGTTGGTCGCTGAAGCAGTTGATGCAGAGGTGGCTGTCGGAGGTGTGGAGGAAGATCTAAGGAATCTATAGACGACTTCCAGGGCACTGCTCTGTTGTGATGGATCGTTCCGTCGTTGGAGCAGCTCCTGTGAGCCGTAAGACGTCAAGGCTGAAGCAGCACAAGACAGACATCATCAATCTCAAGTGGGATTCTAATAGCATCTCCAATAGATGATGTAAAATGGATGTAAAACTATTGACTCTGAACTTAATTTTCAAAACTGAAATTTACTATGGAATCTGAATGCTACTGTCGAAACTGAATGCAATGGTAGCAGAGACGCACTTGACATGTAGTTTAGGGAGGGCCCGCAGTTCATCTTCAACCTGCACCCCCTGAGCCGCCTGCCACCACCGGCCGAACCGCCGGCCCCAGCCTTCCCTCTAGGCCCCCGCCCCCCACCCTTAACCCTAAGATAGATAGTGGGGTACCTCTCCGGGCGAGCCTCCGTCCCTGCAGCGGGTGGTTCTTCCTTAACTCCGGTGAGCCCCCCCCCCCCAACCCCTCAAAATTGACTGACCCAAAAGTCGATTCAGTCGACTGAAGTGTGGCTCAATCGGAGCAGAGCAGCAGCACGAGCGAGGGGGAGAGCAGCAGCAGCAACAGGGCGAGCGAGCGATCGAGCAAGAGCCGGAGCAGCAGCAGCAGCGCGAGCGAGCGAGGGCCGGAGCAGCAGCAGCAGATCCGGCTGGTATGGACGCCGCCGCCGAAGGGGCCTCGCACTGGGTAGATCCGCCATGGAGATGTCACCCGCGGAGTCGGCTTCAAGGTAGCCGCTGCATGGGGATGCGGGATGGAGCACCGTTGGTGCCGGGAGGTCAAGTTATGGAGAAGGTGTGATGCGATGAGTGTACAACCTCTTTGGTGGCGCAGGTTAAGGCGGTGAGGATGCTGCGGTTCCGATGGAGCAGGTTAAGGCGGCGCTGTGGGGATGGAGCAGCCGCGATAGATGAGGCGATCGTCAGAGCAGCTCCTTGGAGGTGGAGGACGGGGCGGCTGAACCGGCGGGACGGCGAGATGGACGACGGATCCTCATCTGGGGAGGTGGACAAGGGACGTCGAGCTGTTGTGGTGGACGACATCGTCGGGGAAGTGATACGTCTTCAACGTATGTATAATTTTTGATTGCTCCATGCTACTTTATCTACTGTTTTGGACTATATTGGGCTTTATTTTCCACTTTTGTATTACTTTTGGGACTAACCTATTAACCAGAGGCCCAGCCCAGAATTGCTGGTTTTTTGCCTTTTTCAGTATTTTGAAGAAACAGAATATCAAACGGAGTCCAAACAGAATGAAACCTTCGGGATCGTGATTTTCCAACCGAACGTGACCCAGGAGACTGGGACCCTACTCCAAGCAGTGCCCGAGGAGGTCACGAGGGTGGAGGGCGCCCCCCCTGGGCGCGGCCCCTACCTCGTGGGCCCCTTGGAGCTCCACCGACGTACTCCTTCCTCCTATATATACCTACGTATCCCCGAACGATCAGAACAGGAGACAAAAACCTAATTCCACCGCCCCAACCTTCTGTATCCACGAGATCCCATCTTGGGGCCTGTTCCGGAGCTCCGCCGGAGGGGGCATCCACCACGGAGGGCTTCTACATCATCACCATAGCCCCTCCGATGAAGTGTGAGCAGTTTACTTCAGACCTTCGAGTCCATAGCTAGTAGCTAGATGGCTTCTTCTCTCTTTTTGGATCTCAATACAATGTTCTCCCTCTCTCTCGTGGAGATCTATTCGATGTAATCTTCTTTTTGTGGTGTGTTTGTTGAGACCGATGAATTGTAGGTTTATGATCCAGTATTATCTATGGAAAATATTTGATTCTTCTCTGAATTCTTTTATGTATGATTGAGTTATCTTTGCAAGTCTCTTCGAATTATCTTTTTGGTTTGGCGAACTAGATTGGTAGTTCTTGCAATGGGAGAAGTGCTTAGCTTTGGGTTCAATCTTGCGGTGTCCTTACTCAGTGACAGAAAGAGTTGCAAGGCACGTATTGTATTGTTGCCATCGAGGATAACAAGATGGGTTTTTTATCATATTACATGAATTTGTCCCTCTACATCATGTCATCTTGCTTAAGGCGTTACTCTGTTTTCATTAACTTAATACTCTAGATGCATGCTGGATAGCGGTCGATGAGTGGAGTAATAGTAGTAGATGCAGGCA
>LR880970.1:558436035-558466862 GCA_904067115.1 Aegilops sharonensis
CCTTGATATACTCATAACTATGCTCAATTCTGTCAATTGCTCAACAGTAATTTGTTCACCCACCGTAGAATACTTATGCTCTTGAGAGAAGCCACTAGTGAAACCTATGGCCCCCGGGTCTATTCTCATCATATCAATCTATATCATTTTATTTACTTCCTTTGTTTTTACTTTGCCTTTACTTTTACTTTGCATCTATCTATCAAAAATACCAAAAATATTATCTCTATCAGATCTTGCTCTCGTAAGTGACCGTGAAGGGATTCACAACTCCTAAGCGTTGGTTGCGAGTTGCTATCGTTTTGTGTAGGTACGAGGGACTTGTGCGTGGTCTCCTACTGGATTGATACCTTGGTTCTCAAAAACTGAGGGAAATACTTACGCTACTTTACTGCATCATCCTCTCCTCTTCGGGGAAATCCAACGTAGTGCTCAAGAGGTAGCAGGAAGAGGCTCCTGCTGGGCAGCGGTGACGTGGCGGACGGAGGAGGGTGGGGTTTCGCGGCTGGAGCGGAGAGGTTATGGCGGCCTAGGATTTCAAAGGGCGAAAAGGGGGCGATGGGAGGGGGTGAAGCATGACTTAGGAACGCGCTTGTCCAAAATGTAGGGTGTGTTACAAAAGTACCCCCCAGCGATTTGATCTAGTGGCCCTTTCGGCTCAGGGTTAGAAGGGGGATTTTGAGTGTCGGGATTTGGCAGCTACAGGGAGTTTCCGCGTGCGTTGTAATTTCGGGATAGCAAGGCGTGGGTTGTGAAGGCGCCAGTTTTTTTTGAAATGATGAAGGCGCCAGTTTTGGGAGCACGATATCTGAATTTTCGGGATATAACAAGACGCGGGTTGAATTTTAGGGACAAGCCTAACGTGTAGTAATATTGTACTTGTACGTACCAAATCAATTCGCACTTCCCTCAACCAAAAAGAAAACGAAAAAGTAAAACTATTCACACCACACAAAGAGAGAGTCTTGCCCCGTTTTACTATACAAATGCTATTCAATGCTACTCCCTCCTTCCATCTATATAGGGCCTAATGCGTTTTTTGATGCTAACTTTGACCAAATATTTGAGCAATGATATATGACATGCAACTTACACAAAGCACACCATTAACTTCGTCTGTGAAAGGTTCTTTCAATGATATAATTTTCACATTGTGCATGTTATGTACTATTAATCTTGTCAATAGTCAAAGGCGGTCTTAAAAATCTCATTACGCCCTATATAGATGGAAGGAGGGAGTATGAATCCATGTTATGTCCGATTAAATTTTTTTGCTTGCTGTATAATGCATGTAACCTACTCATACCAACATTTTAGTGCATTCCAAATGTCTATACTCACTGCAATTCGAACTAAATTTGAATTTGTTTCTCTATTTCAATAAGAATCTACAATCATGATTGTTGCCAACTTCAACCATCATAGTTTCCTTGCTATCCGCCAGATATAAATCGGACGGCTTATAATGCAAGATGGCACGCACACCATCATCAACAACTCTATTTTTATAAGAGTAGAGATAAAATATATTAAATGTAGTATAACATGTTCATTAACACACCATGTGTATCACCGTTATATATATTCACACATGCGTCGGTTTAAAACACTATGTTAATTCTTCAAATATCCGAATTCACTTTTTATAATGAAGTATATATGATCTCTATTCGTCTTTTACCCCACACAACCCTCTTATCTTTGTAGCTAGCGCTAACTTTCTCTTGTGCATGCACACGCCCGCATCCCTCTCAACCTCCCTCAGCATTCTCTAGCTCCATCGCGCAAATTCATCTTTTCACTTTAGTCATTCACCCACGGTGCGTGTAGGCCCCCCAGCTCCTTCTTTACGGCACACGTCGATTGATATGCCTCTCTAGCCAGGTGTGCCTAGCACAAACACAAGCTTCCCCTATTCTCTTGTCACCGTCCATGCCTCACTCCCACCACTCTTTTCATCGTTCTCATACTCGCACACTCCTCCCCGTTCGATATAGTATGCCACTCATACCACCTCCTACATGCATCCCTCTCTCTCTATCCTTTTCCTTGTGCCTCATTTTCTTCTAACACACACATGCATGTATACCGATCGATCTCCCAACATATACCTAGATCGACTTTAACTACCCCCCCATCGATCGACGTACCTCACAAGTTATGTCTCCCCTTTCTCTAACAAAGGGCGATTGATCTTCCTATGTAGTTATGTCTACTTACTGCAGCCACATCGTCCCCCCTCATCAATCGTGCATGCCTCCTGACCCGTCTCTCAAACGCATGTGCACTGACCACAAGCAGCCATCTCCTCTCTTATTGATATTGCAGGGGTGTACTTTTTCATACATGTTTCCACCACTTAGCGTCTGCACACGACATGTGCCCGGCAGACTTCAAGCGAAAGCCGACGTGGGTGTAGACCACGACCTACCTAAACACTCAAGTCTCTAGTCCAGGTTTATCGCCTATTCTGGTTCCAACCATGAGGAGATCCGGCCGGGGTTTCACTCACAGCCCCAAACGATGTGAACAGGGTTCCGAGACACCTAACGGGTGCCCAGTATACCCGGCCACGTACCTACCGCATCACAGCCCACCCCTATGGTCAGCGCTGTCCACGGCCTCCAGTAAGCTACAAACACCAGAAACTACTTGCAACTCCTGGACAGAGGACTAGTGTGAATAGGAAGTCGAGCGAGGTCATATTTCAGGGCCCAATGTATGGTAGTAGCTGAATCTTAAATCACACATACAGATCTCAGTGCTTAAGGACGGCTTCAATAAAAATACCCACCATGTACTCCTACATGGCCTCTCATCGATACCTTTACCAAATTGTGTTCAACACACCACTCTCATACTGACATGATCATTTCACTCTAGCCCATCACCCAGATGAACCAGACCTGACACGACTCTAAGCATATCAGGCATAGCAAGGTAGGAACAACATACATACATGGCTCAACCAACTCCTACACATGCTAGTGGGTTTCATCTAGTTACTGTGGCAATGACAGGTCATGCAGAGGAAATGGGTTCAACTACCGCAGCACACAGCAGTTTGAATCGCGTTGTCTTAATGCAGTAAAAGAGAGCAGGAGCAAGAACATGGGATTGTATCGATATGATTAAATGGTTGGTTGCTTGCCTGATGGGTCGGTGCACTGGTATTGCTCTTCGTTGGGGTAATCACGGTACTCCTCGGGGGCAGGACCTGCCGCAGACAGCACCGATACACAATCATCACCAAACAATATGCAACAATATGATGCATGCATGAGACATGGCAAAATGAGTGTGTTGGGCTAATGCAACTAGGACCAGATGGATTTGGGTCATATTGAGCCAAAGGTTCAATCCCAAATTCAAATTATGAATTCAAATAGTGCCTTATCATGTTTTGCACTAAACAGCAAGGTTAAGTTGTTTAAACATGCATGAAACCAGTACAGATGGATAGGTTGGATTTTTCTGATCATTTTTCATATATAACACTTTGCATTTGGAGATATGGTTGATTTACTATGAATTTTTGAAGTTTAGAACATTTTCTGAAATTTATAAATCATTCTAGATTTATTTTAATGCCAGCAAAGGATTACTGCGTCAGCATGATGTCATGCCGACCTCAGCAAGTCAACTGGCCGGTCCAGGTCAAACTGACCAGTGGGTCCCGCATGTCAGTGGTTAGTTATAATAATTAAATTTAGTTTAAACTAATCTGAGGTAATTAGTAGAGGGGGCCCTGTCGGGGGAGAAGGCTGATCATGTCCCACGAACACCTACGGGACCTGGGTCCCTTGTGGTTCGGAGGGGGGCGGAGATTGCACAAAGAGCGGATGGAGGCGATGCACACGAGCGGGCTTACCCAGCTTCGGAGCTCTCCGGAGAGATAATACTCCTACTGCTGCTTTAGTGGATTATCTTGTGTTCTTGCTAGGGAGCAATGGAAGCTACAAGACCTAGCCTGAGTGTGGTATGCGTTGGATGAACTAAGCCGGCTCTTTCTCGAGCCGAACCGAATCCTTTCTACGTTGCCCTCGGGCCTCCTTTTATAGGCTCAAGGGGTTACCACATATGGCAAGTAGACAAGGGTAGGATAGTAAAAACATAAGTTGGTACACCGCTTTGTACAGTGTACAGTAATCTATACCTAACTCTGACAGCAAGGGACAAGAGTCATCAATGCCCGTCTCAGTCGCCTGAACAGTGTAACAGGGACCGTCAAATGCACCTCCGTTTGCCACGATGGTAGTTTGTCAGCGCTGCTTGTCGCTGTTCTCCGCTGGCGGCACAGCCCGTCGACACGCGTGCTTGGGAGAGCCCCGTGGCGACACGTTGGCGGGTGAGCTGGAGCGGAGATGAAGAGAGGTCGCCCGCCCCGGCAAGCGCCTTTCCGCGGCAGTAACCTTGTCGCGTCTGGGGGCTCGGCGCCCACCAAGCCTTCCCGGCAAGCTCCTCTCGCCGGGGCCTTGTTTCCTTCGCGCCCTGAGTGGCCTTCCCGGCAAGCTCCTCTTGCCGGGGTCTTGACTACTTTGTTCTTGAATGGCTCCGAGAGAGCCGCCGAGGGCCTTGGCGGTTATCTGACCAGCCCTGCCGTGGGGCGCTGCAACTGCCCGTGCACGAGTTCGGGGTACTTGGGGACCCTTACTCCAGTACACCGACAGGAGCCCCCGGGCCTGGGCCACACACGGCGCCGAGCTCTGTTGGGCCAGGCCCAAAACAGTGCACGAGCTTGCGTGGCCTGGGTCCAAACTAAATCCACTCCGTGTCCGCCGCGTCCCCCTGTAACGGCACGCGTCAATTGCGGTGTCGTGGGGGGAGTGGGCGGCGTGCGAGGTCGCCTCATCTGTCGCCTCAGCTCTGAATCCCCGCCACGTGGTTCCCATGCTCTTGGGGTCACGGACGGTGGAAGTGGAAACTGGGTCGTTGCGAGCGGAGGCAGCAGGTCTACCCCGATTCCCTGCGCTTCCTACGCCTTGATTCGCTGAACGGGGTGGTAGAGCCCCCACCTTGCTCCTTTTAAGAAGGGCGGAGGGGGGGCGCAGAAACCCACACTCGAACCTGCACTCTCCCATCTCCTCCTTTCCTCAGCTTCTGCTCCTCTTTCTCTCGCTCGTCATGGCGAGAGGGAACCTTGGTTCTTCATCGGTGGCGGCGAGGGTCGCCGCTAGACCGCGCACCCCTCCCAACTCCACGCCTGGGGTGGCAGAGCCCGCCACAAGGGGAAGAGGGAGGGGGCGTGGTCGTGGACGAGGTCGAGGCACTCGGGGAAGAGGCGGACGGGGCGGCGAGCCGTCTCCGCCTCTGCTGGCGGTTCCCCTCCGGGGGCGAGGTCGTGGACGAGGTTGAGGCGCTCGGGGAAGGGGCGGGCGTGGCGGCGCATCGTCTCCACCTCCGCCAGCGGTTCTCCTCCCCGTGGCGGTCCACACAGGGGACGACCCTTGCGAGTTCTTCGTCAGGCTGCGTCGGGCGCCTCGTCGTCCCCTCCGGCTTCCAGCTCCGTTCGCGAGCGCGATGGAGTCGGATCCGCCCGAGACACTGAGATTGCACATGAGGTGCTGTGGGATCAGCGGCACGCGAGTCCGTGTTGTATTCCCAGCCCCTAATGTGATGTATCTTGATCGTGGGTGGAAGACGTTCGCCCGCATCCACAACCTGCTGGCGGGGTTCACCCTCCATTTTAAGTTAATGGAGGGTGATCTCCTCTCCGTCAAGGTCTTCGGGGATCTCGGCACTCGGGCGAGGTGTTGTGTGGATAGCTCCTCCGACAGCGAAGATTCCTCCTCGAGTGAGAGTGACGAGGAGGGGAGCGACAGCGACGACGAGGGTAGCGGGCCCAACTAGTTGTCGGGCGCCGCTCCGTGCGTCACCGGCAACCCCATCATCCGCGTCGCCGGCTCCTTGAACTCCCCGGGGTCGTCTCCTTGGGCGGCTGGCGTAGGGAGGCTGTGGAAGGGGAAGAGGGATGGCGACAAGGCCGTCAAGTCGGAGTACGAGGGCGTAGCGCCCTCGACAGCGTGCTGACGTCCTGCCGCCCCGTCTTCGAACCCCGCTTCCGACGTTGCCGTCTCCGTCAAGCCCTCAGAGGGTCCCTGGGATGTTCTCTTGGTGCCTTCTGGCACCTGTAGCTCGTCTAGGCGCTCCGTTTGCCCTTCTCACCTCTTTGACCTATCTCCTGAAAATAGGGACAGAAAAAGGATTACGGGCATCTTATCTTTTTAATTTGTAAGCCTTCGGGCCTTATCTGCATTTAAAAATTGTAATCCTCTCTTTCATGTTTTTCATTCTCCACGGACCGTATCCGAGAAGGATGTTTTTAATGAAAAAGGGATGTTTGAAGAGGGGCGAAAGGCTTATCTGATACCGCAGCCCCCGGCAACCCTGGCTTGTCGCAGCCCCCGGCAACCCTGGCTTGCCGGGGCTTGGGTGCCGACGCGCCCTTCTTTTCTTCGCTGTCGTTCCGGTTCTGAGAACGATTTAGCCAGTGCCGCAATAAGTTATTTTAGTAATATAACTTTATTGTGGGCAATACTTGCTATGTTACTTCCTTTACTCGACCCTTGGCTTTGTATGTTTACTACCCTACGCTTTTCAGGAAAACTTGCCGGTGCAGGCACCCTTGCCGCGAGCGCCGAGTGCGGAACTTCAGCAGCCTGCTGGCGGGGTCGCTACCGACAAGCAACCTTGTCGCGGACTAGCCGCAGCTCACTTAAGTTGTTGAGCGGACTCGAAACAAAGTAAGGGCGCGACCAGTCACGATTTGGTTCCTTTGCGTACAGGCTTTCCATACAAAGTGCGGTCGTTCGAGGAAAATAACTTTAAAGAAAATTGAATGCTCAAACTTTAGCCACTTAGCTTGTCTGTCGTTCGCTTCCGGCAAGGCGAAACTAAGTCATTGCTATGCACCAGTACTCAAAGCCTCCGACAGCGCGAGGGAGAGGGCCGAGGATGTCGAGCCCCCAGACCGAGAAGGGCCAGGATAAAGGGATCGTCTGGAGAGCTTGAGCTCGTTGGTGTATCTGTTTGGAATGGAACTGGCACGCTTCACACTTGGTTACTTGTGCCGTCGCATCCTGGAGGGCTTCTGGCCAGAAGAAACCTTGCCGGAAAGCTTTGCCGGCAAGCGCTCTTGCGCCAATGTGGTGTCCACAAATGCCTCCATGTATCTCTGCCAACAGCCTTTGTCCATCTTCCCGGCAAATACACTTCAATTTCACACCGTTGAGCCTTCTTCTGTACAGAATGTTGTCAACAAACTGGTACATACTTGACTGCCGGGCTACTTTTTCCGCTTCTTCTTGCTCTTCGGGAAGTTCGCCTGTCTGAAGGAAATGGACGATTTGCTGTGCCCATGCTGGAGCTTGTGGCTCGACAACAAGGACTAAAGGCTCATCCATCACTGCGGGAACATCAGCTTCTGCGGCAAGAACCTGTGGGTCCGCCGGAGCTTGATGGTCCCCGGCAAGCTTGCCAGAGCGAAACTTGTCGGGAGCGTTTGCTTCAACGCCGAAAACTGCATGGTTTGTCGGAGCAGACTGCCCCTCATTGACGTTTGTGTTGATTTTAGGGACCTTCTTGGCGGCGGCTTCGGGGAGCTCTGTCGGAAAGTAGTCGCCGGAAACCAATTTTCTCTTCTTGTTCTGTCCTGTTGATGGTGTTACGGTTGGTTGAGTTAGCTTGAGCACAAAAATCCCTGGTTCCACAGGTAACTTAAGTGCGGCACATTTAGAGAGGCCATCAGCTATATCATTCTGAGCTCTTGGAACGTGTTCCATTTGCAGGCCTTCAAAGTGCTCTTCCAGCTTCCTTACTTCATCAACGTAGGCTTCCATCAACGGACTCTGATAATCTTTATTTACTTGTCGGACGACAAGCTGCGAGTCCCCCCTGACAATGAGCTTCTTGATCCCAAGGTCCACCGCAATCCTGAGACCGGCAAGCAAGCCTTCATACTCTGCAGTATTATTTGTTGCTTGTTCCTTGGGAAAGTGCATCTGGACTATGTACTTGAGGTGTTCTCCGGTGGGTGCGATAAGCAGCACGCCGGCACCAGCGCCTTGCAGCGAAAAGGCACCGTCAAAGTACATCAGCCACTCTTTATTTGCCTTCTTGACGGGGATGCTCGTCTCTGGAATTTCTTCATCTTGCGTTGGCGTCCACTCAGCTATGAATTCCGCCAATGCTCTGCTCTAGATAGTTGAAGTGCTTTCAAATTTGAGACCAAAGCTTGACAGTTCTAGTGCCCACTCGACGATTCTGCCTGTTGCTTCTGGATTTTGTAATATTTTCTTTAGCGGAAAGCGAGTGACAACTGTTATCTCATGTGCTTGGAAGTAGTGGCGCAGCTTTCTCGAGGCCATGAGGAGGCCGAAAAGCAGCTTTTGCACACCAGAGTACCTCGATCTAGCTCCCTGCAAGAGGGAACTGACAAAGTAGACTTGGCGCTGCACCATCTTCTTCTGTATCTTGTCGCAACCCTGCGCTGATCCGTCCTTGTCGGGACCAGGGCTTGACGGCGAAGTCCCTTGCTTGTCGCTGGATGCGCCTGCCTCGGTTGCTGGCTCATCATCCGCCTCCCTCTCCGCTACTAACGCAGCACTAACCACTTGATTGGTCGCTGCTATATATAGCAGCAACTTCTCTTGTGGCTTAGGTGTGACAAGTATTGGAGTGGAGGACAGGTATCTCTTCAAGTCCAGCAGCGCAGCCTCCGCTTCGGGAGTCCATTTCATTGGACCTGCCTTTTTCAAAATTTTGAAAAATGGCAGGGCGCGCTCAGCGGACTTAGAGATAAACCTGCTGAGAGCAGCCACGCAACCGGCAAGCCTTCTGACATCCTTGACGCGCTTTGGTGCTTCGATCTGTTCAATGGCCCTGATCTTGTCGGGATTGGCTTCAATTCCCCGCTGAGACACAAAGAACCCGAGAAGCTTGCCGGAAGGGACTCCAAACACGCATTTCTCGGGGTTGAGCTTGAGGTTGATCTTGCGTAGATTTGCAAATATTTCATCCAAATCTTGAACCAGAGTCGCTTTGTCCTTGCTCTTGACCACTATGTCATCCATGTATGCTTCTACATTTCTGTGTATCTGTGGTTCAAAAGCATCATGGACTACCCTTGCAAAGGTTGAACCAGCATTCTTCAAACCGAAAGGCATCCGTATAAAGCAGTACGTGCCACATGGTGTAATGAAAGCGGTTTTCTCTTCATCCTCTTCTGCCATGAAGATCTGATGATATCCTGAATATGCATCAAGAAACGAAAGCAGATCACATCCAGCCGTGGAGTCAACAATCTGGTCGATACACGGCAAGGGAAATGGGTCTTTGGGACAAGCTTAATTAACATCAATGAAGTCAATACACAGTCTCCATTTCCCATTAGCCTTGCGTACCACTACCGGATTGGCCAACCACATGGGATGGAGAACTCCTCTGACAAGCCCTGCTGCTTCTAATTTCTTGATTTCTTCTGCTATGAACTCTTGGCGCTCCACTGCCTGCTTCCTAACTTTCTGCTTGACGGGCCGTGCGTGAGGACAGATAGCTAGGTGGTGCTCAATTACTTTCCTGGGAACACCGGGGATGTCAGATGGTTGCCATGCAAACACATCGACGTTCGCCCGCAGGAAAGCAACGAGCTCGCCTTCCTATTTAGGATCGAGCGTGGCACTGATGGTGAAGGTACCACCAGTGCCGTCCTCCTTGGCGGGCACTTTCTTGATCTTCGGCGGAGCTGCCTTCGTTTTCTTGCACTTGCCGGTGGAGCTCGATGGTGCATCCTCGACGGTAGCGCAGCACTCCGAGGAGGTGCGCTTGCCGGAGTGGGCAACAGAGCTCTTGCCAGACTTGGCAGTCTTCTTCCCCCCGGGAGCTTCAGCGGCTAGTGGTTTGCTTTCTGTTGCGGCTGCTGCTTCCCGGTAAATCTTGTCGGCACAAATAAGCGCGTCCTTCTTGTCGCCATGGACAGAAATGACGCTTATCGGGGCGGGCATCTTGAGTAGGTTGTATGCATAATGAGAGGCGGCCATGAACTTGGCGAGTGCTGGACGGCCAAGTATGCCATTGTAGGGTAATGGGAAGTCGGCGACGTCAATCGTGACCCTCTCAGTTCTGAAGTTGAGCTCGCTGCCGAACGTTACCGGCAACGTGATCTTCCCTTTGGGCTTGCTCCTTCCTGGATTGATTCCTTGAAAAGTACCAGTTTCTTCGAGCTCGCTGTCAGGGATTTGAAGTTTCTGAAGCACCGCAGAGGAAATCAAGTTCAGGCCGGCCCCACCGTCAACCAACATCTTTGTGACCTTGAGGTTGCGGATGGTTGGCGAGACCAACATCGGCAAGCACCCGACCGCGGTGATGCGATCAGGGTGATCCTCAATGTCGAAGATGATGGGCGTGCTGGACCACTTCAGAGGCTTGAGTGACTCTATGGATGGTTCTGCTGCATTAACCTCACGCATCCATTGTTTGAGTTGGCGGTGCGAGGTATGCAGAGAAGCACCACCGTCAACGCAAAGGACCTCTGTCGCCTTTTGAAATTCTTGCTCATCCGCTTCATCGTCTTCCATGTCCTCATCATCCTCATCTTCATCTTCTTCCTTGTCGCGGCCGCGGGGAGGTCTGCCTCCTTGCCGCTGCTTGGCCTTGCCGCGGCGTCCTCCCCGGCCGGGTCTCTTCTTACTTGCTGCACCTGCACCTTCTTGGGCTTTCTCCTTATCTCGCCGCTCGTATTCAGCCCTCTGTAGCTCAACAAGCTGCTCGACTTCCTTGCAGCTCTGGAGATCGTGGCCCTTGGTGCGGTGGATTTTACAGTACGGTTTGTTGGAGCTGTCAGGCTTGTCGGCGGCCGCCACAGCTTGGCGTTCGGCATCCCCGGCAACCTCCTTGCCGGAGCCACTACCCTTGGTTTTGTTGGCGGCCCCATCCTTGCCGGACTGCTCGACAACTAACACTTCTTGATTTCTCTTCCTCCTGTTGTTTCGCCGCCGGCTCTTCCTTGCCGGGGCGATCTCCTCACTGTCAGACTCTGCTCCCACATTCTCTCCTGGGAGCCTTCTTCCTTCTTCAGCGCGTGCGCACTTGTCGGCCAGGGCGTAAAGCTCGCTGACGTCTTTCACTTTGCACATCGCCATCTCCTCCCTCATCCTGTGGTTTCGTACATTCTGATGAAACGCACTGATCACTGCAGCAGGGTGGACGTCTGGGATGTTGTAATGCACACGACTGAATCTCTGGATAAACTTGCGCAGGGACTCTCCCTCCTTATGGGCAAGCAGGTGAAGATCACTTTCTTGGCCATGAGGCTTGTGGCCGCCTGTGAAGGCGCCGACAAACTGGTGGCACAAATCTACCCAAGAAGATACGGAGCTGTCCGGCAAGTGCATGAGCCAAGATCTGACATTTGGCTTGAGCACAAGAGGAAAGTAGTTGGCGAGGATCTTGTCGTCTCTTCCCGCCGCAGCCTGCACCGCGATGGTGTAGATGCTGAGGAACTCCGACGGGTGCGTCCTACCATCATACTTCTCCGGCACATCAGGTTTGAAGTTTTTCTTGTCGGGCCACCGGACTTGCCGCAGCTCACGAGTGAACGCAGGGCAACCTACCGCATACGGCAAGTCGCCTGGTCCCCCTGGCGCATGCATATCGACAGTGGGCCCGGCGCGCTGGTTGGATTGACGGCGCGCTTATCTTCGGCGCTCGATACGGGTTCGAGCGTCTTCTTCTTGCCGTTCTCGAAGAACTTGGCGCTGGTCGCGACGAGCTCGCGGACCCGACGACGATGTGGAGTCGCTGTCGATGTGGATCCGGTGAGTCGGCGACCCGCGTCTTCGGTAAGGGGAGTGCACGGTGGCTGCGCCCCCGCAAGTCTCGTCGCCATCGGCTCGCGCCTTGTCGCCTTGCCGCGGCTGCGAAGCGCTCGGTTGCCGCGAGACGTCGCCATTGGCGAAGCCGATGAGACTCTGGATTGTGGACCTCCACTCGTCGACCTTGTCGGCTGTTGGAGGGTAGTCCAGAAGTAACTGAGCTCTTGCCAAGGCTTCCGCTGGTGTGGTTGGCGGCAACGGCGTACGGAGCGAAGAACGGGATGTGCTCGGACTCCTAACCAAGTTAGGAGGAGCAGCATCCCGCCCAAGCGACCGTACCCCGCTCGTACCCGCATGCTGGGGTGCATCCGGGTCTCGAGGGCCTCGGGATCCCCCAGCTTGGCCTTGGTCCAACGAGCGTATGGTGCCGCGAGCTTCACGACGCTGTCTGTCTCTCGCCTCTTGAGAAGGACGCGGTGAAGATTCGGACGCCGACGCCTGCGCTGCCTTGTCTTTGGACCTGGCGGCGTTGTGGGCTCTTTCGTCGACGCCGGCTCCTCCGCCAGCGTTTCCCCCACCGCCTGACAGCTCCGGTGGCGGTGGGTTCGACGCGGACAGCTCTGCCGCCGCCGAAGATTTCTTCTTCGGCGCCATGTCGACGAAGATGTTGATGAAGTTGCTCGTGTGACCACAGGATCGGGTTCACACAGCCTCGACGCCCCCTACCTGGCGCGCCAAAGATGTTGGGGGAGAAGGCTGATCGTGTCCCACGAACACCTACGGGACCTGGGTCCCTTGTGGTTCGGAGGGGGGCGGAGATTGCACAAAGAGCGGATCGAGGCGATGCACACGAGCGGGCTTACCCAGCTTCGGAGCTCTCCGGAGAGATAATACTCCTACTGCTGCTTTAGTGGATTATCTTGTGTTCTTGCTAGGGAGCAATGGAAGCTACAAGACCTAGCCTGAGTGTGGTATGCGTTGGGTGAACTAAGCCGGCTCTGTCTCAAGCCGAACCGAACCCTTTCTACGTTGCCCTCGGGCCTCCTTTTATAGGCTCAAGGGGTTACCACATATGGCAAGTAGACAAGGGTAGGATAGTAAAAACATAAGTTGGTACACCGCTTTGTACAGTGTACAGTAATCTATACCTAACTCTGACGGCAAGGGACAAGAGTCATCAATGCCCGTCTCAGTCGCCTGAACAGTGTAACAGGGACCGTCAAATGCACCTCCGTTTGCCACGATGCTAGTTTGTCAGCGCTGCTTGTCGCTGTTCTCCGCTGGCGGCACAGCCCGTCGACACGCGTGCTTGGGAGAGCCCCGTGGCGACACGTTGGCGGGTGAGCTGGAGCGGAGATGAAGAGAGGTCGCCCGCCCCGGCAAGCACCTTGCCGCGGCAGGAACCTTGTCGCGCCTGGGGGCTCGGCGCCCACCAAGCCTTCCCGGCAAGCTCCTCTCGCCGGGGCCTTGTTTCCTTCGCGCCCTGAGTGGCCTTCCCGGCAAGCTCCTCTTGCCGGGGTCATGACTACTTTGTTCTTGAATGGCTCCGAGAGAGCCGCCGAGGGCCTTGGCGGTTATCAGGCCAGCCCTGCCGTGGGGCGCTGCAACTGCACGTGCACGAGTTCGGGGTACTTGGGTACCCTTACTCCAGTACACCGACAGGCCCCACTTATCATAGACTCAGGGGAGTCAAACTGGGCCCACCCTTGCCAAAGTCAAAGTCAAACGCGCCGGCGTCTAGCCGCCGGCGAGGCCAAACGCGGCGGCGGAAGTGCTTTTGTGCATTCCGGCGACCAAACGGGCGGCGGAGGGCATCTACGCGTAGCTGAGACCGAGCCGGGGCTATTGGTGGTGGTGGTTGAGCTCGGGGTGGCCGGAGACGTCGCCGGCGACGACTTTGGCGGTCGCCGGAATCGGGTGAAGATGGATCCGAGGCTACGGGGCACGGCGAGGCACGAGGTGAGGTGCCTTGGGCCCCTGGGGACGCGGTTAGTGCGTTAGACAAGGTGGGGTGGCCGGTGGTTAGCCGGAGACACGTCGGCGACGAGCTCCGCGGCGGCGCGTGCGGGTGAGCTACGTGTGCTCGTGGTGGTGCACAAGAGCGAGAAAGGAAAGGGGAAGGAGGTAGCCAGGCTCACAGCGGTCTTGAGGGAGCAGACGGCGCGGTCGGGGGCGAGCTGATGCAGCGGCGACGGCGAAGGGGATCTTCGGCGATGGCGGTTCGGTCGAGGTCAGTACGGTGGCTTTGGGGCACGTGAGCGCTCGGGGCTCGGCTAGCTCGAAGGAGTAGAGGGTGGCGAAGCTCCTGGACATGATGGCGCAGCACGAGGTTGACGGAGAGCGCGACTACGGCGAGGGTGCGGCGGCGGTGGCATCGGCCATGGCGTGGGAGAGCAAGGGAGAGGAGCTGGGGCTGAGTGAGAGTGTCTAGGGGGTTCGGGGCACGACGTGGAGCTCATCCAAGGTCACAGGGGGGCGAGAGGGGGAAGCAGGGCGACGGGCAGCTGCGTGGCGCACACTGCGGCCGCCGTCGAGCACCTGCCTGCCTGCCTGGCCAAGCCAAGCAGCTCGCTGGAGCGGTGGCTGGGCTGGGCCGGCAGGTGGGCCTCTGGGTGGCGCCAGGTAAGTCTTTCCCCTTTTTTTGTTTCTGTTTTTATTCTGTAAGTTTGTTGAATTTCTAAAATTACCTAGGCAACTCCAAAATTCACCAAACTGCACCTGGTCCTTAGTTGGAATATTTCCAGCAAGGAACATTTTAGTTTGGGTTTATTTGAGCATTAAAATATTTTTATAAATTTTAAATGCCCAAATTCAAATACTTATGATTTAATTCAAAGACCTTAGGATGACCTAGAAAGTTGTGCATCACTTTTGGCAGAGGTTCTGAACCAAGACAAAAATGATGGACATTTTAGAAGGCCATTTCAGGTTCATTGAAAATGTTTTTAGTAGACCCTAGTTGGTTTCAGAGGGGGCTGGGGGTTCTGTCATCCCCATTTCAGGTTTCTGTTGAAAGAATAAACATGATGCAACACTCTAATGCATGAACTAGCTAGGGTGTGACAAGTATAGTACGTACCTTTATAGACTATAGTAGTAGTACTAGTACTAGTAAACTTTGCGCTTGGCTGTTCGCCTATTCGGGAAGTCAAACAATAATAGCACTAGTAGTATAGTGTATGCTTCTGGCAATCTGACACCGAATTAACTGTTGCACGTCCACCGCCTGAGCGAGGGAGAGCTTGCATTAGTAAAAAGTTTCTCCTTGTCCTACGAGCCACCGCGCGCAAGCTTCTCCCGTCCTGCAACCTTTCCTCGTTTGGCAAGTTGATGGGACACAGCAAAGGCCAGGTTTGGATCCATGGGTTAGAGTTAGTTTGGGTTAGTTTGTACTCAACTAAACCAAAAGTATCCAAACAAGAGGGTTAGTTTGGGTTAGAAGCATCTACCCCATCCAAAAAATATAACCCACCCACGAGGTGTTTATTGGGGTTAGTTCTTCTCTGGAGCACTAAAAAACACAATTTTCTCTCGCTCTCGCCGCAGCAAATCCCTCGCCACTTCCTCGAAGCTTCTTGTCCTCTTCCTCCCTCCCTCTCGCAACGCCCGTGAAGGCCCCTCGGCATATCCGCGCTCCATCTAACCCTGTCATCTAAACACCTCTTTGGCTAGAGTTAGTTCACGGTTAGTTCAGGGTTAGAATCTAACTCTAACCTCTAACTGAGTTAGAGTATCCAAACAAGGCCAAAGTAATGCTAGTCCATACTGCCTCCTCTCCGGTTAATATGGCTTAATTTCAAATGAGATAAATACACTATCTGTCACTGTATATTTATAAAAATACGGTCGGTGGACTTTATAATACGCTCATTGCGCTCAATATATATATTTTCCGGTGTTTATACGGTCACTAGCTCACCCTGACTGAGTATGTGTGTGCATGCACGTGTAGGTTGAGCACTTAGCGTGACCGTGTGTGTTCCGTCGTGTGCTCGGACGTGCATGCATTAGGGCGTCACGCGCGTTTTTGCATCCATGTGTACGTGTGACTATTGCATACACGTAGGGGGAGTACGTGTAGGGGTCACTAAGGAGCAGTCAAATCACACAGTAAGTTAGTCGGAACAAGAAACCATCATTTCACTCTTGAATGACACATACGCAATATAAAATGGTTGATATGGAGAGAAAAATAAAACCACAATATATACACTAGCAGGAGCCTAAGCTACAAGCCTGCTTGCTAAGGTTGTTCTCTTCACAAGCATAGAAAGACGGGCCTGATCCCGCAGCTGGGGGAAGGGAACAATGTTCTGCGTAGACGCGGTCGACATCGGCGAGGGAGAAAACCCACAGTCGGTGCGTCCCAATCGGGGGTCACCGCGGTATGGGCCGATGACGTGTCCCAACCGCCCTTCTAGCTATAGCCCGACGTGCCAGGTAGTCCATCTTCCTTTTGGAGACGGCTTGCTCCACTTTCGTAGCTCCATCTCCATGTCGATCTTTCTCTACTTCTACCGGCTTCTACTTGTGATGAGTTTATTTCTCATGAACTAGTGCCAGTACTATTATTCTAATCACACTTCTTCAATATCTTTGCCATCAGGGATGCTCAGGTCGATTTTAGTGGAACTACACAAAAGCATCGTATGATCCGAGGGTGCCAGCCATCTTTCCTTCGACAGGTTCTACCTGGCCAGGGAATTAAATTATGTTCAGGGTTTAGGGTTTAAGTCGTAGTGACCCCATCAGTAGTTTTTCTTTTGTACACGCTCTCACAACTTTTTTCTTTAGTTGTGAAGTAAATATTGGGGCAACCTTTGTATTTGATGCATCAGCATGCGTGTTAGTTTTCCTTTGTATTTGATGGAATGTTGTAACGGGGCAACCTTGGAATAGGAATGAAAATGGAGTGGAAAGTTTCCATTTTTCCAGAGAAAAAATGGAAACAGAGAGAAACCAACGTTTCGTTTCGTTGGATCGCGCCATCGAGAAAAACCAACGTCTAAATCACGTCTGTCGTGTTCATGTCTCACCCTCCTCCACGGCTCGACCCCACACGATCGCTCGGCATGCCACTCACCGCAAACCGAGTATACGATCACTTTCCTGCCTGCTTGTCGATGGATCGCGCCATGGAGTACTGGCACTACTGGAAGAGATTGACGAGTTGGGGGAGGACAGCTAGCTGTAGCACGGACTCCCAAGAACTTTTTACATGCATGTTGTAGCCGGCTATTGCGACCTTCGAACACGGAGCAGTCGCGTGCACCTGGAAGCGGCGCGGGCGATGCTCTCTCGACCGGCGTGCTGCTTCAATGCCGGCACCAGTGAGAGGTCGCGTCCGCTCTGGCCGGGCATGAATGCGGCACTGACCATTTCGGGCGGGAAGCACGCGCGGGTGATGAAGAGGGTTTGGGTTCGTCAGGACCGGCCGTGGCAGCGGTCCGGACGTGCGCAAACAAGAGATGATGTACGTTAACATTGCTGTGTATATAATTAACAACATAAATAATGTGCCAGTTGGACAAATATGATTGGAGATGGAGATGGAAATGGAATTTTACATAAACACGGATATGCATGTCTATGTCTATGTGTGTGTGCGCTATGGAGCCGGGGCGTGTTTTTGATCGAGTTTTCTTTCTTGGTACGTTAGAAAATTAGTTTGTCTAATTCACATCTAGATTTTATTTAAGGATATCACATCTAAGCTCCCACAAGTATATAATGTAGCAACAAGAAACAAAAAAACTAGGACAAAAAAATAGACCACAAACAGAGTGGACATCAACTTCTAGACAGACCCTTAAAAAATTGTCCGCCAGTTTTCGTTTATTTTTTCCGGGAACACGCGTATTCTATTTAAAACCACTGCTATGGAGAGATTTTTTTACTCCATTATAGCCTCTTGTTTGATAGAGTTTCTCGCGTCTCGCTCTCTCACCATCTCCATATCAAAACAAGATGACAGTGTCCACTATATCTCTCTCCTCACCGGTGGTCACAGATTCGGCCGAATCCCGTCCGCTGCGGGAGGTGAGGAGGTGCAACATTGACGTTGTCGCCATCAGCGACGGAGGGAGCCGATGCGCACCATCCTCTCGGAGCCGGCGCTGGCGCGGACGAAGATCGTCTGCGCCCTTGTCCGCTGCCATTGTGTGGGTAGATCCCGCCGGCCCGCCAAAACGACATCTCGCCCACCTGAGGTATAACTTCTTGTACTGGTCCAGCTCCCCAGGTCGCTGCGTGTGGGTTTTCTTCTATGCGACTACTCCCCAGCTCCCCATGCATAGTAGCTAGGGTTCGTCGGCTGGTCCAACATCACCTACTAGTACTATTATAGAGGAAATGCCACTCGAAAATTTGTCCTGATTTATGCCTTGGTGGAGGTATGCATGTTGTTTCGACAAAAAGTACATGGTGGTTGTGCGGTCATTGTCCATATGGTGGTAGTACTATCACTGGTTAAATAAAGAAATGCTTTTTTTCTCAGGTATCCTGGTTTAGTTCCCATCAATATATAATTATGATGCTTCTGTTTGTTCGTGTACTTTTCATTAATTCTTATTGACAATTGAGATGTCGTTGCTAACCATTTTCATATTTTTGGAAACAGCGATGCGTGTCTCCACACCCGGGCATGTCTTCCTCAATTTTAGTGGAACTACACAAAATTGGATGGCCATTGTTGTTCTGCCTCACTATCCTCTGCCACGGGATTCTTCCTTCCTCGAGCTTGATTACTGAGAAGAAACAGACCACAGTGAGGATTTGTCGAACTTCATAGGTGCCTCACCCAAACTTGATGCCAAATGGATGATGCATCACCACGATGACCTATCGATGCTCATGGTTGCGCCTCATGGTTGCGGCGGCTGGTGAAGCTGATTGATTTTCAATGAAAACAAGATGTCTTCCATCAGTGCTCTTTGCTTGTTACGCACAAAGATGATATCCTTCGTCAGTTCACCTTGGTTGCATTGGAGACGCAGTCGTCTTTCACGTTGGTGCAATTTTATCACACAATTGGCTATGAACCAAATGTTTCCTCGAAGAAGGATCGACGTTGGTACTAAGAGCATACGTTTTGTATTTATTTCTAAGCCTTCTCATAACTTTGTCTCCAGCTCCCCTGTAATTTTATTTGTCCAACTATTAACTTTGATTTAAAAAATGGCGTGGACTAAAAACACGGATGGACGTAGTAGCCCTCCATTTTTATTTACTCCGCATATTAGATTTGATTGAAGTCAAACTTTGTAATACTCTCAAACCTTTCCGATAATTGAAATTAAAATTCTTTATTTGTACACACTCTCACACGTTTCCGATAATTTGGCGCATGTGTGGTTGTTCACTTAAGGGAGGGTAGTGTACCACACGTGAAGGACAGGAAGTGCGACCAGGACTCGTGGGCGTGGATTGTTAGTTCATCGGAAGTAGTACTAGTTTTCTTCACTTTACATTAAATAAAGAGTTTCATTTTATACATACACAATTTAAAACGATTGTTATGGAGAGAATAAGAAAACCACTCCACTATATATTAGTCGTATACACACGAGAGTACTATATGGACACAACTTCATTGACTTAGTGCACCTGCCTTTGGGTTTATGACAGGTGGGCCCAAAATGTGGCTGGCTCACCTGTCATACAGCCAAAAGCAGATGCAGTGAAGGCACCAGAGCTCAGTCCGTACTACATTAGTATATATATAAGCGGGAGCCTTAGCGCTTGTTCGCTAGGGTTTGCACTCTCCACACGCTCGCCACAATACATATATGTTACACGTTGGAGGCTCAGTGTTCATTTGCTAGGGTTTGCTATATTCACAGTCTCTCACCCTCTCTTCACCAGATCTAAACAAGACTGCGTTGGCCTCTTGTCTCTCCCCCCCCCCCCTCACAGCTGGTGAAGGAGGTATCCGTATCCCGTCGCACCGAGAAGGGGAGGAGGTGTAGAATTAACTCTATCACCTTCGGCAAGGGAGGCAATCCACTACCGACCGCGTTGTTCTCTTTCACCCAGCGCCTGTGCGGGAGGGCCACCGACCCCTTCGTCCTCGCTGTTGTACGTAGTGTGGGCAGATCCAGCCTCCTGCCGCACGCCTTGCCACATCCCGACGACCCTAAGGTATAAGTTTCTTTGAAACCGTCGTTGCTCTGGCTGCATGTGGATCTTTTTCGATCTGTAGTCGAATCTAGGTCTTGTTTCAAAGAGGAAAAGAAGGTGCGGTGGGGGTGGAGCATGAATCTAGGACGTGGTTCAATGAGGAAAGGAGGGAGGAAAAGTAGTATAGACTAGCTATCCAGCCGCTTTCTTGGTCGAAAAGGGAAAAAGGGGGTAACCCAGTACACACATCTGTAAGGAACCGATCTCTTTGTTGAAAAGGGAAAGAAACTGAGGGGGTTGGGTAGTTTGTGCAGGACTAGATTTGCTGCCCTCACATAGGAAAAAAGTTCAAAGAGAACAAATATGGGACCAACACAGATATGCTGCTTGGCTACATACTCTGCATCAGCCATTTATACATGTGGACGCACATGGTGCTAGCATGTCCCATACAACTATTTTGTTATTGTTAATCTAAGAATGCCGCCGAAATATTGAAGCAATGCCACTGTTAAAAGTAAATTACATTTTTTAACGAATGTTGTTTCAAGAAAATATCTCTGTTAATATGAATCAATGCAACCGTTTTAGAAATGCTACTATCCTACTTTGTTTTCCATCCAAGATAAGTTAGATGCTTCTTTCTGTCATCGTTAGTTTCCTTTTTTCCTCTGTTAAAACAGGGGTATCGATTCAACTTGTTGCTATTGCGACATTTTGCTTCGCTACTCGAAACACTTATGTTTTAAGAGTGTTTTGTGCAGTTCAACTTGAATGTCACACCGGTGACTTTGCTTAATTTTCGTGGAACTGCACAAAAGGAGATCGAGATTTGTTTCCAGTCTTCGTGGCGAGTTGTTTCAAATCTTGGTCTCAACCACATGATGTGCAGTGTGCTTTGAGATGTTGTGCTACTTGATTTGGTGTTGTTTTAAATAAATGTTGGATTGAAGCTATTGTATTGCTGTCTTTTCCCATTAAGTAGTGAACAAAAATGGGACCAACCCAGACATGATGCTTGTTGCTTTGTTACAACAAATTCAGCATCACCCCCTTTATAAGCCAGTAATTGATGCCACTCTTAGAATTAACTACTGAATCTTATTTCAAAACTGCAACACTTGTTAGGGATTGGCGGGATTACCATTTTAGTGGCCGCATGTTTCATCCTCCTTTATTAGCCAGTAATTGATTCCTTTTTTGCCATTGTTTAAACAGGGATATCTATTCAACTTGTTGCTATTGCGACATTTTGCTTCGCTACGCGAAACACTTTGCTTGATTTCAGTTTAACTACACAAAACGAGATTGGATTTCCTATTCGTGTTGGTAGATTCGTATTTTATCCTGGTGTTCTCATGAAAGGTCAGTACAGGCATTCATCCACATGATTGTGCAGTGTGCTTTGAGATGTTGTGCTACTTGTATTGGTACTGTTTTAAATAAATGTTGAAATGAAGCTATTGTATTGCTGTCTTTTCCCATTAAGTAGTGAACAAAAATGGGACTAACCCAGACATGATGCTTGTTGCTTTGTTACAACAAATTCAGCATCACCCCCTTTATTAAGATAGTAATTGATGTCACTCTTAGAATTAACCACTGAATCTTATTTCAAAACTGCGACACTTGTTAGGGATTGGCGGGATTACCATTTTAGTGGCCTCATGTTTCATCCTCCTTTATTAGCCAGTAATTGATTCCTTTTTTGCCTCTGTTTAAACAGGGATATCTATTCAACTTGTTGCTATTGCGACATTTTGCTTCGCTATGCGAAATACTTTGCTTGATTTCAGTGCAACTTCACAAAACAAGATTGGGTTTCCTATTCGTGTTGGCGGATTCGTATTTTATCCTGGTGTTCTCATGAAAGGTCAGTACAGGCCTTCATCCACATGATTGTGCAGTGTGCTTTGAGATGTTGGGCTACTTGTATTGGCACTGTTTTAAATAAATGTTGAATTGAAGCTATTGTATTGCTGTCTTTTCCCATTAAGTAGTGAATAAAATGGGACCAACCCAGACATGATGCTTGCTGCTTTGTTACAACAAATTCAGCATCACCCCCTTTATAAGCCAGTAATTGATGCCACTCTCAGAATTAACTACTGAATGTTATTTCAAAACTGCAACACTTGTTAGGGATTGGCGGGATTACCATTTTAGTGGCCGCATGTTTCATCCTCCTTTATTAGCCAGTAATTGATTCCTTTTTTGCCTCTGTTTAAACAGAGATATCTATTCAACTTGTTGCTATTGCGACATTTTGCTTCGGTACGCGAAACACTTTGCTTGATTTCAGTGCAACTACCCAAAACAAGATTGGATTTCCTATTCGTGTTGGCAGATTCGTATTTTATCCTGGTGTTCTCATGAAAGGTTAGTACAGGCCTTCATCCACATGATTGTGCAGTGTGCTTTGAGATGTTGTGCTACTTGTATTGGTACTGTTTTAAATAAATGTTGAATTGAAGCTATTGTATTGCTGTCTTTTCCCATTAAGTAGTGAACAAAAATGGGACCAACCCAGACATGATGCTTGCTGCTTTGTTACAACAAATTCAGCATCACCCCCTTTATAAGCCAGTAATTGATGCCACTCTCAGAATTAACTACTGAATCTTATTTCAAAACTGCAACACTTGTTAGGGATTGTCGGGATTACCATTTTAGTGGCCGCATGTTTCATCCTCCTTTATAAGCCAGTAATTGATTCCTTTTTGCCTCTGTTTAAATAGGGATATCTATTCAACTTGTTGCTATTGCGACGTTTTGCTTTGCTACGCGAAACACTTTGCTTGATTTCAGTGCAACTACACAAAACGAGATTGGATTTCCTATTCGTGTTGGCAGATTCGTATTTTATCCTGGTCTTCTCACGAAAGGTCAGTACAGGCCTTCATCCACATGATTGTGCAGTGTGCTTTGAGATGTTGTGCTACTTGTATTGGTACTGTTTTAAATAAATGTTGAATTGAAGCTATTGTATTGTTGTCTTTTCCCATTAAGTAGTGAACAAAAATGGGACCAACCCAGACATGATGCTTGTTGCTTTGTTACAATAAACTCTGCATCACCCCCTTTATAAGTAGATGGAAGCACATATTGTTGTTGCGCCCACTCTCCCCTGGAACTTTTTATGCTTTTCGTTAATCTAATGCCGCTAGTAAAATTAAGCAATGCCACTTTCAAAATTAATTAACTACTGAATCTTAGTTCAAAACTGCAACACTTGTTAGGAATGGTACTATCCTGCTTTGTAGTTCTTTCTACATGTTTAACCAAGGTATTGTTAAGATAATGTCTCTATTAAAATGAATCAGTTGCATTGTTTTAGGAATGGTACTTTTCTGCTTTGTCGTTCTTTATACATGTTGAAACAAGGCATTGTTAAGATAATGTCTCAGTCAATATGAATGAATCACAATGATGGAGAATTGCTACTCTCCTGCTTTGTTTCCCATTAAGACAAGTCATCAATCATTATTTCTCAGTAAATGTTTCCCTTATACCTATTGTTGCTTACAAGGATATCAAAATTAAAGCTCGGTTCTATTCCGACTTCGATTTTAGTTCAACTGCACAAAAGGAGCCAGTGTGTCCAAGGCACATTGCTGCGTTACTGGGTCCAGTTGGTCGTTCCACTTTGCAGAAAGAAGCAGTATCTGTTTGCGGTACATTACAGAAGGAATGACCGAGAAGCTTTACAGAGTGTTCTTAGACACCGGTGACATGACTAGTCTGCAGAGACCATTGGCAATTTAACAACACGTGGAGTGCCCTGGGCCAGAAGTGCCCAAACAAGTACGAGAAGCTATGACAGGACTCCACGATCATAGGCATTACATATTTTGAATGGGAAAAGCTTGTCAAAGTTTAATCATTGATGTTAGCAAAAAGACGTTAGTTTAATATATTGGAATTGGAAAACCATGTCAAAATTTGCTCATTGATGTTAGCCAGAAGACATGCATTTGATATTTTTGAGTGGGACACCCTTACTGTGAGCAGCGTCGAGTGTTTTTTCCTATTCATGTGTTCAGTTTAGAAGTAAATAGTTACTCTGCTGAGATATTCCTGTGTTAAGAGTTTGTTCTGAATATTGTCTATGTAATGCCAGGCCTTGTGTTTGTTTGCAAAGTTGAGCTTGGAATGTTGTGGCATACGACATCACAAGTTGTTCACCGTGCCTCCTGAGAATAATGCTTCGTATTGTTTTGCATGTAGATCTAATGCCAGTGATTTGCTTGTTAAGAAGATCATCCTCTTCTGTTGTTTCCGTGCGTAAGAAGTTCATCGTCTGATGTTTCACTCATAGCCTATACGACATGTCGGGTAGGTTAGACGTGAAACCATATGATCTTCCGACCAACTTATGATATTAGGTCGTGATTGGATCGTCGTTTTCCAACCAAAACCGCTTGTAAAACTAATGCTTGTAAATTAAAGCAGATGGTCTCGGGCGAAGGCGCTTGGTTGGTCGATTTTGACTAGTAAAATATCGGAAGTACTTCACACACGATAAAAATGTTGAACGACACTCGGACGATTGCTAATCCAGCCATTAGCTGTTGTTTCAGCCTTGACCATGGATGGCATGATACGCACGTCGTGCATGTATCGTCTGGTAATGTCGTGCATATAGCAGTGCTCGTAAAATATACACTGGTCTCTCAAAATACACGCGTAACCTGCCGGTTTTACTTACAGACCTCGGGCCCTCGGTTTCATTATGCCTGTATTTTACGTTTTGTTTCCAATGACGAGTAAATTACACTTGTATGTTAATATAGGTTTGAAATAAACCAGAGCTCCCAAGCGCGGCCTTACCATTTCATGTCGTCTCAGTTTCTCGAAGGTGCTCATAGGTGTCCGATGATCCTGGCTTACTGAATGAGCAGCGGGCGCTGTATCAGACCTCTATAGGGCTAGCGTGGCCCTCTCCATTGTCCTTCGAGTTGTTGCGCTCGTCGTGGCGCCGAGCATTGTTAACATGGTCAACGAACATGAGGATTCAGGAGATGACTTTATTTTGATTGGATGACACTAGGGACCCACTAGGGCCATAGCCGTATGTACGCAAGTGCCTCCTTATTATGTACAACTATATTATTATTTTTCTTTCTCCTAGTTTCCTGACATCACTGTCCCACACCATTGTCAACCTATGTAGTCAATGTAAATGAGAGAATTGCACAAGGTGCGGCCGACAGCTGGGACCAACAGCTCGAGCAGTATTTGTGTTTTTGAGGCTTGAGCACTACAGAGTTTTTCTTGGCGATGATTTCATTGTTGTTCAGAGGAGAGCAGTGTATTAACTGGGCGGGCTGTGGGCCGTCTAGCCCAGGCCAGATATCCAGCCCGGATACTAATTTTTTCAAGATGAAAATGGCTAGCCCAGCTATACGTCTTTTTGAGGAATACCCAGGCAAGGTCAACTTGTTATTCTCCGCCCCGCTTGGCTGCAAATCTTTCCTAGGAGGGATGCATTAGGCTTATAAATGGGATGTAATTATAAAAACTGGGCAGTAACTATAAAAAATGCACCAAACACGAAATTAGTTTATAAAATATTATTTATGGATTTCGAAAATCTTATATTTTCATTGTTGCACGCGCAATGTTTCGTTGAATTTTTACGTAATACAAATTTATTTAATCTGACTAGAAATTTCGGGATAAAAATATTTCGGATCCGATCAAAATGTGGGAAATTTTATTGAATTCTATCTTCAACGGTTGGTTGAAATTATTAATCGTTGTCCTAGCTAGAAAATGGGCTGTACTTTTAACAAACTGTAAATGGGCTGGTGTAAATTCCATTAGAATTCAAAAATGGGCTTTACATTCTTACAAAACGCAAATGGGCTATAAGTTCTCTGCCACACACTTGTGGGCCTACTAAGTGACGCGTCCCCTAAAAAAATAATTTGACGCGTATGCAAGGCTTTTGTCAACTTATTATAGTGAACACACGGTTCTAGCAGCAGTGGCCGTTGGATGTCTATCCAACGGATGTCGTGCTTCTTCTAAAATCTCGGATATTCTTAGCTTCTGCCGCCCAAAAAATGATTCCACCCCCTGACATCTGGGGCGCACCGTTTCAGAGGCTGACCTATGGGCCTACTAAGTTGGAGCGTACCAAGGGCTTTGTCAACTTAGTCAATATAAATGATTCTAGCTTCAGTGACCGTACGATGTCCATCCAACGGCCGTAGTGCTTCTTCAACCTCTGGCCTTCTTGGTCCAGCCGCCCAAAGCAGCGCCGATTGTGCCGCCTGCTGCTGCCTACCGTGGCCGGCTGTGCTGCCGCGGAGGCCTCACCGCCCCCATACTACTCCCACCGCTGGCTAGGCCATCCCTCCATTCACCCACACCCCCTGTTATTCTGCGGCGATGGCAGCCTCACACTGCAGCCGAACTAGTGAACCCTCGTACTCCTCTCCGCGCTGGCTTCCACTGCTGCGTCTTCCCCGGCTCCGCGTCATCCCGTTCCTAGGCGTCGCCGTCGTCCACCGCCTTGGTGCTCTCGGCACGGCGTGGTCAACGTGGTCAACGACCGACTTCCATTGGAAGAGTACCGTATGTGGAGAGCTGACAACTGGGTCCACGGCGGCCGCAAGGAAGTGCCTCCTTATTACGTGCAAAATAATTATTCCTCCAACTGACAGCAGGGACCCACCAGATGGGCCACCTTATTTCATGAAAAAAACGTTCCCCCTGACTGGTGGGACCCACCGGACAGGCCACCAGTATTTTGCGAAAAAATCATTTCCCCCTGACTGCTGGGAACCACCGGACGGGCCACCGTATTTCGCAAAAAAAAACATTCCCCTCGCTGTCAGCTCGGACCCACCGGAAGTGCCTCCTTATTACGCACAAAAAAATGAATACTCCCCCGGCTAGCTAGGACCCACCTTGGTGGGAGGCTGTCTTGTGGGCCTACTAAGTTGACCGGGACGAAGGGCTTTCTCAACTTAGTCAATATGAACGATTCAGGCTCCAGTGACCGTACGATGTCCATCCAACGGCCGTAGTGCTTCTCCAACCTCTGGTCTCCTTGCTCCAGCCGCCCAAAGCAGCACCGGTCGTGCTGCCTGCTCCTGCCTCCCATGGCCGGCTGTGCTGCCGCGAAGGCCTCACCGCCCCCTACTATTCCCACCGCTGGCCAGGCCCTGCGGCGATGGCAACCTCACATCGCAGCCGAACAAGTGAACCCTCATACTCCTCTCCGCGTGGGCATCCACTATCGCGTCTTCACCGGCTCTGCGTCGTCCCCTTCCTAGGCCTCGCCGTCGTCCACCGCCCTGGTGCTCTCGGCGCGGTGTGGTCAACGTGGTCAAGGAACGAGTTCCATCGGACGTGTACTGTATGTGGATAGGCTGACAGCTGGGTCCGGGGCCGCAGCCATGAAGTGCCTCCTTATTACGCGGAAAATAATGATTCCTCCACCTGACAGCAGGGACCCACTGGACGGGCCACTGTATTTTGCGAAAAAATTGTTTCCCTCCTGACTGCTGGGACCCACCAGCTACACCTTCGCACTCATGGAAGTGCGTCCGGGCAAAAAAAATACGATTCGCCCCCCTGACTGCTGGGACCCACCACCTACATCTTCCCACGCAAGGAAGTGCGTCCGGGCAAAAAAACAAAACGATTCGCCCCCCTGACTGGTGGGACCCACCAGCTACATCTTCGCAGGCAAGGAAGTGCCTGACAGTCGGGACCCACCTGGTTGAAGCGTACGTAGCGTTGTCATTCTGGTCGCGAACGTGTACGTACATACTGGTCGATGTAGAGGCGCGCACGTGTCGTAGTAGAGGCACGCACGTAGCATGTACACGTACGTACAGCGGCGAGGGTGCAAGAAAGAAAATACGGCGAAGTACGTACATACGGGCAGGGTCTCGAACGCCTACTCGCGCATATGTGCATGGCTGGGTCGAAACGGAGAAACAACGTCGTCATCATGTTCATGGGGAGCCAACCGGCTGGGTCGGAACGGGATGCATGGTCGTGTTTATCGGGAGGGCTTGGACGGAACAGGCGATGGAAACGAGGCCTGGCGTACCACACAACGGAGAAAACGGCCTTGTGTTCGACCGGCCACGTTCAAAACGGGATCCTGTTGATCGGGAGGGGCCTGGCGTACTGCAAAACGGAGGAAACGGACCTCCTACAGTCGAAACGTGGGTCTTGTTGATCGAGAGGGGTGTGGCGTACCGCCAAAAGGATGAAACGGACCTCCTACGGTCGAAACGGGGGTCCTGTTGATCGGGAGGGGTGTGGCATACCGCAAAACGGACGAAACAGACTTGTGTTGGAGCGCTACAGTCGAAACGGGGGTCCTGTTCATCGGGAGGGGTGTGGCGTACCACAAAACGGGACTCCACGGGATACTGTTCATCTCCACCGTCGACCTCCTCCAGCCTCCACGGGCTACCGTCGACCTCCTCCAGCCTCCACGGGCTCCTGTTCATCCAGCCTCCACCGCGCGCTACTCCACCGGCTACTGTTCAACCACCCCTCCACGGGCACCCCTCCACCGTCTACTGTTCACTCAGCCCTCCACACCACGGGGTCCTGTTCAACCACCCCTCCACCGTATACTGTTCATCCAGCCCTCCACACCACGGGTCCTGTTCATCCAGAGGCAACGCCACCGCTCACTGTTGATCCAAAGCGCCCCACAATGCTCACTGTTCATCCAATCGATCGGCTTCAGTTAGCAGCAGTAGCGAAGAATCGCTCGATCGGGTTCAGTTAACAGCCATCGATAGATTGCACAGGTTCAGTAACGCGTAGCCTGCAGTGCAATCGCTCGGGTTCAGTTAGCGCCAACGCCTCGCACACATGCGCGTACGTGTACGAGAGAAACGCGCATTGCTCGGCCCCCGACCTCCCACCGTAACCGGCAACTCCCCGAAAATTTCCTCCCCCTCGCTTCTACCACGGTTTTTTCCGTCATGGATGGCCCAAAGAATGTCATGCAGCTGCGTCTCCGGCCCGCCCAGGATGAAAAGCCCATTTTCTGTCATGATTTTTTTGTCATAGAAGTAGGAGCCCACCACATCTATGATGATACCGGGTTTTGTCACAATTATCGTCATAGAAGTGTCATATGTATGACAGAAAAAAAATTTCGTTCGGCCCAAAATGTCACGGATGTGTCTTTTTTTTGTAGTGTTGTGCGTGCAATTAGAATTCCAACTTGAATAATAGTACTACTAGTAGGAGTACTAGGGGCGAGTTCCTTTAGGCTTCTAGATTAGTAGTAATCCCATTACTAGTAGCTCTGTCCTAGTTTATTGGTCCCCATTGTAATCTATGTCAAATTTTGATCATAGATTTAACTAATGAAATGTTTGTGCATGTCACATGCACAAACATTTTATCAGTTAAATCTTTGGTCAAAATTTACCAAAAATTACAATGGTGACAAATAAACCAGGATGGAGGTACTAGTAGTAGTTTAGAAGCCCAAATAAAGGAGTGAGGCGCCTTAATGTTACTCTCCATTGTGACTAGTCTTATGGGAAAAGCTGGGGAAGAGACGGCTTATTTTTTAAGCCGCCAAGAGAACTGGGCCTAGGAGTAGTAGCTAGAGATACTAGGAGTAGTAGCTAGAGATACTAGGAGTAGTAGCTAGGGATCGAGTGTGCAAGATGAACCGGAGAAAGTAAATGCAGAGAGATGAAATGCAAAAAATACGGACGGATGTGATGGTTGCTTGTCCGTTTATTTTACCAGGCCACTTATTACTGGCAGTGGTTGGGTTTTGTGATATGATGGCCTTACTGCCGCGCCATGAGCGGGGTGAGACTCCTGTGCAACACCGCCCTCTACACTTCTACTGCATCGGTCGTGGTTTATTAGTCCCTCATTGAATTTGACAGAAGATTTAACTGACAAAATGTTAGTGTGTGTCAACAAAAACTATATCGTTGGATTCGTATTTGAACATAGTTTTCAATGATATAATTTTAGGTGACATGCATCAGCACTTATCGTACTATATATAATGTTAGTTCAATTTCTGGTCGTACTAATCTATAGTAGTAAGGTGCTCGTGCGTTGCACGGAAGAGTGAAATGCATTGATCCGGGATTTGTTTATTTTGACAAAGGATGTGGGGGTCATCTCACGTGTAACGGGTATCGATAGGTTTCTTCGGATATTATTTCATCTCTAGAGCTCACAAATATTCGGCTGAAATAGATAAAAAGGTATATTTTGCAAACAAAAGTGTTCAACTATTCAACCTGCATCCAAAACTTGTGAAGAAATAACACTAATTGTGCTTTGCAAGAAATGATCTTTAAGAATTAGTTTTTGAGTATCGATTGTTATACATGTTGGCTACAGATGACATGGCACTTTCTTGTAGTCAACAGTTGGCTATACTATTAAGTATTAACCATGCCCTTATACACCTAGACGGAGGGATTAAATCAGGATCACTTCGAAGGAGCAGAGGATATGTAAAAAATGGTTCGTAGCTACAAAAAAAAGACACATCCGTGACATTTTGGGCTGAACAAAAAAAAATTCTGTCATACATATGACACTTGTATGATGATAATTGTGAAAAAACCCGGTATCATCATAGATGTGGTGGGCTCCTACTTCTATGACAAAAAATCATGACAGAAAATTGGCTTTTCGTCCTGGGTGGGCCGGAGACGCAGCTGCATGACATTCTTTGGGCCGTCCATGATGGAAAAAACCGTGGTAGAAGCAAGGGGGTGGAAAATTTCGGGGAGTTGCCGGTTACGGTGGGAGGTCGGGGGCCGAGCGATGCGCGTTTCTCTCGTACACGTACGCGCGTGTGTGCGAGGCGTTGGCTCTAACTGAACCCGAGCGAGGCGTTGGGCTCTAACTGAACCCGAGCGATTGCAC